>VBSM01000272.1:7796037-7806310 GCA_008086735.1 Cheirogaleus medius | reverse complement strand
CCAGACAATGTGAATATTATCCTGTTACGGTTTATATAATGCAGGACCAGAACAGGTTTAGTTTAGGGCTAATTTGACCTCTTTATTGAAGCCAAACTCTCTGAGAACCCTACCTACTCCAATATCCTGTGAATTATGATTTTTTTCATTCCTAATTCTGGTAGGAACTGACACTGTTTCCAGTCCTTTGTGATCTCTGTGATTTGTTTCTTCTAATCCTATTAAGTAGTTCTTTCCCCCATTTCAGATCATTTCCTCACACACATCTACTAACTAGTATTCAGCCAAATGCTCAAGGGGAACCCTCTGCAGATCTCTAAAGTTCTCTCTCTGTGCAGCTCTTTTCTCTCCGAAGGTAGTTATGAACTTCCTGGATCCCTGGCATGATGTTGTGAACTCAGTGAGATTGCCAACTTCTCCTGTGTTCTTCTCCTCTACACTACAATCTGGAAAATTTTCCAGGTAGCAAGTTGTAGTGCTTAACTCACTTGTTTTTTATTTCTCAGGGAGAGATTATTGTTGTCTTGATGTCCTTTGTCTTGAGAATTTTGTTTCATAAATATTGCCAGTTTTTTTTTTGTTTCAAGTAGAATGGTAAATCTAGTCCTTGCTATTCCATCTTGGTTAGAAATATAAATCAGACCCTTTCTTTTTTTTCCTTTCTCAAGCTTTACTGAAATTTTCTCTTGAATGATTGTATAGGGAATGAAGACACATGCAATTAGAATGCTTCAATAAATCCCACTATATAAATGAAGACTAATATTTTAATACTTGTTAAAAATGGGGGTAAAAGTTCATATAACACAAGTGTGTCAAATAATCAGAGTTGGATTTAAATTAAGAGAGCACCAACTCTATTGTAACTTGACTCTTAAGTCTAAAGTTTACTTAAAACTCCTTTTCCATGTGAATAGTCTCCAGATTTCAGCCTTAATACTAACTTGAATAGATGATTTAATATTTTGGGAGTTAAGCCATCCTTTGTTGGATGAGCTTTAATCACTGAACTATTGTCAACAACCATTTATTGAGTGTCTTGAATTGGCCAAGCACCATCCTAGGCACTATCCATAAAAAATCAATAGAACATACTTCACTCCCTTAAGGGGTTGACACCAGACATGTGAACAAGTAATAACAGTACAATTGCTAAGTTTTGTAGTCAAGGCATGTTCAAGGTATACATTTCTTTTAAGGCACAGAGGCCTAACGAGCATGGCACATTGAAGAAATTATAACTTGGCTGATTCAATAAAGGGCACGTGGAAGAAAAGCAAAAGATGAGATTGAGAAGGGGAAGAAGAATCAGATAAAAAAGGATCTCGAATATCATTCTAAAGAATTTGGGCCTTATAATGCACAAAGTAAGGATCCTTAAGGGCTTTTAAGTAGAGGTGTGCTATGACCAAACTTGCTCATTACATTAATCTTCCTGGAAGAAATAAGAAATGGATTAGCAGGAGTCAGCAAAATATAGTCTATGGGCCAAATCCATCCCACTATATTTTTTTCCTTTTTGTAAATAAGTTATTATCCAAGCATAGCACACTTACTATTTACATATTGTCTATGGCTGTTTTCCTCCTACAATGACAGAGGTGAGCAGTTGCAACAAAGAACATATGTCTTGTAAAGCTGAAAGTATTTATTATTGAACCCTCTACAGAGTAAGTTTGCCAACACTTAGAGTGACACAAGAATGATTTTGAAAAATAGTTAGAAAAGTTCTAGCGATAATTCTAGTAAGCCAGTATGAGAATATAACATTTAATATTTTAGGGCTTGTCAAATGTTTAGCATCATTGTACCACAATTTTCACCATTTCCTTCAGCATTAAATCAAAATCAGGAGGCACTTTGTTAGCTACTAACTGATCTCTTAAAACAAGTATTCTTCTTCTATAGTTTAAGTGTTCAAAAATGAGAATAATAGTAATTTATTGAGTATATGTCATTTCTGGAACATATATTCACTCTTAAGAACATATATTACTCTTAAGAGTGAATTCTCACTCCATACCCAGAGATTTTATCCTACTATGAGTAGAAATCTCTTCCTGCCTACCCAATGTAGTATTTCTCTTCCCTATTGTGTGCTATTGGTATACGAAGCCCAAAAAATATCATTTGATAAAGGAGATTTCCCAACACCTTGCTTTGTTTTGTTCTGAGCATAATATTTGTCTCTTTACAGATGGTTTGTATACTTCCTGGCAACTTGTGACTTGCAAGTGATTTTGCTATAAAGAAAACAGTAAATTTTGTTCATTTCTACTTCAGCAAAACAACTCATCAACATGCTGAAAAGCATAATTTTGTGATTGTTTTGGGAAAATCTGATTGTTTTACCAGTGAGGTTATTGTAATTTTGAAAATGACATAAAACTCTTTATATCTTTATTTCACTATTTGATCATACTTCATAACAGAAAATATCCTGAAAATTGGAATAGCCCCTAGCTGGTCAAATAAAAACCAGCTTTCAGATACTATGTGTCACATTTTGCATTCCCAATTTTCTTCAAAGACACCATAAAACAGTCTCTGGTTCCTATATATAAAAAATTTACATTTTATAATTTCACTAGAGCATTGTTCATTCAATATTTAAAGCTATGACATTATTCTGGGTCTAGCATTTTAATTTTCAAGACTTTGACTCTTTAAGGGATCACTTTTGAACCATTGAAAAATTTTTAAAAATTGGGAACATAACACAACCCACTAGTTAAAATAAAAAACTACAGATTTAACATATTTCAAATATAATATAGAGTGATATGAAAAAAATTACCCAGGATAAGCAGTTCCTAATAAATAAATGCAGCTGAGTTAAACTGATAAGCATATTCTTTGCAGTATACCCACAACCTTTGATATAGTAAAGATTATTAAGCAAGTTCTAGGATTTTTGCAATAATCCTTATCAGCTTTCTTTTTCAAATTTCTAAAATAGGTGTGAAAAAATGTATAAGTTTTCCTTCCCAAACTAATAAACTCTCTGTGGACCACTTGACCAATTGTCCATTCTTTGAGAACTACATTATAAATTGTGGTTACTATTTCAGCAATGTATAAAGGCAATATAAAAATTTATTCAAATCTCTAGCTAAACTGTCATATATTTTGAAAGTAGATGAGAAAATGTATACAAATTGAACTTCATGAAATATAATGAAAAAACTTTAATGTAAAGAGTAAGTAAAAGTAAGTAAATTTATCGTGATTGATCTTTCATAGTATTGTTTATGTATTTATTTTCTGTTCTATTCCACAGAGAATTTAAAGAAGCTTACATAAATATCTGTGGTACAAAAAGATAATATAAATAACTGAAGGAATCTGATTTAAGGAAAAATGTGATTAAAGAAAAAGCAATCCACTAGGAAGATTAGCATGCAAAAATTCATGCTAAGCATTCCTATAGAGGTAAGAAACCTGGGCCATGAACTTGGCTCAGATTTCCTGGTAGCTAAAGCAAAGTCAATACATTATTTATCTGGAAAAATTGTTACTTAATTATTCAATATCCAAATGAAGATGTTAGACATCTATCTTTCTCCTTAAAGTCCTTCCATATCCTGCTACAGTAGTTGAGCTATTTTTATATTCATTTATTGCCTTATACAACATTACATATAGTAAATAGTAAATGTCAAATAAGTCATTCATCTGGTATCATCCTCTACTAGCTTAATTTATTAACTTTAAAATTTATTACTCAAATTTTAAGGCATTTTAAGGTAAGTCTCACAAAGTACAATATAATAAAAGATTCTCTTGGTAAAAAAAATACATATTTTTGGTGGACTGATGGTAGAGACACTTTGAAGTCGTCATACTTTTCTTTTTATCTTGAATCACATCCCATTATACTAAGAGAAGGGTTCTTTATTTTCCAATGTATATACATGTGATATTTCCATGGAAGGGTAAATATGCTTTAACACTTCTTTATTAGGAACCAACTGCAGCAAAACAACATTCTGGAGAAGATATGGTTCTCATTCTTGAGAACTCAGTTGTATTGAAATAGTTTCTCAATCAATTGATTAATTTAAATAATAATTTTTATATCCAGACCTCAAGAATTACCTGCCTTTCGGTCATATCTACTTCATTATCACTTTTAAGTACAACATTAAAAGAAATCCTCAGAATGCTTAATACATGATGCTGCACTATAAGTACAAGCAGGTGTGAGAAGTATTCACTAATATCCAATAGTTAATAATCTAGTTGATCAAAGAACACAGATATTGAACAAATTAATTATAATAAGGTAGAAATAATTGAGTGGAATGGACATGATAATCATTTAATCCCTAAATTAGATGTGTCACTGATTGGTTTTATCACAAACTAAAACCAATGGATACAAAAAAAGTCTATTTCTCTCATCATTTGAAAGACTGTTATATTAACACAGAAATGTTAGAACTAAGGATGTCACATATAAACAGATAGTGTCATTTCAGGATGGTATCTGACAACTTAGAAGTGAGGGAATATTCCTCTGAATATAGGAAAAACTTTAGCTCAGAAAGTTACACAGAATTGTGATATTTAGAAATTCTAGTGAAAAATATTACCATAATGCTTAATACATCTCTTGCCTATGTCAGTTGTATATATAACTTGTAACTTTGAGAAGGTGCAATAGAATGTTAATAATTAAACAAGTGTTATCATTAAATTCAGAACATACCATAATAGACCTTTGTAGGTATATTTTCTTTTTTATATTAAGAACAAGAAGCAGTATGTTAGTAATTAAGTAAATATTATAGTAAGTATAGCTTATATTTGAAGCTTAACACTCCCCAGGGAACAGATATTTAATTCGCGGTCATAATAATAACCTAATGAACTTCACATCTTTCAGGAGAGCTTAATAAACTTCAAAGAAGACAAAACAAGAATGTATGAGTAAAAGTACATCCTTAGCCTTTCATTAGGCAAAATGAGCGTGAGTCCTGGCCCAGCATGGCTTCCAAAGTTAGCACTCCCAACTACAAAGCAAATGTATGCAGAGAAATGTACAACAAAAGGCATAGCTTTTAAAGCTCCAGTTGAGTTTCCACAAATGTTGCTTACAAAAGCTACCATTCTCTGTGTTAACAAAAAGTTGTGGATCTGTTCTTCACTAAATCCTCTTTTCTTGCATAATCCACCTTGTGCACTTTAGCTTGAGTGTATTTTATCTGATCTAATCCTAAACTCATTCACTCTCAGATAGAAGCAACAGGATTATTTCACACTTAAACGAGGTCCAATCTTTATGTGATCCCTAAGAGGACACCTGGCTGATACAGAATTTAAGCTAAAGATTAACCAGGTGCTCAAGGAACTTAATGATTTCAAATATAATATCAGTTTATGATGGAAAGAATTACTGTCAGACTATATGAAAACACATTTTAAAATACATACATTAAGATCTATACAAGTATATAACATAGATATATTATGCATGTAATGTCTACACACCTACATACATAAGAGTATTCATTTCAAGAAAATAATCTACATTCTATTAGGAATTTTATAATTCAAAGAATGTGTTCATTTTCATTCATGTCTTTCTTTCATATTCAGCATATCCACAGCTTAAAATGGGTTGAGGAGAGCCAGGCTTTGTGGTTTAGCAAATTAGTCCTTGATTTTTTCTTTTAATGCAGTGGATAAGAAAGCTCAATAGAAAATAATCTAAGCCCCCATGAAGCTACAAAACATGGATTAGTATGAGGTAGTCTATCTTTCTTGGCTTGGCTCTGCAGGACCATTACATTAAGAAAAATTGTGTGTGTATGTGTGTGTGTACGTGTGCACATGTATTTGTTGTGTGTACATATATTTTATGTTTGTTAAGTATGTACACACACATATTTCCTGTGGATATTAGATACTAGCTTATCATTATTAATGTGTCTCAGGCTCAAATTCACTTTAAATGCAACTTTCTGATTCCAGATTCTGCAAACGTCTTAATTTTTTTTTTTAAGTTAAAGCCAGTCAAAGCTATAGAAATATTTTTTAGCTATAAAATCTGTATTAAAATCCCTGCAATTGCTATTTCTTTTCCATTTGTAATTTGTATAGATGTTATTAAGAGGAAGAAAGTGTCACAGATATTTAAGGAGAATGAAGGGTAATAATGCCGCTAATATATGCTCCTTTTGGAGCATCTCCTGGTTTTTATACCTGGCATCAGGGAAATGGAATATGAATGATATGTGAGAGAGATTGGAAAGTACATGATTTCAATATTTTGTTGGATATTTTAACACATTAAAGTTTGTTAAATAAAATTAATCATCAAAAAAACTAGAAACCCAAGACATAAAAATAATGTAGATCAAAATGCTATACCTTTAAGTATTACTTACATCACATTTCAAAGAATTAAAACTTCCTTATGTCCCTGAGACTCAGTTGCTTTACCTGCAAAATGGGGGAGTTAGATCAAATATTAATTCCTTTCTTACTCTAAAATTACTCTCAAATAGAAAGACTCCTATATGTTTTGAATAAAGATTACATTCCAGATATCAATGAATCTCCTAGGAACAAATAAATTTTATAGCAGAGTTAACAATGCTATTAAAATAACAAATGATTAGGAGCTGTGTTTCTGTGATCATTTAGCTCAGCAGCCTTGTTTCCACAAAGCTGTGTGTGAGTGTAGGTAAACAGAACACAAATAATGGCAATGGCATCTCCAAGAAAAATGTTCAAGTTCAGATACTTTACCAGGTTATAAAAAATTGTACTATGCCATTTGAAGTACATACTATATTACTTATGCTGAATTTATAAATTTTATCTTAAAATTAATAATTCAAAATTTTATAAGAAAAAATAAAATCTAAAAGCTAACGCCAATACTCAGTTTAATCATTCTGGTTTTTAATAAAATCACTAATCTCATCCTTTAGCAATTATTGGCAAAATAATAAAATTATTATGCCTTTCAAATAATTGTGTCATGTTAACACAACAAAGAAGAGATATTTTTAAAAGAATAAAATATTTGCAAAATTAATTCTCTATCATAAAGCAAGTTATGGTCCAAATTCTCATCAGACATGGCCACTTACCACTCATCACTGATATGGGCCAGGCCACTTTATTCTAATTAGTCAATAAACTAAAAAATACATCTTAAATAAAATGTAAAATCAGGTACATAGCGTCTGAAATGTAGTCAATCCTGGACACAGGTAACTTATTTTTTCACTGGTGAGATGGAGGATGGAATAGAACTGAATTTTAGCTGTGTAAAAACTACTATTAAAATATAAGATGATCTTACAATGAAACCCAAAGAAAATATACACATAACAGTGAGACTGAAGGAGAGTTGCCTGTATCATGTAAACACATCAATTAAACATAATTGTTTAGAATATAGTTGGAATAATCAGTGCCCCAAAGATATAAGGTTTTGTGTATATATACATAATTATGTCACTGTCTGCTGGTAGATGTCATGATAATAGCTAAATACTTGTCTACTGATTATTATTTGATCAATACTGGTTCAAACAACTTACACACATTATTGCATTAATCTTCTGACCACCACAATGAGAAATGAATGTATTATTTATCTCCCTGTTTTATAGATGAAGAAATGAAGACTAAGAGAGGGTAAGTAACTTGCCTCATGTTAAGTCTAAATCATTTCTACACTTCATTCATTTCGGGGAATACTCTTCTGTCTGTCTCCTACAGGCATGAAAGATATCTTCCACTCTAAGCAAAGTCACTTGAGCCCATTTAAAATGTTACTTTTGCCGAGGAAGAATTCTACCAACACTTATGCCATTATTTACACTATCCATCAAATATCTTCTCTAATTTTGTTTACTTTTTTAAGCTTTTGTTTTTTTATTTTCTTAATACCCTAACAAAACAAAATTAAAGCAAAGGAAAAAAACCCACACACAAAAAGTGTTTAGATTTTACTTGTGTTGCAATGTAAAATATAAGGTACTCAGTTAAATTTGAGTTTCAAATAAACTAAAAAAAAGGTTATTTAACTGGATATCCTGTCATTTTTTGTTAAATCTAGCAAACTTAGTTTTTACAATCAGTAGTATATTAGTTTTCTATTGCTGCTATAATAATTTACCACAAACAGCGCCTTAAAACAACACAGATTCATTCTTTTATAGTTCTGGAAGACAGAAATCTAAGATCAGGATGTTGGCAGAGCTGCATTCCTTCTGGGGCCTTCAGAGGACAATTTGTATCCTTGCTCTTTCTGGCTTCTAGAGGTGGCCTACTTTTCTTGCCTCATGGTTCCTACCTCAATGTTTAAAGCCAACAGAATAGCATCTTCCTACTTCTATGACCTCCTGTGTCCCTCTTATAAAGACTTGTGATTTTAATGGGCCCACCCAAATAGTCCAGGATAATACCCCCATCTAAAGACCCTTAATTTAATCACATGTGTAAAGTTCCTTGTAAGGTAACATAGTCACAGGTTCCAGGGATTTGGACATTGACATTTTGGGGATGGGCATTATTCTGTCTACCAAAAGTCGTCTCTTAAACTTGCTAAAATACTTCATCCATTTCTACACTAAATGTTATTTCTTGTATTACATCCTTCCTCCTGAGTTTACTTTTCTTCTTTCAGAATTAGATACTTTAGTAGTCCTTTTCACAAGGGCTCATGGGTAGTGAAGTTTCTTAGTCTACATGAATCAGAAAGTGTGTTGTCATTGCTGCCAATTCACTCATACTTTGTATTTGACTATACTATGGTATTACCTTGGGGAAATATACTCTGCCCTTAGCCACTCTTGGGATGGCATGGAATCATACATGACCAATTAGAGCAATGCATTTTCCTGACTAGCCATGTATCCTATCACTTTCAAAAAAGATGCAGTGATATTTTTTTATGTGATTATTAAAAGTGATATACCCTTGGAGGGTGTTAAACCAAAGCGGCTACCATCTTGAGGAGAGGAGCTATCTGATAATGGAGCCAGTACTCCAGACAGCAGAGTAGAAAGGTGGAAAGAAACATAGTTTTTGACATTTTTTGTGTCTCTAGATCAAGCTATATGTGAAGCCAGGTCTTTTCCCCACTTTTAAATGATGTGACCCAATAAATTTTCTTGTTCATTTAAGCTTGTTTTACCTAAGTTTCTGATCACTTGAAATTAAAAGAAACCTATAAAGATATTAAAATTATTTATATGTTGTTATATTTTATAATATTTTGTAATAACCACATGCTAATCTTAAGTGAAGCAAACATTAAACCCTATAGTTAACATACGTATTAATATTAATATTGAATCAGAGATCCGTAGCACTCATTTCATTCCTGGTATGGTCACATATCTAAAAAGATCAAAATATAGACAAAAGAAAATTAAAAAATGGAAATGATCTTAGGAAATAGCTCATAGCTTACCATGATCATATTTTCCAATTTGGCTTCCATTTGTCCCTAGGAATGATTCTATAACTTACTCTTTTGGATTCTTCAACTTTAGTCAAGAAAACTATGATGGGGAAAGAAAACAATTTCTAATTAGCTGCATAGCCTTGAAAGTCTGAATTTTCTGTTCCTTCTGTTGCTCCATTTCTCACAGAGCTCTTTTTAAAGTCTTGGAGCACTCTGAGAATGAATATAAAGAGAAAGGCTGGGCATTCATTGTCCATTAGCTCATCTATTGATGGAATGGAAAATTCTTCAAGATTTATGTTTCACTGTTAAAAACTACTCTAAACTTCTTAGAAAATGTATAAGGCTTGTAGCATGTAAACAAAACACTTTCAGAGAAGGTTTGATATTTATCTGGGATACACTAATATTGGACATTTGTTCTGGCTGAATAGATATCTATTCTGATTACTCAGTGGGCATAACACACTGAATAGTTAATGTTTGCAATGTCACACTTGAGTGGAGTCAAGTAACCATATAGAGGATGGCTTCTGTGAGGTTATATTCTCAGCCATTAATTAAATATTCTGACTGGCATGATCATGTCAATAGCTATCTCAATATGCCTAACATATTTAATTAGGATTAAATGAGGCTTTGGAAACATATGAAAGCAAAACATTGGGATGTTAAAGTTTATGTGATACACTTACACACGTATGAACACATATACACATAAATATATGATCACATACGTGTATATATGAAAACTTATATGTTTTATATGTGGATTATATGTACTATATATGCACATAAGTAAAGATATATAGGCACATACATATACACTTCTTTTTACTT
>VBSM01000272.1:7718857-7787673 GCA_008086735.1 Cheirogaleus medius | reverse complement strand
CTCCTTACCTCAAGCAATCCTCCTGCCTCAGCCTCTCAGAGTGCTAGGATTACAGACTTGAGCCACCATACCCAGCCTGAATTTCTTAATAGTGACATTCTTTCAAAGCTTCTAATGTTTTCTTTTGTATTACTTTGAAATATTATGCCAGGGTTTCTATCTATTTTGAAGCTACATTTTTTGATGCGTTCTCATTGTCTGTTGGAACATTATTATGATAATTTTATTACTTTTTTAACAGTAACTTTTATTGAAGTTAGATTACATTTTTTTTCACATTTTTAAGTGAGATGAATTTTCCTCGGCTATTAAAAAGAGGCTTCTTAGAAGAGAAATGGGCAATAGCATAGCTTTCTAAATATTATGGCTTAAGGGTTTCCTCTTTATGTTGCTCCCAGAAAGACTCAAAATATGTTCTATTCACACAGATCTAAGTCTATTCAGGAAGATTTTTAGTCACCAGCCCTATACTCAGCCCATGAGCTCTACAAGCCTTGCCTACTCAAACAGTGCTTTATTCTTTTGACATTATATTTTGCTGTTAAAGTACCTGTTGGAAACTTTCTCCTTTCTACATCTTACCCCTATCTGGTCCTTTGACCTGTATCTCTACCAGTCATTTCAGTCCTGCTCAATTTTGTTTCTGTTTCCAGGTGTGTTTGTTTTTCCCAGTGTTCTTAGAGTAAATCTCTGTTCTTCTGGAAGGTCAAAGAAGGTGGGGGAGACAGTTCTTGAATATTTCACTCATTTCCAAGGCCTGGATTTCCCAGTAAGATACAGTTTTCCCAGGTCTACACACTGATTTTCTTGTACTTACCTTCACCTTCGAGGCTGTGATAATTTTTTCCAGGGTGCCCTGTTATCCTCAGATCTATCCAATTACTTCTACACAGGGTAAGCTCCTTCTCCACTTGAAAATATTTGCTACTATTGTTCTTTTCCCCCTGGGTTTGTTGAGTATGCTCTAATACTTTTAACTCTCAGTTTCTCCCATATCTATTGATTTGTGTAGCTTCTTCTAGTGGTTTGTCTATACCTACCTGATTCTGTAGTATAATTACATTCATAATTTATGAAACCATAAAGTAATATTATTTTAGAATTGAAAGTATCTCTAGGCAACTCCTAGAATAAGCAACTAATTTTTCAGATGAAGAAACTCAGGTTTTCTCATGATCACAAGGTTTGTAGCTATTATCACATGTTGTAATACTTAATTGTCTTCTTAATACTTGAATCTTAACTCTCCAAATAGTAAGTTCCTCAAATTCAAGGACAATGTCTCATTCATCTTTAATATTTTCTATAAGCATCTGGGATGGAGCTAGGACTGTCAGAGGAATTTAGAAGGTACTTATTGAGGTGAAACTAAATACATTTGTTCATTCAATGAATACTTATTGAGTGCTTCTTACATAGAGTACTGTTTTAGGTACTTGGTATGTATCAGCTGAGAAAGATTTTTTTTAATACTCTACTTTGCTGGAGTTTATATTCTAACATGGATAGAAAGACAAATGGATATGACAAACATGTAAATTATGTGTAATGTTAAAGATTAAAAGAATAATAGGAAAATATAAAGCAAAGAAAGAGAGCTGGGGAATGGAGGAGAGTGTAATCTTTAATAGTATGATCATCATGCAGATGGTAAAATTTGGGGCAAAACTTGAAGCAAGTGTAAAGTGTTAAGTGTTAATTATGGAGATACCTGGATGGTGTTACAAGCAGAAGGAACAGCCAATGCAAAGACCCTAACACAGTAGCCTGTCTGTAGAAAAGAACAGCAAGGGAACTAATGTGTCAGGGAAGATTGAACAAAGGAAAGAATTGTAGGAGTTGAGGTAATTGATCAACTATGGGTGGGTTTATATGGAGCAGGAGTTAGAGTTATATCACATAGGTTTTATAAGCCATGGTAAAAATTTTGGGTTTCACTCTGAAATAGGAAGAGATTACAGGGTTGGGGGAATAAAGAGTGTGATGATCTGACTTATATTTTTAAAAGATTGTTTTGGCAGCTGTGTTGAGAATTTATGATAGGAGATGCGTATTAGTCCATTTGTACTGCTATAAAAGAAATGCCTGAGGCTGGTTAATTTATAGAGAAAAGTGGTTTATTTGGCTCACAGTTCTGTAGGCTGTACAAGAAGCATGGTACCAGCATCTGTGTCTGTTGAGGGTTTCAAGGAGTTTCCAATAAAGGTGGAAGGCGAAGGGGGAACAGGTGTGTCACATGGCAAGTGAGAGAGTAAGAGATGGAGGGGTGTTGCCAGGCTTTTTAAAACAACCAGTCCTCACATGAACTAATAAAGCAAGGACTCATTATCTTGGGGAGGGCACCAAGCCATTCATGAGAAATCAGCCCCAATGACCAGAACACCTCCCACCAGGCCCCACCTCCAACACTGGGGATCAAATGTCAACATGAGATTTAAAAAGGCTAAACATCCAAAATATATCAAGATGGAAGGGTGGAAGTAGGAAGACCAGTTAGGAGGATGCCTCAGTAATCCACTTGAGAGAGGATGGTGGTTTGACCAGGTGGTAGCAATGAAGGTGATGCGAACCATTCAGTTTATAGGAAGAGCCAACAGGATTCTCTAATATATTATATAAGCAATGTGAGAGAAAGATCACAGATAACCCTAGGGTATGTGACCTGAGTAACTGATAGGGTGACTAGCTCATTCCGGTTTGCCCAGGACTTTCCTATTTTACCAATGAAAGTCCTCCATACTAATAACTTCTTCAGCCCCCTGATAAACTGGGATGGCCGGTCACCTTAACAAAGGAAAGAAAAAGGCATGTACTCACCAGCAAATTGGTATTAACGGATCAACACCTAAGTGGACATGTAGGAATAACATTTGTTGGGTGTTGGGCGGGTGGGAGGGGGGAGGAGGGGATGGGTATATACAAACATAATGAATAAGATGTGCAATGTATGGGGTGTGGTTATGCTTGAGGCTCTGCCTCGAGGGGGGAGGGGGGCATGGGGAATATACATAACTGTAATATTTGTACCCCCATAATATGCTGAAATAAAAAAAAAAAAGACTGTAAGTAGATTTTTTTAGGAAGACTAGGAATCTCATTCTGGGCATGTTAAGTTTAAGTTATGTATTAGACTCCCTATCTATTAATGAAGATTTTTAAGCAGGTGGTTGAATTTTCATGTCTGAAGTTTAGGAGAGTGGTCAGGAATGGAAATATATATTTGGGAGTTTTTGGCCTACTGTAAGGGAAAATACATTTGTATAGGCAACAGGTTTCTTAGGCCAAAGTAAGATGACTGACGCAGTGTTTTTTCCAGCCCAGCCTCCCTGGCTAGCTGGCCTTCTGGGGAGGCATGAGTCAGCAAACTCATGTAACCAAAGTGTTATCTCTTGTGTGAACCCATGTGATTGTGCTTTCCCATGGCATTTTGCCACTACTGTTCAGAGCCATATGTAAGTGCTCACCATATTCTCAGCCATGCTTTTCGCCAATGCTGCATTCCCCTGACAATAAAGAGCATGTCTCACCTGCCTGCTGCCACTCGCCTTTTCTTCCAATTCCTGAAGCCTGCACTGGAGCACAGGCTAGCCACAGAGCATCCTCCTCACACCTACAGATAATGTTTAGAGTCCTGAGTCTGGATGAGATCATCGATAAATATAGATGGGGAAAAATCTCAATATTTAAAGATCCAGAAAGGAGAAGAATTGAGCAAAAGAAGATTGAGAAGGAATGAGCATTGAGGTAGGATGAAAACCAAGTAAGTGTGGTACTCTGAAAGCCAAGGGAAGAAAGCGTGCCAAGGAAGGAAGAATGATCAGCTGGGCAAATGCTAATAAGGTCCTAGTAAGAAGAAGATGGAGAACATGACTACTGAAGTTAGCAAAGCAGAAGTCTCTGAAAAGTTAGGTTTAGGTGATGTGGTGGGCACAAAAGCATGACTGGAAAGGGGCTAAAGGGAAATGGGAAAATAAAAATTGAAGGCAGCAGATATGTACCATTATTTGAAGGAGTTTTGTGGAAAAGGCTCAGAGAATTGGTGAGGCAGCTGGAAAAAAAAATGGTTTGAGAAACTATTTTTAGATGAAAGAAATAATACCATATTTGTATATTACTGGAAATGACCCTGTAGAGGGAAAAAGAAATGATTATATAAAGAAGAGTGAGAACTGTCAGTGAGATTTTCTTAATTAGGTAAAAGAAAATGGGATTACACAGCAAAACTACTTACTAAACAAATGCAGATTTCAACTGTGTACGCAAGACTCTTAGAAAAAAGTAAGTGGCAGTAAAACAGACAGGAGTTTGTGCAAAAGAATAACTACTGGAGTTTGTGCTACAGTCCCTCTAGATGAAATTTCAATCCATGGATATGCATGTACAGCACCAAATATTTTACTGTACAGAATGAGGCAGTGGCATTGCAAAATCTTCAATCTCCAGAAAATATTTGCATGATATTCCCTAGGGTAGAAGAAGACATTAAATATTTATTTTAGAAGGCTTTCTAACCAATAAGTATTGAAACAAGAAACTATTTCAGAGTAATTTTTAACCAATCAGAAAATTCCATTAACTTGTTACCTGTTTTCCCAGAACTGCTATACTTCTTTTGTTTCCAATTAAGTAAGTTATAATATTTTCTGTGTTGAAATGGGATGAATCTATAGATACATCCTTCAGAACCTTGTCTGAACTCCCAAGTCCATGGTCTACAAAGATTCTACTGGATATAAATATATATGTATTGTTTTTCCTTATGTCACCTATCCTCACTGGTTGAGTTCTATTCAGTAACCATCAATTCATTTTGATAATTACCTCAAAGCCTATATATTTTCTCATATATACTGTTGTTTACATTGAAGCCCACTTTGCTGACTTCACCTAAATGGAGATTGGATTTATCAGCAAAGGGAAAGCAGGTGAAAAACAGACCAGATGTCGATAATTATATGAGGCACTAATTAACACTACCTAAATGAAACAAGTTTGTCTTTGTTAATATGTCATTTGCACACTATCACTCCTCGACCTGAGGAAATATCCTGTACATGATCGCACTATTGTGTTCTGTCATAATAGTGCCGTTGTTACATCTAAACAGTTTCTGAGTGGGACTTTCCAGCTGACACACAAAAGATATACACTTTCATTTCCAGTTAATTCCTCTAGTCCTAACTATATTATTAATTTTTAATAATTATTTAAATGCTTCAGACCATAATGTAAAATAAAAATGAATAAATGTAAGAGTCACAAATCATTTGTGTTTTCTGAAAGGTCTAAATACATTGCAATTTTTTATTATGTGAAGTTTTATAATCCAATTAGGTACCCGAATCTGCCTTTTTACATGGAATATACTGAATTTTATACATTCAGCCATAAATATTTCTAGGTTTTAAAAAGTAACCAGTAACATTTAAAACAGGCAATAGAAAGACTGTGATTTTTTTCTTCTCTCAAAAAGCTTCTGTACAGCCAAGGAAATAATTAACAGAGCAAATAGACAACCTATGGAATGGGAGAAAATATTTGCAAGCTATACATTTGATAAAGGACTAATAACCAGAATCCACAAAAAACTCAAGCAAATCAGCAAGAAAAAAATCAAACAACCTCATTAAAAAGTGGGCAAAAGACATGAACAGAAGCTTCTCAAAAAAGATAGATAAATGGTCAATGAACATGAAAAAATGTTCAATATCACTTATCATCAGGCAAATACAAATTAAAACCACAATGAGATATCACCTTACCCCAGTCTGAATGGCTTTTATTAAAAAGTCCAAATGAATAAATGCTGACATGGATGCAGAGGGAAAGGAATGCTTATACACTATTGGTGGCACTGTAAATTAGTACAACCTCCATGGAAAACTCCATGGAAATTCCTCAAAGAACTAAAAGTCGACCTATCGTTTGATCCAGCAATCCCATTACTGAGTATTTATCCAAAGGAAAGAATTCATTTTATCAAAAAAACACCTGTACTTGAACGTTTATTGCAGCACAATCCACAATTACAAAGATGTGGAATCAACACAAATGCCCATCGATTCATGGGTGTGGATTAACAAAATGTGGTATATGTATGCCACAGAATACTACTCAGCCATGAAGAAGGATGACTTATTGCCTTTTGCACCAATTTGGATGGAACTGGAGATCATTCTCCTAAGTGAAGGATCACAAGAATGGAATAACAAACACCTCCTGTACTCAGTATTAAATTGGAACTAACTGATGAGCACACATGTGCATAGAAGGAAGTAAATCTCAAGTGAAATTAAGCAAGGTGTAGGGGGACAGAGGAAATAGGTGAAAACCTACCTAAGAGGTACAATGAACACTATCTGGGTGATGGGCACACTGACTCGAGCCTTACAGAAGCAATCCATGCAACCAAAAATATTTGTACCCCCATAATACTTTGAAATAAAAAAAACATCCAAAAGAATAAAAAGAACTAAAAATAGAGCATATTCCATTATTCTATTCTTAATAAAAGTTGAAAATGGCAGTAATCACACACAGACACACACACACAGACATACCCCCTCTGAAAAAGGTATGCCAGACATGTATGAACTTTGAAGCAAAGCAATTAGAGGACATAGTGTTTCAACCATGTGAAACTCATTTTTCTTAACTCCCTAGAGGATAACAGGTGAGACAATTCTGAATGACTCTGTTAAAAACTCAGGTTGAAGAGATGACCTCAAAAGAGATATGAGAAACTCATGAGAAAAGTATAAAGACTCTATGGGTCCTTATCTCTGCACTGCCCTTCAATAGGAGCAGTAAAGACTGAGAAAAGGGACACTCCTGTCCTGGGCCCCACACTTTAGAGGGTCTTGTGTATCTTGTATATCAGAAACACATAAAAATAAATCCATTAAAACACAAAGGGGCCCCTCTGTCACAAATAATTCAATGCTCAGCAGTGGTACCACACATCTACCCATTGGCTCTTGGGACTAATAGCTCTGAGATTCCAGGATAACTCTCATCCACAGCTCTTGTTGAATGCATTTGAACATCTTGAGGGTTCACAGGTTGTGCCATAAGAGATGGGTACTGCTTTACAGTTCAGGGAGGATTTGTGTAGCTGAAGAATTTAGAGAAGAGAAAAAGACAAATTAATTAATTTGTTAATCTTTCATCTCAGATAGTTTGAATGTAGTATTTCTTGCACAATAAAGATTTGTTTACCATAACATCACCCCCCAATTTTCTTACTTTTCATCCGGTTCTAATTCTTAGTCCCAGAGGTATTTACAATATAGTTGTGGTATTATAATAGTTGTACAGAGTGGCTGAGAAACATTTCACAATATTAAAATATTCATATTCCTCTTATATTTGTATAAATGTAGGTCTAAAGGTAATATACTTGAAGCTAAATACAGATCCCTGGTATTAGCAGCTATGAGGACATTGAATGCTAGAATTATGAGTAACTTTGTTTTAATAAATTATTTACTAAGATTTAATTTCTATGGAGACCAGTTGCTGGCTATACTAGATCAAGTTTTGTCTTATTTGAAAAGCAACTTGAAAGAATTGAGCAACATATTGCTATTTTAATTTTTCTTTAAAATATGTCAATATGTAAGCATTTGAAAGAAGACCTGTATGATTTTAGATTTTATTTTAAGAGACGGTGAAAGCATGATATAAGTAGAGTGGCTTGTATGGAGAAAACATAACATATTTTACCAATGAAACAAGTTGTATGTTACTCCATTTACTCCATTACAGAGGAAAAACATGATATATCAGTTTGCTAATGTTACCATAATACAGTACTACAAACTGGGTAGCTTAAACCACAGAAACTTATTATTTCATAGTTCTGTAGTCTGTAAGTCCAGCCAAGATCAAAGTATTGGCAGGGTTGATTTCTTATGAGAGCTGTGAGAGAGAATCTATTCCATGTTCCTCTATCTCTTGTGGTTTACTGGTGATTTGGGCATTCTTTAGCTTGTAGTTGCATCACTCCAGTCTCTACCTTTATGTTCAGATGATGTTCTCCCTGTGAATAAGTCTTTGTCCAAATTTCCCCTTTTTATAAAGACACCGGTTATATTGGATTAAGGGCCTAGCCTAAGCCAGTATTATCTCATCTAAACTAATTACATTTGCAACAACCCCACCTTCAAATAAGGTCAGCTTCTGAGGTACTGGGAATTAGGACTTCAACATATACATCGTTTGGGTGGGGGTATGATTCAACCAATAACGTGGTATGTAAAGTTTAGCAAAGTAAAGTTGTTTTCAAAATTAAAATAATAAAAAGTAGGGACCACAATGCCTTAAGAACTGTCTAATTTAACATTATACTTATAACACAAACTATGTAAATATCTCAAATACAATAATATAATAATTAGTAATTTTGCAGAAATAGAGGCAATAAAACAAATTTCATGAAAAAAATATAAGAATTTATTAACTGTGCCAGCCCTTGTTTTATTACTCATCTAAACATTGCTTACCTATTACCAGATCATCTAAATATGCATGATAATAAAGTACAATTATTTGTTAGTATTTTGCTGACTTTATAATCACATGAAAATGATTACTTTGTAAGTATTTTTTAACTTTGTTTTTATGAAGGCATATTTGTCAATGTAAGATGATAGAAATGTTTTTTGTCAGATTGTTTTATAATTTTAAATAATCACTACATGTGGTAATGGGCTTCCATTTGTCATCTTCTCCTGGGCTCCACAAACATTAGTAGCAGTCCTGTTTATTCTGTTTCAAGAAATAACAAAGCAGACCCTTCAGAACAGAGCTCAGCAAAGCCATTTTTATTTTCTTACCCAAAATGAGAAGATCCAAAAATTTCTAAACAATTTGATTTTAAAAACTTTTAGAGATATGGATAAAATACTCACATATCTACTTTAAAATTAATTTTTCTATAGAGTTAGTTCCATGAATACTTTTTTGTTTCAAGATATTAAAAAGCTTAAAAATAAATTAATTAAATTAAATAAAAAAGATATTAAAAGGTACAAATGTTTTTGTTACATGAATACCTCAGATAATGCTTAGATTGGGGCTGTTAATGTGCCCATCACCATAATAGTATTCTTTGTACCCAATAGGTAAATTTTTACCCCTTGTCCTCCTATCCCCTCCTCCCTTCTTGGTTTCCAATGTCCTTTACATCTCTTTGTGCCCATGTGTGCCCATCATTTAGCTCCCAATTATTAGTGAATACATCTGGTGTTTGTTTTTCCATTCCTGAGATACTTCACTTAGGATAATGGTCTCCAGTTCCATCCAAGTTGTTGCAAAAGACATTATTTCATTCCTTTTTATGGCTGCATAGTATTCCATGGTATATACACTACACATTATCTTTATCCACTCTTGAATTGATGGGCACTTAGGTTGATTCCACATGTGTGTAATGGTGAATCATGCTGTGATAAACATTTGAGTCATTTTTGATAAAATGACTTCTTTTCCTTTGGTTAGATACCCCATAGTGGGATTTCTGGATCAAATGGTAAGTCTATATTTATTTCTTTGAGGAATCTCCATACTGTTGTCTATAGAGGTCATACTAATTTAAAATACCACCAACAGTATATAAGCATGCATTTCTCTATGCATCCATCCTAGCATCTATTGTTTTTTGACTTTTTAATAATGGCCATTCTCATGAATACACTTATAAATTATGAATAGGAGTAAGAGGGGGAAAGATGGTTGACTAGAGGTATCAGTTGCCAGATCATCCCAAAAAGTTTCTGGTAAAAAAAATAAAAAGAAAGAAAGAAAAAGTTTCTGGTGAAAAAGCACAGACCAAGTGGAATACTTGAGTGCCAGAATTTACCCTTACCATAATACCATGGGAAGAAGTTGTGAAGCAGAACAAGAAGGAGCAAGATTTTGGCAGAGAGCAACCCCCAAGGAATTTGGAGTCTAGCAGAAAGAGTAGGTGGGAGAGTTTATTTTTCCTTCCCTTACACCTGTAGCAGTCTGCCAGCTCCTGATCTGTCAGGGAGCCCTTCTACCCTCAGGAGTCCAAGTGCTGATGCTGTTGGTGAACTGAGAACTTCTTAAGAACAGAGCTCTGACCTGCAAACCCACACAGGGTCACTGCCTTCCACCACAAACCAGAGCCAAGGTGGCCAGGTGCCATACTGTTTGTCCACCCACTGTGTGCCTCAATCTTGTCTAGAGAGTCACAGCCCTTCAATCTCCTTGTCACTGGATACCACACAAACATTCCCCAGCAACCACTTTGACTGTGACAACCCCAAAGGAACAAGATGACACAAGAGAACAGCAGTATTTTTGGAGTCCTGACCCATAGGGGTTGCTGTCCCAAGGGGACAGCGAAGTGCCATGAGTACTTTTCAAGACAAAGGACACTTTCCTCCACCTGAGAGTTCCTGACTTATGATCCAAAGTTGTCTACACTTCTCCAAGTGAAGACAGAGCAGAGTCTGTAGTGTAGGAGACTGTTCCCACCTTAGAGCAGAAGCAGCAATGGAACCCAGGAAGGAACTTGGAGATGGGGGTTTCCCCTCGTCTAATCACACAATGCTGTAGCCATCTCTACTCCAAGCAAGAGTTTTTGATACAAATGTGCCAGTTCTAGGCTTGCAGAGAGTGTGGGGGTGCTGTACCTTCAATAATACTGTGCTCGCCAGGCCTGGGTTTTCCATGGAGGGTGCACCTCATTTCCCTCCCTTCATGGACATTTTTGCAGCTGTCCCAATCAGAGAAAATCAGCCCTTTGGTCTCTACATTGCTGGATCCACAGCCAATATTCCCTAGAATCCACTCAGACCACAGCAACCTAAGGGGACTGGTGAATCTGATGGTAACTGTGGGACAACTGGAGCTGGGGTATCTAAGGCAGACCACTTCCAGCTGAGAGGAGAGTACAGCACCCCAATGTGTCCCTCAGGACAAAGGGTACTAGAATGCCAGCTCTCCCCAATTCAAAGCCTTCTGTATCTTCGCTTCCTTCTCCCCTTCCCAAACCACTGCTGCTGAGGTAGTCACATCTGTTCCTGCTCAAGACTGGCAAGGGTTCCACAGGGGATGATCAAGCTAGGGAACTTGGGAGAAGCTGCTCTCACCCCCTACACCATGCTCATTACACCCAGGCTTCCACAGAGATTTCATGTACCCCAAGGACAAAAACTACCACTTCCACTGAGGGAGGGCAGGGTGAGCAGTTCTTGCCCTTAACTGCCTGCCTCTACTGGGAGATACCTACCCTACCTGGAGGCAAATCTGTGACACAACTGCCTATTTCAGCAGTGGCCCATAGCCATTCTAATAGCCCAAAACATAACAGGTGTCTTCATTGCCTCTGCTGTAGCTGGGCCAGAGTGGGAGCTGGAAAAATACATGCTTTTGTGTCTCAGAAGGACACAGACCACTGCTAAGAGAGGAATGTGTGAGTAACGTGTATACCCCACAGCTACCTGCCTCTGCTAATGTCATTGAGAAGGGCCACCCATTTTGTGGCAGGTTCAGAGTGTATACACCTGAGCATTCTTCTGGACCAGGAGATCACCTTGCCCCTCCCAATCACAGCCAGTTCAGTGCCTGAACTCAGGAAAGCCCAATGGCAATTTTGCCAGCCTGGTTTCAGTCTTGTCCCCTAGAACTCAAGCATGCCATCCTAGGGACTGGGGATTGCCTAACCTGGTCCACCACTGCTGGCACCTGAATACTCTTCCAGGGGTCTGAGGTCTAGCCAACCCAAATTGCCACCAACACTACAGTAGGTATTTACCTTCATGAGCCAAAAGGCAGCAAAGCTCTCTCTCTTTACACTGAGCAGCAGTTTCCAGCAAAGGAGAATAGGTGAACTATTGAGCTATCTGTTTTGAACTGAGGAAAGAGGCTCTAAATGAGAAGGAACTACCATAAGAACTGTGGCATTATGAAAACGCAGGCTTTTCAACATCCTCAAAGGATTACACTAGCTCTTCAGCAATAGACTACAACAAAAAGGAATTTTTTTCAAATATCAGGTAAAGAATTCAGAATATGGATCATAAGTAAGCTCAACAAGATCAATGAGAAAATTGAAAATCAACACACATACACACACACACACACAACATAAAAAATTTGGGACATGGAGGAAAAATTCACTAAAGAGATATATATTTTTAAAAAAGATAACAGAACTAGAAATGACAGACTCAGATAGGAAATTTCAAAATATAGCTGAAAGTTTTAACAACAGACTAGGCCAAGCAGAAGAAAGAATGTCAGAACTTGAAGACAAGGCTTTTGAATTAACTCAGTCAGTCAAAAATAAAGAAAAAGAATCAAAAGAAATGAACAAAGTCTTCAATAAATGTGGAACTATGTAAAATGCCCAAACATAATAATCATAAATATCCATGAAAGAGAAAAAGAAAAAGAAAAACCTTCAAAAATCTATTTGAGGGAATAATAGAGGAAAATTTCCTGGTCTTGCTAGAGATTTAGACATCCAGAAATAAGAAGCTCAAATGAACTCCCAGAAGAGTCCAGGACCAGATGGATTCACAGCTGAATTCTACAGCTGAATTCACAGCGCAATTCTATTCATTAAATAAAGGACAATACCAAGTCACATAGTCATCAGACTGGTCAAAGTCAATGTGGAGGAGAAAATTCCATAAAATAGAGACAAAAGCATCATGTAATTTACAAGGGAAGACTCATCAGACTAAAGAAAAATACAATACAAAGGATACATGAAATGAAAAGTTGATTTGTTGGGTTTTTTGAGAAGATAAAATTGATAGACCACTAGCTAGATTAACCAAGAAAAGAAAAACAACAATTAATATAAGCTTGATACCAAATAAAAAAGGAGGCATTACAACTGATACCATAGAAATACAAGAGATCATCCAAGACTACTATGAACACCACTATGCACATAAACTAGAAAATGTAGAGGAAATGTATAAACTACTAGAAACATACAACCTTCCAAGTATGATTCAGGAAGAAATAGAAATCTTGAACAGACTAATGAGGAGTAGCAAGATTGAATCAGTAATAAAAAAAAAATCTCCCTAAAAAAAGCCCAGGACCAGACAGATTCACAGCTGAATTCTACAAGACATACAAAGAAACCAGGCACCAATCCTACTGAAACTATTCCAAAATAATGAGAAGTATTGAGTCCTCCCTAACTCATTCTATGAAGCCAGTATCACTCTGATAGTAAACCAGGAAAGGACACAACAATAAAAGAAAATTACAGGCCAATATCCTAAATGAACATGGATGCAAAAATCCTCAGCAAAACACTAGGACACCAAATCTAAAAGCACATCAAAAAGATAATT
Organism: Cheirogaleus medius; assembly: GCA_008086735.1. Classification (NCBI taxonomy): domain Eukaryota; kingdom Metazoa; phylum Chordata; class Mammalia; order Primates; family Cheirogaleidae; genus Cheirogaleus; species Cheirogaleus medius. The sequence goes on along the minus strand of VBSM01000272.1, from coordinate 7,774,327 downwards.
CAGGACAATTAAGTGGGTTTCATCCCAGAGATGCAAAGATAGTTTAATATTCATGAATTAATAAATGTGCTTCACAACATACACACAATTAAAAATAAAAACCATATGATCATATCAATAGACACAGAAAAATCATTAAATAAAATCCAACACCCCTTCATGATAAAAACACTCTACAAATTAGGTATAGAAGAAACATACCTCAAAATAATACAAGCCATATATGGCAAACACACAGCCAACATCACACTGAATAAGGAAAAGCTGCAAGCATTCTACCTCAGAACTAGAACAAGACAAAGATGCCCACTGTCACCACTTCTATTCAACATAGTACTGGAAGTCCTAGCCAGAGCAATAATACAAGAGAAAGAAACAAAGGAAATCCAAATCGGGAAAGAAGAAGTCAAACTATCTCTTTTGCTGATGATATGATCTTATACCTTGAGAACTCTAAAGATTTCTGTAAAAAACTCCTAGAAAAAATAAATGAATTTAATTAAGTCTCAAATTACAATATCAATGTATACAAATTGCTAGCATTTCTACACACTAATAGTTGTAACAAAGCTGAGAATCAAATCAAGAACTCAATCCCATTTACAAAGCTGTTAATAATATACTTATACTTAACCAAGGAGGTGAAAAATTTCTACAGGGAGAACTGCAAAACACTGGTGAAAGAAATCATAGATATCACAAACAAATGGAAAAGCATTTCATGCTCATGCTTTGGAAGAATCAATATTGTTAAAAATCTCTATACTGCCCAAAGTAATCTATAGATTCAATGCAATATTTATCAAAATACCAATGTCGTTTTTCACAGAATTAGAAAAAACAATCTTGAAATTTATATGGAACCAAAAAAGAGCATGAATAGCCAAAGCAATCCTAAGCAAAAAGAACAAATCTGGAGTCATCATATTACCTGACTTCAAATTATATTATAAGGCTATAGTAACTAAAACACCATGGCACTGGTATAAAAGTAGACATATAGATTGATGGAACAGAATAGGCAACCCAGAAATAAAGCCATGTACCTTCAACCAACTGAGCTTTGTCAAAGTAGATAAAAAACATACACTAGGGAAAAGACACTCTATTCAATAAATGGTGCTGGAAAATTGGATAGCCTCATGCAGAAAAATGAAACTGGATCCCCCTCTCTCACCATGAACAAAAGTTAACTTAAAATGGATTAAATACTTAAATGTAACACCTGAAACCATAGAAGTATTAAAAGAAAATCTAGGAAAACTATCCTTAACATTGGCCTAGGCAAAGAATTTATGACTAAGATCACCAAAACAAATACAAAACCAACAAAAATAAATAAATGGGACTTAATTAAACTAAAAAACTTCTGCAAAAAACTAAATATAAAAATAAAAACTTCTGCACAGCAAAAGAAATAATGGACAGAGTGAACAGATAACACACAGAAGAGGAAAAAACTGTTTGCAAGCTATATATATGACAAAAGACTACTATCCAGAATCTATATGGAACTCAAACAAATTATCAAAAGAAAAACAAATAAGCCCATTGAAAAGTGGGCAAAAGACATGAAACAGACATTTTTCAAAAGAAAAGAAATAAATGGCCAACAAACATATGAAAAAATTCTGAAAATCACTAATCATCAGGGGAATTCAAATTAAAACTACAATGAGATACCACTTTACTTCTGCCAGAATGGCCATTACTAAAAAGTCAAAAAACAATAGATGTTGGTATGGATGTGGTGAAATGGGAATGCTTATATGCTGTTGGTGGAATTGTAAATTAAGTCTCAAATTACAATATCAATGTATACAAATCACTAGCATTTCTACACACTAATAGTAACCAAGCTGAGAATCAAATCAACAACTCAATACCATTTACAAAGCTGTTAACAATAATATACTTATTATACTTGCCCAAGGAGGTGAAAAATTTCTACAGGGAGAACTGCAAAACACTGGTGAAAGAAATCATAGCTATCACAAACAAATGGAAAAGCATTTCATGCTCATGCTTTGGAAGAATCAATATATGGAAAGTAGTATGAAGATACTCAAAGCACTAAAAGTACATTCCATCCAGCAATCCCACTACTAGAGATCTACTTAAAGAAAAAGAAGTCATTATATCAAAAAGTCAATTTATGTAACCAAAGTGTTTATACCCCCATAATACTCCAAAATTAATTAAATAAATAAATAGAATCATACAATATGTAAAAAAAAAAAAAAAAAAAAAAAAAAGACACCTGCTCTTGTATGTTTATCACAGCACAATTCACAATTGCAAAGATAGGAAGTCAATATAAGTGCTCATCAACAGATAAGTGGATAAAGAAAATGGAGTGCATATATATATACACAAACCCACACACACAGATACACACACACACACACACACACACACCATGGAATACTACTCAGCCATAAAAAAGAATGAAATAATATCTTTTGCAGTAATTAGGATGGAACTAGAGGCCATATCCTAAGTGAAGTAACCTGGAAATAAATAACCAAATAACGCATATTCTCACTTATAAATGGGAGCTAAGCAATGGGTATACACGGTCATACAAAGTGATATACTATACATTGTAGACTCATAAGTGGGAGGGTGGGAGGGAGGTATAAGATGAAAAATTACTTATTGGGTACAACATACACTATTCAAGTGATGGGTATAATAAAAGCCTAGACTTCACCACTATACAATTCATCCATGTTACAAAAAACCATTTGTACCACCTAATCTACAAAAATAGAATGAAATAACCAAAACACAAATAAATAATGAAAAGGCAGTAACTTAAAGATATTTTTCAATATGAACTTTTGAAACAATTGTTTTCAAGCTTCTGAAATCAACAATATCTTTATCATAGAACTACTTTGTAGTCATCCATTTTCTAGATTATATCATCTCTACTTCCATATAAGTATTTTTGTTTTGAGGCATAACATTTTAAATCTACTTAAGATACTACTAGTGTAAAATCTATCCTGAGACACGAGAACCTACCCAAGTACCATTAAAATATTCATTATTTTCTCATTCTTTTTTGTATATAAACTTTTTTTTCTTAAGGAAACAGGGTCATATAGGTTCATGTTTATATAATAATTTCCAAAGGTAACTATTTACTCTATTGCTTTCTTCTTTTTTTCTGCTTTTCATGGTTGACTAACAAGTATTAAATGATTTATAATGACAGCCTACATTTGTCATACTGCCAGGAAACAAGTGCTGAAGCTCTGTGTGAGATCTTTCTAGTATTGACTATGGTTATTTCAGGCTAAGATCTTCCCTCAAACAATTTTTCAAGGGAAAGTTATGTAATTCCACTAATTAAAATCAAATAATTGAGATATATCCTGCTAAAATGGAAGATTTTTCATATATTAGGTAATTTCTTCTTGCCCAAAGGATATTTTTGGGAAAAACAAAAAATTAATTTATATCCAAGCCAGTCAAACATTAAACAACAGAGTGGGAGCCACAAGTCTCTCATCCACTTCTTCTAGTCAGGCTGAGGTATTCATATGTGTGTGAAACCACAGAGATCAGGAAGAATCCTATCTAGGCACAAGGGCAGATGTTCCCACAACCGCCAAGGATGGAGGAGAGTGATCAGAGAAAACGTAAAACCCTGCTGCTGTTCAGCTGCCCTGTCTCATTTTCTTTCAGTACTTGTGACAGCTAAATGAACACAAATAGTAAACCACACCCAGCCTTCCATCTGAAGGTCTAATGGGTAGCTGGTTTAACTGAGAGAAAGTTCTACAAGGGTACACTCATATAAATTCTGGCCAAATGTGAAACTCTGCTACAGCTATGAGTAAGAAACAGGAATAAAATGCCATGGAGCCAATGAAAAATATCATCCAAGGGGAGAAAAAAATATCACAACATGTGAAAGAAAAATGACAAAGACATTTTGAAATACTAACTCCAAAAACTAAAAGGCACATTAAAAAAAAATGTCTCTGGGAACTTAAGGAAATTTGAGAAAATGAACTCTATGAATCATAAAATCTGTAAATAATAATATATATGCCTAACCCTGTTCAGATGTATAGTTTCTATTATTAGATAACTCTTCTGAAACAATATCTAAAATAGTAGTGATAGTATATAAATTTGTATTAGGATAATCTTTAGTGTTTCTCTGTTAAACATAATGCAAAACATAAATAAAGGTACCTCAAAATGGATGGGTAAAAATACAATAGATAAAGATAAAAAATAAAAACAATGTGTACAATATTAATATCAGAAAATATTCAATGTCAAAACATTAAATTGGAACATGGAATATTTTTATTAATTATAGGACTAATGAAATTTAACTTCATGAACAGATGTTCATGCACCAAATGTCACAGCATCAATGTAATCAATGCAATTAGGAGAACAAAATTATAACTGTAAAAATCAACCCTAGCTTAAGATGACTGATCTCAGAAAGTAGCAGCATTACACTAACATCACATTGTATCCTATAAATATATACAATTATTATTTGATAATTAAAAATAAAATAAAATTTAAAAAAATTTAATATAAAATGGATATAATGTTCTACTAAAACATTATGCAATTGTTTAAAAAGGACAAAGATTATTAAAATTAAAGCTTTAATTTTTTTCTCAGTTACCTGAATGTACTATCCCAAATTAGAAATCACTTGATGAGACAAAAAGGGTTAAAATTGTTCTGCTGAATGAACATTAATTTTGGAATTGTCAACTAGTACCGTGAGATTTTGATATCTATGGTGTTTACCATCTTAATAGTTAAAGAAGATGTTTGATCATATCAAATAATTACAGAAAAAGACATTTATTATAAAATTCATCATTGTGTGTATATGTGTACACATTATAGCAAGCTTTATGCCTAATAGCAAATTAGAACAATCTCATTAAAATCAAGGGCCAAATGATCTAGCACACTCACTCTACTATTTATAATGTTGCTTCAGAAGGCCAATAGAATAAAAGAATTAATAAATATGAAAAGAATAGACTGAGAGTAATATGATGTATAAGCTAGCTGATAAATGGGAAACCCAGGAAAACTGAAAGAAAGTTAAAGAAACTTAAAGAATTCAATAAGAAAGTCAATTTTGAAGTAAACATGTAAGATTATTATGTAAATATATTAGAAAAAGAGATCTATCCACAATAACAATAATAACAATAATAACAGGCAGAAAAAATATAAAACATGTTGGGATAAACCTAATGAAAATAATCAATAATTATACAAAGGAAACTTTAAAAATTTAACATAAGAGCTAAAATGAGCCTTAAGGTACAGTCATTACAATGCCATTTTCTTGGATGTATATATTGTTCAGATAAACATTTTCTGAAAGTTAACCTATCAATGTAATGAATTCTAATTAATACCCCAATTGAATTGGTTTAAAAAGTATATGATTATCTTAAATTCATTAAAATCATAAATGTGTGAGATAGCCAGAAAAAAATTTAAAATAAAGGAAAATGAGAAAGATTTGCTCTACTAGGTATCAGAAACCTGTTATAAAAATATAATTGATTAAACTGTTACTGATACAGGAAAAGGGAAAAAATCAATAGAATATAGTAGAGACTTCAGAAATAGACTCAAGTAATTATGAGGATTTAATATATAAAAACTAGAATTTTTAATCAGTGGGGAAAGAATACATGATATTGGGACCATTTGATTACAATTAAAAATATTATATTCTTTCCTCATATCTTAAACCAAAAAATCTCAAATAAATTAATGATTTAATTGGAAAAATAATCATATAAATATTTGAGAAGTAATCTTTATAATTTTAAGGTAGGAATAATTTTTTAAGAAACAGAGTAGTAAAGTGATTTATATAAAAATTTATAATGAACAATAAATCCATAGAAACTGTAGTGATGAGCAGGATCATGAATAGAGTATTTAAATACCCCCCAAAAAGTTAAAAGCTGATGTTTTTCAGCTAAGAGATTGCTTAGGACTTTTTTCAATAGCAATGTAGGTATGAATTATAAATTGACGCCTTTCCAGATATCAATTTAGTAATATAATTTGATGGTACTAACAGATAGTTATTCTAAGTAATTAGATTAGTATATAAATGTATATGCACAAGGATGCTTGTGAAGTTTTGTTCATATATTTTAAAATGGTAAGAAAATATTCAATAGTAGGCAGTATGTAACCATTTAAATGATTGACATTAAAATGTATCTACACTACATTATTATGAGAAAAAGAGTAGATTATATATAAGTAATGAAAGGCAGATAACCTAGACTATTTTATAATGCATGCACAGTCAAAATAGCACAGCCAATATAATACCAGTGGTTATCTCTGGGTAGAGGGAAACAAAGATCTTTCTTTTCTTCTTCATAATTTTCTGAAAAGTTTGAAATGAATATGAATTTTCCATTTATTAGAAAAGACATGGCTATTTTGATTAAAATAGTTTTAACTAAATAAGTAATGGATAAATTAATCATGTTATATATTGACTTAAGTATACTATTTATTTTGCCAGTGTTTAGGCAAGTTTTCCAATTTCCAGTGACTATCATTTTATGTATTTGTAACTCTCCACAAAACAACTTTACTCGTTTTTAGATAATTGTATTTCATATCATATATATCACTTGGGAGTCATTAAAATATTTAAATAAATGATTGAAGCTTAAAAACAACACATGCATTTGCCATAATTGCTTCATTTTTTAATTTCCCCATTCTGCCCTTAATGAATATCATGGCCCGTTTTCTTTCTATGATTCAGCACACACAGTGATCACCTATGAACCAGGGATATATAAAATCTCCTTCCCACACAGAGCTAAGTAAAATACATATGCTTTTGCCTCTCATTGTATCATAATTAACTTGCAAAAGTTTCACAAGATATTAATCTAGCCTTTTATTTTTATAGTTCATTAAGTACATTATTATGTTTGTACATACTTTACATTCACAGCATTCCTTAAAACAATTTTACTAGTTATTTCTCAAATATTGTTATTAAATTATGAAATATGACTCAACCAAACTAAATACACTAATTTTTTGAGTTGCCTCCCTCCATTTCTAGCTTTAGAGAAAATATAATATAATAAGAGAAGCCATGGGGATCCAGTTGCCAATCAGAGCTGTTTCCAAGCAGTTCTAGGTCAGTTTATTAAAACCTAGAATGGTCATAAAATAACTGATTTTAACCTTGCCACACTACATATAAATTTTCAAAAGTGTGTTCTCAAAGCTTAATCTCAATTTAGTTGATTGTATGTGACTCTCAACCCTACAATTCACCAACAATTAAATAAATTTCTTGTCGGCATCTAAAGGAAGTGCGTTTATTGATGATAGTGTTTCCATTTTTCAGTCAATGTTAACATAATGTGTTTCTCTGAATTCATATATTTTTATTTAACATTCATTGAGAACATGGCTTGAGTATGTGCTATTCCCTTTAACCACATGTAAAGTAGAAAACTCAGGTGCTGCTGCTACCCAAGCAAAAAACAAAGAAACAAACATGGAAGTCCTCCTGGACTCTTTTTGAGATCCTGAGAATTTCTATGCAAAAGAATGAGCACTGCACCTGTGATTTTCAACTCGGGCTGCACATTAGAATAACCTATGATCATGGAGGAGGTGTCAAGTGACACTCACAAGATGTTTAGACACTGGTGTGATTTAAGCACTTCCCAGGTGACTTGTTTCTAATATTCAACAAGGACTAAGAAATACTGCTTTAAAACCCCTATTCAGGCAATAACTCTTCTGTGAAGAATTCCCTGATCCTACAGACAGAAAAAGTTACTCCCTCCCAGAGAGGTGATTCCTTGCTAAAATAAAAGCCCTGAAGATAGTTATGCTGTGTTTGCCTTTGCTACCAGATGGGGTGCAGAGAAAACTACCCTGAAATATGGCGCCTTGGATATTGAGAAAACTGCAGAAACAAGAATGTGTATCTGACCTTCTCTTGCCCCTTTCTCCTCTGAAGTAGGTCATAGAAACTAGACTACCTTTTGCCCCTTCTTCCCTGAAGCAGGCCATAAAACCTAGGAAAGTCACTCTCTGATGTTCTCCTACCCTTTTCCCTTGAGGACACTCATGTGACAAGTGACCTGTCCTATTCCCAGAGGAAAGGAGTGTCCCCCAGGGATGCCAAGAAGAACCTGAACAAGCAGGCCTTGCTAAGTATCCTGCTCCCCCAGTTTATTACAATTAGATCATGCCATTTTGTCCTCCAATCATACTTCCGCATGACCATCCATTAAATTACACAGATCTCCCCATTTCTTTGGGTCTCCATTTCTGAAAACTCTTGTGTCACGTAAAACTTAAATTCATATTCTTTTCTCTTGTTAGTCTGTCTTTTATTATAAGGGTCTCAGCTACGAACCTTGTGATGGGTGAGAAAAAGATACTTTTTCTCTCTTACAAACTTCAAAAACCTAGCCGAATTCATGACTAAGTACTCTCTATCTCTCTGTGTCTCTGTGTCTTTCTATGTCTCTTTCACTCTCTCTCTCTCTCTCTCTCTCTTGCTCATGAAACTTTTGAGGATATGCTCTGGAAATATCATATTCTTTGCCAGATGAGCTAAACAGTTAGAAACTATCCTATCAAAAATCAATTAATCAGGCCAGGCACAGTGGCACACGCCTGTAATCCTAGTACTCTGGGAGGCCGAGGTGGGTGGATCGTTTGAGCTCAGGAGTTCAAGACCAGCCTGAGCAAGAAGGAGATCCCGTCTCTACTAAAATTAGAAAGAAACTAGGTGGACAACTAAAAATATATAGAAAAAATTAGCTGGACATAGTGTCACATGCCTGTAGTCCCAGCTACTCGGTAGGCTGAGGCAGAAGGATTGCTTGAGCTCAAGAGTTTGAGGTTTCCGTGAGCTAGGCTGATGCCACGGCACTCTAGCCAGGCAACAGAGTGAGACTCTGTCTCAAAAAAAAAAGAAATCAATTAATCAATTAAAACCATTTTATTTTCTTATATTTCCTTATTTATCAGCACCTATTCTGGTAAATAATAAATATAAATGGGTAAAAATTATAATTACCTTTAGAGAGTCTGAGCCTTCTTTTTCCTAGTGAAAAACCAATCTTCACATTATTTATTGCATGCTATCACCTCCTGAGTGTTGCGTTAGTCATACTCCGATCCTTTAGCCCTACCCTTTCCTCAAAAACATCTGTGTGAGATTGAACATTTTTTATTTAGTGAAGGTCTCTGTCATATCTTTGTTCTGAAAACTTTCCTAAACATAAATAGTTGTCTTCCTTTTTTTCTTCAACATTATTAGATAATGGCCTAAAATTTAGAATTAAAAACCTACTCTCTTACCCTTCAAGTCAAATTTTCCAGCCCATGTGAAATAAATATGTGTCCATTTCAGTCATGTAGGATGCATCATTCCAGCATTTTCTGGATACCATTCTTTTGGCCACAATTACCAACTAAAGAACTGATCTTATTGAAAGTTTATTGGATGAATAGCTTATCTGAATTTATATGGAAGAGTAGCAAATTCAAGAAAAACTTTATAAAAGTTATTTTAAAAGGAACAAAATAGATTGAACGAAAGCAAGAAAAAGAAATCAGAACAGGGAAAGATAGGGTAGAAGCAACAATAACATACAAAAGTAAAAAGTGACTATAGCCATAAGGAACACAGAAAGGGGAGAGATTGGTATGGAGGTGAGGGAAAGAGATCCAATATAGAGATTTCCCTTGGGATAAAGATGAGGTAAGCCTTAGAAAGTATTTTGAGGGACATAAATTGTAAAAGGAATATTGGAGTAGCCATAAATGCATACGTGTGCTTCTTACATAGATCTATGCATGGCACGGAAAAAGAAAACATCAAGATTAAGTGTTTTCTAATGCTAATAATTGTTTTCCTTAAGCAATTATGTGCTTGTCTGAACCTTGGGCACATGCTGGTATCTGTATAAAATATTTACCATACATATTTGGTCCAAAGGAAAGAAAGCTGGCAAAATTAAATTAGGCCCACAAATGTTCCATTATAATGCTTTCATTCTCTGGGAAGCACAAATGTGGATTATATCTTTTTATTTGTCAAATATAAAACTAAATTTTACTATAGACATAAACTCCCTGTATTCTTATATTATTCTTTACATTATGTTTATTTATATATTTTATATACTTTATTTATATTATTATTTATATTCTTTTTGTACTACTCTATATTCATTCACATCCCAAATGGATAATGGAAGAAGCTGTCTAGGTTGGGAGAGAAGGTACAGTTAGTTGTTTCTAGGGAGAATTAAGATTGTGTCTATGGGGAGGTCATTCTGATTTAACTATGCCAAAGTATTCTCTCTGTAGAGAACTGTTACAAAATAAATTGGAAATTTCAGCTGCCCAAAAGCTATGTAAACTGAAACCTTTTGATTTCTGTTGGCTTGATACAGACCTTGTGGTCTAAACTATTAATTAGCAACTAAGAGATATAATTTTTTTAATTGTGTTGAACTAATTAAGTTGGACTTTCCATATTGGAGTAGAATTTTATGTCATATCAAGGAAGTATAAAATATTTGTTAAGTTAGATTATTCAGCACAGGATAATTAACAAGTCCTGATTTTTTGTTGAATTATTTCAATTCTGGCCAAGCACTTAACTTTCTGATTTTTCTTATTCTGGCCCTCAGACCTCAAATTGTAACCACAGTCGTAGTAAAACCATTATAATATTAACACACTACAGTATTGAGGGTTTAGGTGAGCTTTTTGTTTGTTTGGTTTCATTTCATTTTGCTTAATGACTATTTCCTAGAGTGTGTCTGTCATTTGTGCCTGCTGCAAATCTTCTGAACCTTATTCTCACATTGTGAACCTTTCCAAGGTAGAATTTCAAAAAGCCTACACATTTCTCCTTTGTGCTAAGTGCATCTTCCACTAATTAGATGTATTTGTATTAAACTTTAATTTGGAAGCAAGATATTCAAGGAAAGAGCCAGTGCAGCAGGTGTAGAGTGACAGAGATGGTGTGTAACAGAGATAGTTGTGGCAGTTTACTTGTCATACAAACAAGACAAAGGCAAAGCCTGACTTCAGTGAAAACACTGTGGTTCTGGTGTGAACAGTGGCATTTTTGCCGTGTCATGATTGAAATTATCACTGTAAGCTCAATATAGAATCCATTCTCTCATCCCTTGCAAAAGTTCTGTCACATTTCTAATATTTCTTAATAATCCCCTACTGTTTAAACTAACCAGAGTAGATTCTATTGTCTGCAACCAAGAATGATGGGTAATACAGTTTATATACTAGAATCAAGAATTTTAATTTAAAGGTAATACATCTCTTAGCCATTTTTTATTTTCCAGAATAAAACACATTTGATACTCCTTCCAGGGGTAACATTTTTCCATGGACAATTTCTTGACTGCTACTATGTATCCAGAACTGCATTATGTGATAGGACTATGTTAAAACAATTAGACAAGTAATTCCACTTGTGAAACATATGAAACATATGCAACTTTGAAAGAATTTTAAGTATTGAAATGTTTTAAATTAAGCTTATTTGTTGTAAATTACAAAATTGGAAGAATGTGTTATCATTTGTTGGGAATGCCCCTTGAAAGAGATAGAGCTACTTTTATCAGTAGTTTCTTATTTTCTTGTTTTGTAAAACGGCTTCTACAACTTCCTTCCCTTATTAAACCTCTGAACAGAATCTCTAGGTTCAATGAATGATTCATAGAGAATTTGAAGAAAAGGCTGTCAAGCGATGAGTAAAAAGAAAAAGATAGATCAGGGTCCCCATTCCTATTTTCTAAAACAATCTGGACACCCTTTGGAGGACCACAGAGATACAGACTCCAGCCTTCACTGTCAAAAGAAAAATTTGGTGAGTATATGCACCACTTAAAAAATGTATATATAGGCCGGGCGCGGTGGCTCACGCCTGTAATCCTAGCACTCTGGGAGGCCGAGGCGGGTGGATAGCTCAAGGTCAGGAGTTCGAAACCAGCCTGACCAAGAGCGAGACCCCGTCTCTACTAAAACTAGAAATACATTAATTGGCCAACTAAAAATATATAGAAAAAATTAGCCGGGCATGGTGGCGCATGCCTGTAGTCCCAGCTACTCGGGAGGCTGAGGCAGAAGGATTGCTTGAGCCCAGGAGCTTGAGGTTACTGTGAGCTAGGCTGACGCCACGGCACTCACCCTAGCCTGGGCAACAAAGTAAGACTCTGTCTCAAAAAAAAAAAAAATGTATATATAGAACTCTAAAACTTCTTAGAAATAAAAACTTGTCTACATAATCTAGCTAAACACCCTAATTTATAGGTAACTGACCCACCTACATTATGGGAAGAAAGTTAAAATGTATATTTTTGTATTTCCTCATGCCTACGTGTCTTTGCCCCCCTTCCAACACATGTGGACAAATGTCACTCTCAGCAGAGTCTTCATACTTCCTTCTTTTCTATATCCAGTAAGCATACCCCCACATGCATATGTGTGTGTGTATAACTTTGAAAAATTCATCTTACATTTTTCTTTTTATGACATCTATCACCACATTACACAATTAGTGGTTTCCTAGAACCATTAAACTTTGCCTCTGGAACAATGCACATAAATATGTATATTTATACACACACATAAATATAGTCATGGTGGGTACAATGAGAGGAAATAAGACTTAAGGGCTTCTACTTAGAATTAGGCTATATCCAGTAATGATTTATGGGGAATACAGAGAATAGAATGCTATGTAGATGTTAATTGTACAGTACAAGGCAGTAGCAATGTACATATATAGCAATCCAGTCTTTCAACTCCAAAACACAAAACTTCATTCCTTCCTCCTCCTCAATACAAAATTATCTTGACAGAACAGGAAGAGAACTCAGAGAAATGCAACAAAAGTACACAAACAATTGACATCCAGCACCACGGAAGACATAAAAAGTCTGTAGTGAGTCAGACTTAGTTTACAGTCTTGTTTTTCTTTAGTCTATATTTCAATGGTCTTTCTATTTTTGTTAAATGTAAGTGAAGGGAAAGAAAGTTTTATTAGAGGTTTGTTGACTAGCTGCTGACTCTGATATGCCTTAAATGGTGCACTGAGATCTTTAGCTGTCAGGTACTGGTAGAACAGAAAGTATTCTTAGATTTTCGGTGACTTTGCTCTAAAAGTCTCACAAATACATATTTTTAACTAAAAACATTTGCTTTCTCTATCATTGTTTAATCTTTTTCTGGAAATAATATAGAATTTCAGAGTCTGTACCTGCATTTTCTTTGTAGAAAAAGATGGTCAATGAAGCAGTCACTATGAAAACCTCATGAGAACAATTAAATTTCAGCAATTAAGTTGATAACTAATGTTAAATGTTAAGTGTTAGTGACACACTTTCTGCATCCCTTTTTGGAAGGGCTTACTTAATTTTTTCCTCCAATTCCTTTAATCAAAATGAATAGGCACAAATGATTTTTTAAAAATCTTACAAGTGCCTAGAACTAGGACTTTGGCAGATATAGCTAGAAGAAGCTATAAAACATATTCTCAGAAGATCAAAAGTTCAAGCTCCTTGTTTTTCTTGTAAAAATGTTTTTAAACAATAAAAATGTAATTTCTATGAATTTTTTTGGCTTTTATGAATTTATTCTTTTTTTTTTATTTCATCATATTATGGGGGTACAAATGTTGTTAAGGTTACATATATTGCCCTTGCCTCCCTTCCCCCCTCGAGTCTGAGCTTCAAGTGTGTCCATCTGAATTTTTTTAAAATAGCCTAAAAACACTTTAATCTCCATAGCTTCTTGCTATTCCATTTTGGTTAGATTTTCACAGTATTTTATGGGAGAAAAGAAACAATTTATTGTTTGTGCTCAATGACCTTAATCTCTAAATTTGAGGGTGGAAAATGACTAAGAGAGGCAGGAAGTAATACTGAGAAATGAGTGTAAGTACAAATGTAGACTTTTGTGGCTGAGTGATCTTCATAACTATATTGATATGATAGACCTAAGTTTCTTACAAGAGTTAATCTAAAATAATTGTCTTCCTAGTAAGGAACAACTAATGATTCAATGTGCCACCATTCATTTCATTTAACAAAAATTTCAGTACCTACAATGTGCCAGGGGCTTTACTAGATCCTGAAGCTACAGAGCAAATGCTCTACCTTCAAAAAAATACAATGTATGGAGGAGTCAGATGCACATATGCACATTTTAAAATAATCATTTATTTGTGTGAGTACTATGATAAAAATGTACGCAGAATATTATGGACACTTGTTCTTAGCAAATGTCACTTAAAAAGTGAAGTTGGACTAGCTTGAACAGAGAACAGGGAAGGGCGCTCAGAGATAAGGGAGCAAGATCATGAAAGTGAGAACTCTAGTGATTTGTTGATTGGTCTAAATACATTTACAAAGAAATGAGGTCCTATTGTTAGAATCTATTTGATATTGCGAATTCAACTTTACTTTGATAAACAGAGGAGTAAACTTTAAATAGATGCTGTGATCACAGTTATTTGTTGATTCAAAACCACTACATGGCTGAGTTTCTTCTTTTTGTATGAACAAGGTATGGTCTTCAAAGTATTTTTTTTTTTCATCAAGAAATTCTGGAAATTCTCTGAACTCTCCTTCAGAAAATTCTTCTGTGTAATGGACTTTCTGAGTTTGATCTACTTTTTCTCCTAAAATAGTTGAAGCCTGTAGACTTTACACAAAAGCAGGCCTTCTCAACCTCAGGACTATTGACATCGTAGACTCACTAATTCTTTGTTGGTGTAGGGAGCTACCCTGTACATTATAGAATGTTTAGAACCATCCTTGGCTTTTACTTACTAGATGCCAGAAGACCGCTCACCCCCACCCCCCTCTCCCTGCAGTTGTGACAACTAAAATGTCTCCAGACATTAACAAATATTCCCTGGTGGACAAAATCACCACTGGTTGAAAACACACTAACAAGCTATTGCAACTTAGTTTTACTGTAGCAGTTAAAATTAGGCTCAAATGTTTTATTAGTAGTAAATAAATAATATTAAAAGACTATATAGTAACTTGCACAGAGGGAATCCAGTGACCAGGTGTCAAGCCACTCACTTGAAGAACCTAAAGTGTACTGGATAGCCACATATTAGGAAAGGTCCCATGTCCCACTGCAAAGCAGCCTGTGAAATTAGTTGGTGCCAATGTCATTACACCTATAGGTGACATTGTTATTCCTCCCCTGAGCCCATAAAGCAGGTCCAGTTTCTCCACAACCTGTAAGAAAGCTGGAATGAGCAAATCTCTTCCTCACTTGAAGTGATGATACAGTCTAACCTATGGTTCTCAACCTCAGATACACTTTGAGCCTCCTTGGAGATTTAAATAATACTGAATCCTTGATTACTCTGCAACATTAAGATTTAATCTAAACAATTCTGATTCCTCAGCTACACCCAGAGGTTCTGATTTAATTGGTTTAATTGGGGTAAGTCTTGGGTATCAGAAATTTTTAAAGCTCCCATGGAATTCTAATGTGTTGCCAAGGTTGGGAAGCAGTGCTCTCTTTACCTTTCCTTGGGCTACGGATCATTTTTTAAAATCTCTGTTTTGTTTAGAGATGTTGTAAAGCATTTAAATCTTACTTTAGTTATACTCCTATATATCTAATTAGTCTTTATACAGCTCATAAATTTAGCAACTGCTTTAGATCTAGGAATTTGATTTTTGGAACTAAGAAATTTATCTTTAAAACTAGGAATTTAGTCTCTTACCCAATGTTTCCCAAATTTGTCTGCATATTAGAATTATGTGATTTTTGTTTTTGTTTTTTTAAAGACCAAGCCACAACCCAGACCAATTAAATTAAAATTTTGGGGGATGTTACATACATCAGTGTTTGTGAAGCTCCCCAGGTGACTCCAACGAGCAGACACATTTGGAAAACACTACTTAACCAGATCTAGAGAGGGATCAAAATGCCTGGTGGATATAAATCATTGGTTCTCAACTTTACTGCACAGTAGAATCACCTGTGCACTTTTAAAACCCCCAAAGCCCAAGTTACACCCCAAGTCTATTAAATCAGAATTACTTGGGATAGGAGCCAGGCACTAGTACTTTTTAAGTGTCTTAGGTGATTTCAATGTGCAGTCAAGCAGTGGTTCTCAAATTTTAGCATGTATCAGAATCAACTACAAGGCTTAATAAAACACAGACTCTGGAGCACCATACCCAAAGTTTCTAACTCAGCAAGTCTACGAAGAATTTGCGTTTCTAACAAGTTCTCAGGTGATAATAATGCTACAGGCCTAGGAGCCACACTTTGAGAACCACTGGGTTAGTCTCCTATAACCACTAGATTAGTCAGCTTATAAATGAAAGGATAAAGTGACACATGGAGAATTAAGCCTAACTTCCAGGAATTTTTTTCAGTACTACCTATTTCAGCTGTTGTTGTTGAATTATTTTAATGGATGTGGTATTATTTAAAGTATCCATGAGGATACTAATTATGCCTATTTTAATATTTTCTTCTTTCCTATATTAACTGTCATCCATTCAGATTAGTTTTTCCCTTTGTATATCTTGGTGCTTCTTTCCTTTTTCTCATTCAGATATAGATATAGATGATATAGGTATAGATATAAATAAGATGTGGATCAACAGGTATGATACTTAAAGGTCATTTCTTTAACCCAAATGAGAGTACCTATGTGCCTGGCAGTAAATACACTGTCTCATGATAGAGCCTGACTATAGAAGTTGTGGCTCCACAGAAGAGGAAATGGGCACGTGTAGCAGAGCAGACTTTATTCTAAGATATGCAGATTATCTGTCCACTAAGTGTTAGCATGTTTTCCTCTCATAGTGACACTAAGAAAAATAGTATCCTTGCCCCATTTCTCCAGCCCCAGGACTCACTATGAGAAATCTCAAATGTCTGACCTCCTACTTTGGAGAGTTAAACTGACAATTTTAGCTAGATGATGATGCTTGAGTCAATCACTTAGAAAGCTCTGAAGGAAGGCATTTGTACTGCCATTCTACAGTCAAATCATTTTCTTATTTCCATAACAGTTTACATGATGACTTACCTCCCCACGCCTGACAAGAAAAAAAAAAAACAACTAACTTAGAAACAAATCAGGGAATTTGGGGAAGAAAATCAAGCAAATTGTACAGCATTATGTAAATATGATGGCACACTTAAATGTCACAATAAAAAACAACCAAGAACCTAACATAAGATCAATAAGGAAATAGAAGTCTTTGAACACCATGTATCAATTGGACCTAGCAGACAGGTACAGAACACTCCTCTACCCAACCACAGCAGAATACATATTCTTCTCAAGTGTACATGAAACATTCTCCAAGATAGACCACATATTATGTCACAAAACCAGTCTTAATAAATGCAATAAGACTAAAATCATACCAAATATCTTTTCTGATCTTAATGGAATAAGTCTAAAAATTAATAGTAAAAGGAAAACTGGAAAGACTGCAAATATGTGGAAATTAAACAACACACTCTTAAACAACCAATGATTGAAATTAGAAATCACAAGGGAAATTAGAAAACATCTTGGGACAAATGAAAATGAAAACACAAAATATCAAAACTTATGGGTTGCATCAAAGTAGTGCTAAATGGGAAAGTTATAGCTATAAATGTTTATATATATTAAGCTCTGACTTAGGGGCGGGAGCAAAGGCAATATATGTAATCTAAACATTTGTACCCCCTTAATATGCTGGGAAAAAAGTAACAAACAGATAGGCAAAAAGCCAAATTAATGGGGTATTCACCTGTACACTATATGCAAAAATGCATGATAATATCAGGGCAAATGCTAATGCCTCTATTCTATTATCAGTGGCAAATTCTTTATTGGATCTTGAACCAGATTAAGTTAACACAGTCTATGTGAGAAAACTGAAATGTGTTAGAAAGAAACATTATAAGAACTAAAAATATGTATCATGGAAATGTTAAAATTATGTAGAGTTTAAAGTTTACATGAGAAGGTTAAAAGAATCCAGATTTCTTGATATATAGACTAGAGAGCTGAGGTAAAATTTACTAAGTAATTACAAAGAAGGAATTTTCCAAGTATTTTCTATTTCTTTAGAATACAAAGCTGAAGGACATGGACTTCAATTCAGTAAGAGACTTTGCTGGGAATAAGAACAACTGTGTGATGAATAAATTTGTACTGTAAACTTAATAGTTTAAAATATGCAGATTTATTCTTTATAATTTTACAGGTTCTGTGGGTTAGGAATCTGAGCACAGCTTAGCTGGTTTCTTGTATCACAAGGTTTAAATCAAGGTGTTGGCTGAAGGACAATCTTATATGATCTTGAGATCCTCTTCCCAGCTCCCTGGTTCTTGGCAGAATTTAGTTCCTTGCAGCTGTGAGGACTGAAACCCATTCCTTGCCAAATGGCCCTAACCACACCACAGCAATTTGCTTCTTCAAAGCCAACAGGAGAGAGTCTCCTGTAACTTCTTGTCTCTTTCCTTGAGATCCTCTTTGAAATGATTCACCTGATTAGTTAAAGCCTACCCATGCTAATTTCTCTTTTGATTAATTCAAAATCAACTGATTAAGGACCCTAATTATACCTGTAGAATCACTTAACTTTTACCATATAATGTAACCGAAACATGAGGTAATATTCTATGATATTCAGAGGTCCCACCCACACTAAAGGGGAGAGGATTATATAAGATATGTACATGAGAAGGCAGGATTTGTGGGTATCATCTTGGAATTCTCCCTATCACATTATCTCAAGTTTCACATATCTGACCTAAAGTAATATCACTTTCTATTTTGTTACTGGATCTATTACTAAATATAAGGTATATCAAAAATCCCATTTATTTCTATCAAAAATACATACAGAACATTTTCTTAAGAGGAAACCTTGTGGATGGGCCACCTCAGCATGGAGATATGATAGTCAGCCACATATGTGGCATAGTTGAAGTGATGCCATATGACTACACCTGCTTAAAAATATCTTTCCAGGCTTGCAGTCAAACCTTGCATTAGCTTCAGTGGAGTCACTCTGTAGGATTTATCTCCAGAAATATATTCACTTAATAGTCAACAGATCAATGGGTTGGTTAGGATGGGTTAGAGAGGGGCAATTCAAATTTACTGTTGATATTACTCTTTTACAGGAATATTTCAGTAACACTGGATTGACATTACAAGTATTCATGTACGTGTGTCTCCTAAAGTAATATTCATTAAATAATCATACTTAAAATCCTATGTTGACTTCGAAATATCACTATAATCTTCTCTTAGCCTGATGATGTGCAATAAGTTGGGATTATATTCCTTCAGGTTATTGTTATATTTCCTAATTACTAGTAGAGATTGAAATTATGGGAATTTCACCATTACATTTAGTAGCCAATTTTTTAGTTTCAAATACATCAGTAGAGTCATGTTGCATTTTCTTTTCCCCAAGGGGAAATTCCTTAACCTTGTGTAATAAAGTGTCTTACTTCATCAATCTCAGAATTTAACCATTTATCGTATTCTTTAACTCGGCTATATTCTTTTCCCCCTCTAAAGAATACTGTGTAGTATTGACTAAAACATGATATTTATTAATCTTACATATTTCATATTGATATGGCAATGGAAGGTAGCATGATACAGAACACACAAGACATTCTCTTCTGGAAAAAATAGGAAGATTTTATATAAAGTATTACTTCCAAGATATGTAGCAAGGTCCTATAAACTGTTGATTCAATACCCTAATTGATTGTGCACACGTTGTACATGTTATTTAAGGAAAGTGTATCACATTGTATCACATTGTATAGCTTTTTTCTAGTGTCTGTTAAAGTAATAACACAAGAAGCATGTCATTATAACCTACAGGGATCATAAATACTAGCTTTATGGAACTTTTATTACCAATTTATATCAAAGACAATTTGGCACTTTTTAACAAATAAGATTCTCCTATTAGTAAGCAGTCTTATATTGCAAACAAAATATTTGTAAGCAGTTTATCTCTGCCAGGCTACTGCAACTGTGTCACATTTGTTTTTCCTTATTTTAATATGAGTTTATTTAGATGAAATTGGAATTGCCTTTTTCTCCTCTAGATGACAGATCTGGTTTAATTCCAAACCACTTAGTGAAGTCTCTCAAACAACGCTGTATTATGTATAGTGGCATAATTTAAAAATCACAAAACCACTAACTTATAACACATGTTGATATGCCCAGTTAGTTCAAAGTCTAGCCTTCTACAGGTGAATTTATAATCCATTTAAAAATGTGTCTTACTACCTCCACTGCAAATAGTTCACCTGATAATCTCTAAACTATTTTAACTTTTTCAAAACATTTTATGAGAATACATAGCTACATATCACAACTAAAGAAACCAAAAAGAAGGATCAAATCAAACTTTTAGCCAACCTTTGTTTTGTATCATATCAACATTATTTGCACTTGGGAAATTTATTAACTGAATTGAGGAAGAATGAGATTTCAGTGATTTCCCCTCATTTTCTTATTACTGCCTTCCCTACCTGGCCCTGGCTGTACTGTTATCATTTCATTATGTGGGGCCTCTCTAAGATACCGGTAGTCTCTACTACTCAACATAATTCTGGTGGTACCAGATGATAGCAACAAAAAGGAGTCTGCTCTAGGTGTCCTTTCTCACTCACCCGCCCTTTTCTTTTTGGAAGCAGGGTCTCACTCTGTTACCCAGGCTGCAGTGCAGTGGTTCAATCATAGCTCACTGTAAACTTGAATTCCTGGACTCAAGGCATCCTCCTGCCTAGGCCTCCCAAAGCATGAGGATTACAGGCATGAGCCACGATGCCTGGCCTCTCACTTTCCTTTTAAAAGCTGAGAAGGTAAGAATGCCTCAGAAGGAATAATCAAATCCTCAGACTGAATACTCTGGGGTTAGTGACCAACATAGGTTTTAAATAATATATTCTTATTATAATTAATATGAAATCCTCATCCATACACTGGGTACAGACACCTCCTCGGCCCTAAATAATTTAATAACAACTTCGATGAACATTTGTTTATAGCAGGAGGAATTGTCACTACCCTGAACTTCTTGCTTTCTAAATTTTTCTACTTTGCACTATAATCTCTGCTTGACTATTCTGAATCTTATCACTTGACTCAGCTCTCCACTCTCCTTTATCCCAAATACTATGCAGCTCCAATTTTAAGTGATAAATTGCATATATATGAGTTATTTCCCAAATTTTATGAATAACCGTTAACTTCTGTGCTGTGTATATTACTGGTTTTAGACTGCAAAACCTTTTAGCGCAGGAACTATAACTGAAAATATATCCAGCATAACAGGGCCCTTTTAGGTACTACTCTATTTGGGTTAGTAAGTACTCAAAAAATAATTGAATGATGATAATGATGATTTTATGTCCTGGAATAATTCATAAAGCTACACCAGTGGGAAAAACTACACACAAAGCACAGCTAAGTCAGTAAGAGAATAATAACAACACATTGCCCCTGTTAACTTTCTGGTAAAGAGGGCCAGCAGTATGCAACTGAGACATGGGAAATTAAAAACGGAAAGAAGATATTGCCAGCAGCTCCAAAGAACAATGTGTTTTATAGTTATTACCTGTTAGAAATTCTTAATGCAATCTAAAATTTAGATGTACATGTAAAGGTATGGTCAAGTTTCCTTTAGTGTTAAATAACTAGGCAGGAATTTGAGTTTGTTATGCAAAGTGTTGCATATGTTATTTGAATTTTATATTCAGCTGAAACATTATTGAAAAGAATTATTGAAAGCCTAGGACAACCGTTTTGACTGAATTTAACATTATTAGTCATATTCTTTTTCTTCCTCTCCTAATTATCTGGTTTATTGATATATTTGGTAAATTCACTGAATAGTCAACATAACAAAACCCTGTAATTAAATCATACATCACCAGTGATGATGGAGTCTGGAGCCATAAAGTACCCTAAAGAAAGATTTATACATATTAAAAAAAAAAAATCTTTACTGCTATTACATGATTTTAAAAAGCAAAAACAGCAAAATTTCACATTCATGTAATAATCAAAAATATCATTCTCAATGCCATGAAAGGAAAATTGGGGCCAGATTACTTACTTTTCAGACGTCTGTTAGGATCCTGAACCAATAAAAGTTTAATTCTTTTTCCTCATAAAACAAACACAACTAAAGTGTGAACTTTTAGGGGTAAAGAAATGAAATAATAAGATGCTTTTGTTTTCACCATTACATAATCAAAATTTCCAAACTTTCAGTAATTCTATTTGTCATTCTTTTAAAGCTCAGTTCAAAAAATAATAAATACAAACTGTTTTTAGAGTAGTATATACTAGATTTTAAGTTTTCTTTGATGACTTCTGAAAGCCCTTTGATGTGGACTCTAAAAAAGGCATTTTCATCCTTAGAAATGTGTTTGAAAACAGTAAAACCTTGAAAATTACAGAAATGGATATTCTCAGCTGCAGCTCTGGAAAAAATGTACACAGAGAGATGAAGCCTTAAAGTTAAATAAATGTTAGCAGCTCGATAACGAGGAGATTCAGTGGCAGAAGCAAATCAGCTGGCCAAATGGGAAAGAGGCCCTCTCAGAGCAGGATAGCTTGAAGCCACTTGAATTATTTGGAAGGTGGGGAAAGAGGCCCACATGACAGGGCAGGGATAGTGTGCACATGGCACCTTCCCCCACTGTGCCTGTCCACTCGGCTCTGCCAAGTGTGGGCTCATGATTCAAACTGACAAGAATCTTGCTCCCTCCCTGATCCAGAAAGAAAGAGCCTTGTCAAGTTGAATATCCTGCTTGCTACACAGGAGCATGGTTGCCAGGAACAATGGGGGGAGCTCAAAATGTGCTCTCAATCAGCAAGAGAACTTGGGCCCTGGTGTGGCTGCTCACAGCGTGGCTAGAAGTGTAATTGAAGCTTAAATGTCATTGCTTTCTTTCTAGAGGAAACATGGGGTTCTTTCTGTTGTCCTGTTTATTTTCCTTTTTTGTTATTTTTTGTTCTTTCCTGGACTTTGAAAACAAGGTTGCAAAATGCCATTTTTTAAAAAGGAAAATAAGATAACTACTAAACATACTCTTGCCCAGAGAATAAATTCAATCCATCAAGAAATACATTCACCAAACTTCACTATAAGCCAGGTAGAATGGCTATTGAGGGTATGAATATAAAGATAAATAAAATCTTTGGCCTGGAGGAGACCAACACAACCCATGAGGAGTGACATTGTTGCATTCAGAAGATGTATAAAAACTATGGAATTTGAAAGCAGAGGTCCTTCTTTTGACTGCTGTTTTTCTCTACTTGCTCTGTGATCTTTGAAACAATCACTTGACTTCTCACTTGACTCCTCCTGAACCCTATTTTCTTATCTATAAAATAGAGTTACAAAAAACTAACTTACAGGAAGTATGTGAGAGTTAAATGAGATAGTGTGTGGAAAATGCATTTGGAACATGTGACGTGCTGCATAAAAAGTTAGCTATAATTTGCCTGGAGGCAGACAGGACTCTTGGTTTCTGGCTACCCCTGTTAACTTGATCTCTCACCATCCTTTCAGAGATGAAGTCCCTCTCAGAGCTCAGATTCTATCTTCCAACAGAATATATTTCAAGAAAGAATTAAGTAATTATAATAAATGTGAGGAAGTACCAAAAACGTAAATAAGTAAAGCCCTTAAAAACAAAGGATCAAACCCAACTGGGATAATAGCTGAAGGCTTCTCAAATAGAGCTAAGTGAAATGGCACATTTGGATGTTTCATGCTGCTATAAATGCCTAAAAACCAATGGTTACTTTTTCCTAGAATTTCCATTAACAACCCTAAACTACTGTGTGTGAGCATTTCAAAAAGATTGGTCCTTAAGGAGTGGGGTAGGTACCAGGATGAAATCCACTGGCCCCTAGAACTGGCTTTGCATTTCCATCCTTCACCTAGAACAATAAAGGAAATATTTGCTTAGAAGCTGTATTTTCCTGCAAATATAATTATTTCTTCCTGTTGTTTAAAGTGAGAAAGGGCTAGGTCTGTGGCCCGACTGCATCAGAAATACCTAGAATGCTTCTTAGAAACGAAACCTACTGAAGAAGTATCTCTGATTAGAGATTAGAGCCTAGAACTCTGCATTAAAAAAAAATCCAGACTAAGAATGAGATCTATGAAGTTTCTTCCCTAGACATGTTTTTTATGTCATTTAAGAACTTATATCACTATGTGATGTGATATTCCCCTGATTCCACCTGTAGAGTCTTGTTTCTCATGAGAGAATCACTGAATATACTGATACATCACTATCAGGGGCCCTGGCACGTCAACAAGTCAAAAGCAGTGAAAAAAACCCTTTCCCTAGTCTAGGCTAAGTTCTATAACACCCTGACTGTAATATTAGCACATTTCACTGCATTGATCTATCCATGTGTTTCTCTCCCCACCCTTTGACTGAAAGATCCTCAAATATAAAACCGCATATTCTTCATTTTTATATTTAAGCTCCTAGCATGGTGCCCAGAAAAATCACAGATGCTCAAAAAAATGCTCATTGAATAGAACTAAAACTTTGACACTGAAGAAACTTGCCTCAACCATGGATCATGTAAGAGAGCTGAGCTCAGAGCAGCAGCTGCAGTTGGCAGCTACTGAGCCAGCTACAGGAGATGACAAATGGTTGGTTTGGCAGGAGTGTAGGGTTAAGGCTAGAAACAAAACAAAGCAGTGCCACAAAGGAACAGTCTGTATCTGTTTTAATTCTTTTTCCAAGAAAAACATAGAGGGACAGAATAAAAACAAGTTCAAAGAGTCAAGCATTGAGCAATATTTATTAAGCATCCACTATGTGCCATGTACTCTGCTAGATTCTGGGGATTCAACAACAAAATGAAAAGTCAGGCCTGCACTTATGGAGCTAATGGTCACATACATGTATTAAGATGGAAATATAGAAGGGGGCTATGGAAAAGTATAATAGGAAGGTGTGTGTGTATGTGTGTGTGTCTATCAGGGTGGAGTTGGGGGAGGATACGGAAGTCTTTTCTAAGAAAATGATATAGAAATAGAATTCTGGAACGATAAGTAAGTATTAAGAATATCCAAGGCAGTTAAAACATGTACATTATGGTCTGAAGATTTGTGTCCCCCAAAATTCATATATTGAAATCCTAACCTTCAAGGTGATGGTATTAGGAGATGGGGCCTTTGAGAGGTGATTAGATTTTGAGGGTGGAGCCCTCATGAATGAGATTAGTGCCCTTATAAACAGAGAGGCCCATGAGAGACGCCCTTACCCCTCCCACCATGTGAGGACACAGAGAGAAGGCATCATTTATGAATGAGAAAGTGGCCCTCACCAGACACTGAATCTACCACTGTCTTGCTCTAGGACTTCCTAGCCTCCAGAACTGTGAAAAATAAATATCTGTTGTTTATAAAAGCTACCCAGTCTATAACATTTTGTTATAGCAACCCAAATGGACTAAGATAATATGCAAAACCCATAAAATGGCACAAAGCTCATCATTTCAGAGGAAATCTTAAAATATTTTATGTAAGTCATCAGAACAGTAACTGTTAATACTTGTTTTCAAAACAGGTCACCATTTGTTCTAAGGCTGAATGTTTGCAAAATCTGCCTACCCTGAGATTCTGGAAAACCAGAAGCTCCAGGATGGCCTTCCGTCCCTTGGTTGCTCACTAAGTTTTTCTGTAATGGGTGCATTAGTCCCATAGAAGCAGTCACTTGATTGGCACATCCACAGACTGAGGAAGAATTTTTGAGTATTCTCAGTTGACCAAAAAAATATGTTTTACAAAATAAGTTTTTTGGACATGGGAGAGATTTTTGTAGCCAAATTGCATTTTCTCAAAAAGTAATGACTTATACAGAAGGTTTGTAAAAGTCAATCTCTTATACTTGTGAGAGGTCATATTGCACTTCAATGTAAAGACTGCTGGCATGGAGAAATACCAGAAGCCAGAGCTGAACTTCTTGGCAGCTCTTTTGGGTCCCCCAATTATTTTTTTACCATACAGTTATTAAACCATCTTGCTTCCTCATATTATCTGAAAAATCTCATTTTCTCCTCTGAATGAATTTTCTAGTCAATTTCCATCTTGTTCCTGTTGGAACACACATTATCTCAACAAGATTATTTAATCCTACCATTATTTCCAAGGTGCTGAATGTCATTAAGAAATATAAATGATAAAAAGGACAGATTGGGGTTCTTTAATAGCTTCACTCTTATTTTATAAAAATAATTTTGTATGCAATGTTTGTTCTTTAAGAAAAGACCACTGTATTTTTATTTTGATATATTGTATGTGATATATGCAATGTTTACCCACTAGTTGTTTCAGCCTAGGGAGGATTTTTATGACCAACTAACAAACTCTAAAACAGTATTTATAATATAAATGCTGATATACCATTATTCATACCTCAGTTCAGTAGCAAAAATTGGTTCCATGATAAATAAACCCTTGTTATCCAATCATTAGTCTATTGCAGCCACAATGACAAGTCATGCCACAGGCAATACAATATCACTAATGAAATGAATTAATTTATCTTTTTCAAAGGGACATTGGAGGATTGGAAATGTATGTTTTATAGCAATGCTCCAAATAGAAAATATATCTAATAATTCAACATTTGGGGCATATATTTTTAAACCATCAAGTTTATTTTATTCAACAAATATTTATTGAGTGCTTCCTATGTTCCAGGAACTTTCCTAGGTGGTGAAAGAAAATTCTACTGGAGGAAGACAGAGGGTAAACAAGTAAAAAAAAAAATAGATCAGGCTATTACAGATCCTGATCATTGCTATGAAGAGAGAGAAAGCAAAACAAATAAACAAAAAGCAAAACAAACAAACAAAAACTCAGGTTGATAGTAGTCTCCAGAAGATTATGTATCATAAGGTGATCAGAAAACACTACTTTGTTTCACAAGCCTTTTTCTACTATAAAAGTCATGGGGATAAATTTAGTTTGGACCCCATGAAATTGCTTATAATCAACATTTTTCACCCATAAAAATGACAATTTCATATGGTTCAACCTAATAGTTGATAACCCTAAGAAATAAGAGCAGTTAGAATTTTAAGAGCTAGAATTTTTATTTTTAATTTTTATTATGAACTATAATTGTTCTGAGTTTGAATGAACACCTAAGACCCAGCATTTTTTTTCAGCCCCTGTATCTAGAGATGGGATGAGAATCCTATCATTCCACAGGTTAAATAGATGACTTAGCAATATGTCAAGTTTACAAATATAGCTTCCAAAGAATGTCTGAAGATGAGGCTTTTCCAGGATGGAGAAAGGGCTTTGGTGGGGCTTCTATAACCAATATGGTGTCAGTACACTAGCAGAGGGGTTGTATGCACCAACGGGACCATGATATCCCAGAGCCAGTGCTCTCTTCAAACTCAGCCCTGCCAGCAGTGTAATCTCCACATGTCTTTTAACCTTTCCTAGCCTCAGATTTTTTAATCGTTTAAATCAGAATAATTACCCCACCTCGCAAGGTTGTTGCAAGTATTATAGATGCAGTAAAGTAATACGAAATGCACATTCAACTAGTGGCAAAGCAAATTCAACACCACACATGTAGGCCTCATGAGTGGGTTGGATAAAGAAAGAATAAGAAATAATACCATGGAGTATTACTCAGCCACAAAAAATGATGGTGAACTAGCACCTCTTGTAGTATCCTGGGTGGAGCTGGAGACCATTCTACTAAGTGAAGTATCACAAGAATGGAAAAACAAGCATCCCATGTACTCACCATCAAATTGGTACTAACTGATCAACACATACGTGCACATATGGTAGTAACATTCATTAGGTGTCAGGCAAGTGGGAAGGGGGGAATAGGGGATGGGCATGTGAGTGTGGTGATGAGTGTGGGCTCATGTGAGTGTGGTGATGAGTGGGCTAATGAGTGTGCTGCACACCATCTGGGGGATGGACATGCTTGAAGCTCTGATTCTGACGGGGCAAAGGCAATATATGTAACCCAAACATTTGTACTCTCGTAATATTCTGAAATAAAAAATATATATAATAAAAAAAAAGAAAGGAAGATTTAGGGGATTCTACCTAGTTCTGTATTCAAAGCATTTATGTCCCAGTCTGAGAGCTGTGAATCCATGCTTCCTTCTTTCTATTGGTCTCTGGTACAATGCATCTCTTGTAGTGCAAGCATCTTGCCATCTCACATTATTTTTATAGTGTTCCAAGATAAACATTTCTAAGTATAAGCTAATTATTTCATTTTTGAATTAAACCAAGAAATAAAAATCTGTCCCAGAGCTGAAGGAAAAAACTGGCTCCAGATTTACTGAGATGGAATTTCAGTCTCCATGGTGATGCTGTTGTGAGAGATTCCTGAGGATAATTTTGTTATTAATGAGTCTGGCTCTATAAGGTAACTTTAGAACCTAACCCTGCAGAATATACAGCTCTAATCTAAGGTATGTAAAATTCCTCCAGCAATAACTGGCAGACAATAGATGATCAATATGGTTATTTTCTCACCAGGGGAAAAAAATGGGCTACTCATTGAGGTAGTGGATTCTGAGCTGGAGTGTCTGGCTGCCACAATCTAAATTTGGACAATGTACTTTCTTGGTGCAATTTTGTACTTTTCAAGCTTGTCCTTGTATGTCATTGTGTTCTGATCAGCACAATAACTTATAAATGATATCTCATGTACTGGAAGAATTTGAACAAATTCATATATTCAGCAAAGATTTCTTGGTTGAATTAATTTAAAATTGATACTCTTTTGAAATCCTAGTTGTATTGCAGTCCACAATTTATCAACTAAGTATTTTGTCCTACAGAGAGTAGATGGAAAGGCAAAAAACTATCCATCACCTTTTTTTTCTGTGTTTCTCCTCTAGAAAAAAGTCTCATGTAAATCACAGAATAAGGAACAACTAACAGGGCTATATCAGAGCCAGTATCATAGATATTTATAAGGGACAATTCCAATTGGTCAATACCTATTCTGTTTGTGGTGCCCATGCCATTATTATTTATTATATATTTTAATATCACTCAATATAACAAAACATTAAGCTATTATTATCATAAATCAGTTCCTATTTAGAAGTTTTATAGTAAAAAGTCGATAAGTTATTTTTTCCAATTCACTTAAAAAACAATTCTGTGCATTGCTAAAGGAAAAATAACTTCTTTGTTATAGGAAGATTCATACAATACTAAGATTGCACATGAAAATCATGTAGAGAACTACTTTTTCACAGTCTTATAGTTTCATTTATTTGTGGATTCAAATGGATCTGATAAACTTCAATGTAAAAATAAGCATAACAAAACCTGTGTTTCATTTTTATGTCTATAAATGTGGTTCATGATCCTGGTGGTAGGAATTGTAAAACAGGGAGAAGGTGTATATTTGAAATAAACCTTGAGAAAAAGACAGACTTCATAAAATAAGCAGCTTAGATAATAAAGCTCTTATTCACATAAGCTCTCCAAGCAGTATTTATTTAAACAGTTAGATTGGCAGCCTTGAGAATAGAAAATATATGCTGAGCATATATACTGTGTAATTTGGGAAAAACTTTCTCACACATTATGTCTATAGCATTTGGCAGAAATAGCATCCATTTGGAATATTCATAGCATCCAATTTTTAAGTAATTGTAGTAGCTCATTTTTAAAATAAGAGCAAATTATTATCCTATTTGCACCTTTGTCTTTTTTGCTTGTTTATTATTTTTACAAATGTTTGACAGTAGTTATTGTTTAGGCAGAACAATGTATTTATTGATAAATATACTGTAAGAATGAATTAGCTATGTATAGGCTTCAACAATCTCCAGGACTTCAGACAGATATACTACTCAGCCCTGCCCAAGAGCTCCTTCCATTGCTAACTTTGAGAACCTTGAGTAAAGAATATTCCAGAACAGTCACATGTTGCTGAGGATCACAAAGCTCTATCAAGTGTACACTTGTGTCATGGACCTATGTCCCACCCTCCATGTCTCTAGGAAGCACTAAACAGAGTTCGCTACCTCTGGTGAAGTTATCCAGGGTTCAAAGGTGTGGAGAATTGATGGAGAAGTGATGGGGTTAGGAATGGCAACAGGCTTTAGTAACCAAGAAGCGTCCCATCTCTGGCCTCGCAAGTGTCACATCTGAGCTGGCTGTGGAGGCCCTGACCTGTAACCTATATATACCAAAGGAGTATCAGAAATTTGCTAGACTCTGCCAAATCAGCACCTCTAACACAGGCCAGATATGTGAAGGATAGGTAAGGGGATTTCTTGCAGCTCTACAAGGAGAATAGAGCCTAAGACCACCCCTGAGCTTGCAGAGGGAAATGTGCCTCTTCACTTCAGGATGCATTTCTTCATTCATTTAGAAATATATATCAGAGGTATCTTAAAAAATAAGCCATTGGTTTACAAATGCAAACTTTATAAGGAGTATTTATTTAAACAAATTGTTTAAACACTGCACTAGCACACAGTGACTGAAATGGGATTTGAACTTAAAGATACAGGGTGGTCTAATATTATGAAAAGGATGTGTTCCTAAAGACCTAACATAATTCAAAACACATATGATTTAAGATGAATTTTCCCATAAGAATAAATGTAAACGTTTTGTCTTTGACTTGCATAAATCTCTAGCCAATGTAGCTTAAGGGCACTTGATTTTGTTTCTTAATCTTGCAGCCATGTCATGTCAAACACATTCTTCATTTCTCTTTTTTTTTTCAATCATCTTTGCCTAGTTATATAATAAAGTATGAGAATCAAAAGGTGCTTTTTATTTTTCTCAACATTATGTCTAAAACTTCCTCTCCTAAAATAATAGCACAGGGCATTGTGAGGATTCTAAGTCCTCTTCAAAGAATTTTTATCATATCTAAACATCTTTCTGAAGTTTTCAGATTTTCAGCAATAGTGTTAGCATAACTTAAGGAGAACTTGAGCAACATTGTGATAAGGTTTTTAAAAATTTAATATTGGTGATTAAAAATTGATACTGCAATTATTACCAGAATTAATCAGAAAATTCTGATATATGTAGAGCATAAACAATGATGTTGCCTATTTCATATTTCTGTTTGCCAGAATGTGATGTTGACAAGTGACAACAATACAAATACTATTTCTGATTAATTCTACCTGCCCCTTTAACACAATTCTCGGCCTCTTTTCAAATTTAGCGCACAAAAATGGGACTGATATTTTTTTTCAGACATTTTGCAGTTCATTTATTTCAAAATGCACATAAAATGAGTTATACAATAAAAACAATTCACTGTCAGAGACTATGTGACAGGACCTGTGTTGCATGCCCTTCATTCTTGATCATTCTCATGTTAGAGATAAAGGAATTGAGGCCCAGGTGGGTTAAGTAACTTGGGAAGGTTTACACTTAAGTCTTTGTGGATTCCAGAGCTTACTTCTATTCTGCTAATTTTTCCAAATGTAGTACCTTCTTGAGAAGGGCTTGATGGTGATAAAAGGACTGATATTGTTGTGGTAACAATTAAGATAGATTGTAGAAGATTGAGAAGAAAGTCAGTAGTGAGGACAGGAAGGCAGTAAGAGTCATCTCTGGGTGGAGTCATTGGCATTGAAAGTTAGACGACAAAAAAAGTGTTATAGAACAGCAGTGATTACAGGCAGCCTCCCGTTCAAGTTGATGCCTCTTTGCTTTAGGATAAATAGAGATCTATATATTTATAGGCATATTTCTTTACAAAAAGAAAAAAACATTTGAAAAGGAGTTCTCTCATTTTAATAGAGTTCAGAAATCTTAAAAGTCTAAATGTCTAAACAGGCTCAACTATAGAAAAAATTGTGAATTAAGCATAAAGTGTTTTTTTCTTCTAACCATTTTCTTTTCATTCTTTTTTTTTATTCCTCATCTAGAACTATCTTCCTAATAAAAATAATAACAATATTTCCTAATAAAAATATTAATAATAACTTCACATATTAAAATAGGTAAACTTAATATATGTAAAACTCCAAGCAATGTTCTAAGCAGTTAATTTTCACAGCAACTCTTAAAATGATATATTATCACAATCTCCGTATTATAGATGAAGAAACCATGACATAGAGTGGCTAAATAACTTCTCCAAAGTACCTACCAGCAAAAGTACTCATTTTGTCTTCCCAGGATCTTCGCTACTGGGGTAGCTCTTTCTCTTCACTCTTCACATCTCTCTTGCTCGTCTCAAAACTCAGGTTCTCTGTGCCCCTTGAATCTTTCTAATAATATAGTTAATTGAATAAAGAGAGTCATGAGAAATCACTTAGTTTAATGTGCTCTATGGCCAAGATAACATATGTGTATCAAATAAAAACCTTCAGTATTATAAAAGGAGGCAAATGAATGCTTATTTTTTTAATCAAAAAAATCACTGACTCAAAGAAAAAGAATGATTTTACACCCCTTAAACAAAAGTTTATATAACACAAACATTGGCTTACCAAATGAGAATACAATTTGTCTTAGATTTTTTGATTTAAAAAATAAGAAAATATGACTTGACAACAAGTATTATAACAATGTATTTAAAAATAGCACATTTAGGTTTTATATGTCATCTCCATCTAACAATGATTTAAGGAAATAAAGGAAAGATGAAAAGTACAGATCAAGAAAGACAAAAATGTTACACACAGAGAGAAAAAAAAGGAAGACCCAATTTGTTTTTTCTTCTCATTTTTTTTAATTTCAAAATATTAAGGGGATACAAATGTTTTTGTTACATGGCTTGAGTCAGGGCTATAAATGTGCCCATCACCAGACCCAAAGTGTTCCTGTATCTGTTAGGTGAGGTTTTGCCTTTCCCCTCCTCCTTCTCTCCCCTGCTTGATTTCCAATGACTGTTACTTTCCTCTGTGCACTTGTGTGCCCATTGGTTAGTTCCAATTTATTACAGAGTGCATGTAGTGTTTGTTTTTCCATTGAGATACTGTGCTTAGCATAATGGTCTCCAATTTCTTGTTTGCTTCAGGGTGCCACTCTTCCTCCAGCCTGCTCCTAAAGAATAGTATTTATCATTTAAGAACAAGGTGTATTAAATAGTATTGCAATATTTCATTTCATTACAATACTATTTAATAGAAATATCTAATTTTTCATTCTTATTCTCTTGCAAGCATACAGTTTCAATTTCTAATATGGTGAGTATTGCTGTATAAAATTTACATAAACAAAAATTCTTTGGGGTCCTTAATAAATTTTAAGAGTGTAAAGTGGTCCTGAGGTATGCAATAAGTCAATTCTCCAGACAAATCATTCACAATAAACCAGAGGCTAAAAGGTATTCTGATAGAAAGAAGCTGGGAAAGAGGATATAGTTTGGAAGACTCATTAAGATCTTTCTTTAAGGCTAGAGGATCATGGAAAGCTTGTGTGGGGAAACAGGTTGGGGGGCAGGGGACAGCAGCTTACTCAGTATACCCTGATGTCTCCAAAGATATGATACAAATTTTCCAAAAATGCCTAATTTAATCCAGGGGAGCAGTTCACACCTCATTATGAGCCCACAATTACAAATAAATTTACAATAATATAAGCAACAATATTGCAAAAATATGCCAGAATAACAACAACAACAAAAAATCCAAATGTGTTCACAGATTTATCCCCAACCATAGAGCTAATTGCTAATATCCAACAATAACTCTTTAATCAAGCCACTGGAATCTTTCTAAAAATTATTTTTGACTTATTCAGTGAATGAATCATTTTGGATGTATTCTCCTTAGATTTCATTGCAATTCTCCATCTCTTGTCACAGAGTGGGCCCCTTTATTTCCTTTATGAAATATCTCACAGTTGTCAATTCCTATTTCTAGTCCAGATACTTCAGGATTTCTCTGCCAGCCTACTTCAAAATATGCTATCCAAATTTCATAAATAGGTTAAAAGTTTTCAATGATTTTCTATTTGTATTCATTCATTCAACTAAATTTATTATCTACCTACTGCATTCCAGATATGCCTATAAAAGTGGTTTTTAGGCTCTGGGTTTATGGCAAGGAGCAAGATAAGTAGAATCTCTGCTCTCACAGGGCTTACGTTCTGATAGAGTAAAACAATAATGAACAGGTAAATACCCAAAAACGTATTTTCACATAATGGTTAAAACCTAGGAAGACAAGGCAATTAGGTAAGTTATGAGAATGGTGGGTGGTAGTATTATTAAT
The DNA here is from genome assembly GCA_008086735.1 of Cheirogaleus medius. NCBI lineage: Eukaryota > Metazoa > Chordata > Mammalia > Primates > Cheirogaleidae > Cheirogaleus > Cheirogaleus medius. The sequence goes on along the minus strand of VBSM01000272.1, from coordinate 7,739,988 downwards.
AATATTTTAGATAAGAGGGGGAGGAAGGAATGGGTAAATTCACACCTAAGGGGTACAGTGCACACTATCTGGGTGATGGGCACACTTATATCTTTGACTCAAACAGTACAAAAGCAATTTATGTAATAAAAACATTTGTACCCCTATAATATTCTGAAATAAAAAAATATTTTAGATAAAATGGTCAGGGACGGTCTCCCTGTGGACTTGACATTTAAGATGAGTCCCCAGTGAGGAAAAGGAGAAAGTTATGTGAAGAGAGATGAAAAATATTTAAGGCAGAGGGCATACAAATAGCTAAGTTTCTAAAGCCTGTTAAGTTTCCATAGTTTCTAGAAACTGAGGAACATAAGGAAGGTGTGGCTGGAACACAAGACAGAAGAGTCCTTTTAAAAGATTGGGAAGGAGAGTAGAGTGGGGGTAGGTTATGCGGTATGTGTAGACATCATTCAAATAAAATAGTTAGAATTTTATTCTTATTTCAAAGGGAATGAGTGAAATATTTTGAAGCAAAGATGTTGTGACATAGTCTGATTATATTTATAAAAGACAATGCCCAGTATTATGTGGAGAATGTAATGTAGAGGCACAGAATAGAAATAGGGAGAATGTTAGAACCCTATTAGTGTAAGTGAGAGAGGATGGTGGGTTGGATAACGTAGTTGCTGGAAAGGGGGACTCAGGCTATATTTTGTAGGCAGAGCCTACCAGTTTTGCTGATAACTTGGATCTGAGAATGAGTGAAATGGAAGAATCCAGCATGCCTCCTGTGGTTTCAGCAAAGGAGTCCTAAACTTGTTTGTCTAGCTTTTAAGGCAAGTGCCTCCCTTTCTATATACCCCAAGTTCTCCTCTCCACTCTAATACCTCAATTACAGTATAGCACATTTCCTCATTTTTCTTTCCACACACAATACTCATTCTCACCTCCATCCTTTTGCCCAGAAATTTTCCAGTGTTCACTCTTCTTCATTCTTCCACATTCTGTAGCCCTGATCATTACAACCTTCACTCATATGTTGTGCTTCTTAATTGAAATTTTATCTTTTATTATTTGTTGCCACATATTAGTGAGTGTTGTATCCCCCAGGTATATAATTAATATCTTTATAGTAAGCACCATATCTTAAATTCTTTAGAAACCAGCATACCATTTAGCCAAAAATGAAAAATAAACTCTGCTGATTAATAATGAATGAGATTAAATATAAAGTTGTGCTCCCTCTTATGTTATCCCACTTAGCTTTGCCACATTTTTTATTTGCCCTGTTTCTTGTCCTTCAGGCTTCAGCTCAATCGTTACTTCATTACTTCTCAGAAATGCTTTCTCTGACCACTCAAGCCAAGGCACCCCCTATCCATGACAACTCTCTATAATGTTTCCTTGACATGTTATCTTTATAGCATTTGTCCCTAATCTAATGCTAACTTATTTACCTGTTTACTTATTTATTATCCAGTTTCCCCATTAGAAAGTTGATATCACGAGAACTCTTGAATCTGACTATCTTGTTTGCTCCTGGATCCCAACACTTACAACAATGTCTGCCCTAGAGTATTATATTTTATGTCAGGCACTCTCCTAAATGCTAGGAATAAAGAAATAAACAAAATAGTAAAACTCTTTGCCCTCATGGAGTTTATATTCCAGTGGGAGAGACAGGCAATGAATAAGATTAAAAAGTAAAACACATAATCTATACATTGTTAAGTGTTGGAATAGTGTTAAGTGTTGGGAGGGAAAAAAATCAACCAAGGAAAGGCAGATAGGATGTGTGCATTTGTGGAGGGGAGGGATCGGTGTAGAATCTTAGGAGAGTGAAGGAAATTCTCAATGAGCAGGGGACATTTGCATCAAAAGTTGAAGAAAGTGAGAGGGTGGGTCTGGCAGATAACTGGCAAAGAGCATTCCAAATACAAATGCAAATGCAGCAGGAAGAAGCAGCAAATGCAAATATCCTGAGGCATGATTGTGCCTGGAGCACTTTAGGAATGGCCTAATTTGCTGAGCATCTGGAATGGAATAAGCAAAGGGATAAAAGAGGTGGGAGATGCAGTTAGAGAGGAAAAGTGGAATAGACGGTGGGAACAGGTCATTTGGGGGTCTTTGAGGCCAGTAGAAAGATTTAGATTTTGGCTTTTGCTCTTAATAAAATGAGAGGCTGAGTAGAACTCCATGGTATACATATACCACATTTTATCTAGCACCTCTTATATTATCCTGGATAGAGCTGGAGCCCATTCTACTAAGTGAAGTATCACAAGAATGCAAAAACAAGCACCACATGTACTCACCATCAATTGTATTAATTGATTAATTGAAGTATTAATTGATCAACACTTATGTGCACATTTAGTAGTAACATTCATAGGGTGTCCAGCAGGTGGGAAGGGGAGGAGAGGGTGGATATATTCACACCTAATGGATGCGGTGCACACCATCTGGGGGATGGAAATGCTTGAAGCTCTGACTCAGGGGGGCAAATGCAATATATGTAACCTAAACATTTGTATCCTCATAATATGCTGAAATAAAAATAAATAAATAAATAAATAAAATGAGAAGTAACTGGGAAATTTGGGACAAAAAAGCCATAAGATGAATTATACTTTAACTGGATCTTTCTGGCTACTTTTTGAGAATAGACTCTAAGACAATGAGGACAGGAGCAGGGAGCTAAATTAGGAGCCCACTGCAATGACTCAGGTGAGAGATGATGGTGGCTCCAACTGGAAGAATATCATTGAAATGGACTAAAGTGATTGGCTTCTGGTCCTTTATAAATATTTGTTAATTAAAGAGTAGTAAAGAGTTTCCCATTCAACACTGATGATTTACATTTTATTTAAACATATAATGTAGGCCATTCATAAACTGAATAAAAGACATGTACAATGATTCCTGAAATTAGATCACTAGAGTGTACATTTCCAACTTTGTTAATAAAAATTCATAAAACATATATTTACAGACAGGTTACGTTTACTTTTACAAGATACCCAAATGGATTATTCATCTGATTTATTTACTCTCGAGACATTTACTTTCCTTGGAAAGTGATTCTGACAAGATGGCAGCATTTGTAGAAAATTCAAGAAGAATATCTTTGGGGGGAAAAATAAATAAAAGGAGCTTGAGAGCTGCCATCATTCTGTCTGCTTTGAACATAACAGAGATGATAAGTCTATCATTTAAAATTCTAAATTAGTAGTTTTATGAAAATAAAAATCCTTTTCTTATCTGTAGTAAAGGATTTTTTAAAAAAAATTTGTTAAGTGTTTTCATCTGACACTTTCTAATTACCTCTTTTGGATGAGTGTTAATATATTTTCGCAGTGCTACCTTGCTAGATGTCATCTTTAGACACAGACAGTTGAGCTCTATTCTATGTTTATCAGTAAAACTGTTTTTGACTAATTCTGCAAATGAAGTGTATGTTCTTGAGCCAACGTCAAAAACAAATTCAGAGCATGTGAAATTTCTTTCTCTTTTTCATAGAAATTAATTAGCTTGTTGAAATTGCCTTATTGTGCCTCTTTGAGTTGGTTTACATTCAAATCATTGTTTTCAAAACAGAAAAATCTGTGATTAGCTGGAGTTAAAAACCTAAACAAGAGATCCCCAAGCTCCAAATCATGTAAATTGTAATCTTTGTGACAGTTTATAACTTCTCTGCCCCCCAATGGGAATATCCTGTGTGGTTTATTGCAAGCCATCAAAAGAAGAGCTCTCAAAAATTGCAATATGGTGTCTCACTAGCTCTCACAAACCTAGTTTAAGCTGGTAGCCTGCCAAAAACCAAAAGCAAACAAAAGAAAACATACTTAATATTTTGAAAACATGTTGGTGTGCACAAATCACTCATAATTCTGTAGACTCAGTGCTTATGATCTGCTTCAAGCAGCTTTAGAAATGCTTCAGGATATTGTACACACTATAGCACATTTTGCATTACCTAAAGTGCACTGGCTTTTGATATTGGTACACCAATCACATTCTCTTTGGTGCACAAAGGCAATCTTGCTTACATTTCTAACCGATTCTTAGTTACATTCTGGAAGTAAAGAAACTAGCATGAACAGAAAGAAAAAGATGTCCTGTGTTTGTCTCTGAATTTTCCTTGAAGATATTGGATTGCCATCTCTAGCACAGTTCATAAACAAACTTGGTGAACATCAAAGGCTATAGCATTACAACCTGCTGAGCCCAGATTACACACCTCAAAAGTAAATGTTACCTCAACAAAAACTCCTCTGAAATTTAAAATCAAATAAAACTCAAAATGTCCAAATGTTTTCTTTAGAACTGAGGTTCGTGTGTGAGAATTTTTTTAAACAATGCTTTTACAATTACTGGATGATTAGCCCTACTTTTATTCAATTATGTACAGTCCCTAATTTGTTTGGCACAATTTTGTTTACTCTCAGTTGTGCTTTACACATACAGTTCTGTCACATATGCTCTGGCTCTGGATATAAGAAATACTGGAAGTACTAGAAAAACACGACTACAAATGTCTCTTTCACTATGTTTAACATGTACAATATTATGCATGTTAGGATATAGGTTAATTGTTCTTGAATGTGAGATTCCAAGATCATAGCACTAGCATAGATAGTCACTTACATGCTTGTTAGTTTGTGTAACACACACACACATTCATATATATGTACTGCATACATCACTGACTAACTTCAAGACAAAGGAAACATCAAAGTATCAAAAATTCTGCCAAGAAAGCCTGTTTAACTGTTTTTATTAGTGCCTCCCAAAAAACTAAAATTCCAAAGCATCTTTGTTATGCCCAGTTTTGTGCTTCTGTCATGAAAATACATCTGTAAGAACAAGAATCTTTCCTATTGGAAATCTAAAAAATCATGTCATATATTATCCTAAATGATATAGCCAGCACAAATATTTGGGAAGGATTCCAAAAATCTGAAAGAAGCTGAGAGAAAACATCTTTGTTTTACAAAAATGATTTGTTTTACAAAGATTATACAAAGTGATTCCAATTGAATACCAGAGGTCTATTTTACATAGATCCTCAGTGCTAATTTAAGTCTTCAGTCTCAATTATTGCAAATATATAGTTGTATCCCATCACCTGACAAACCTTCTCCCTCTAACAGAATTCTTTGCTTCCTCACCTGTGATCTAATAACACTGTTCACCTGCTTCCATCATGACAACTACCAGGCTATGTTACAATTATACATTTTGTGTCTGCCTCACCCAAGAGTTAAAACTTCTTGAGCACAGGGCCATATGTTACTCATCGTTTATCCCTAATACCTACCATCATGCCTGTTATCAGTAAATGTTGAATAAATGAATGAATCTTAGCCCAAATATGCTTTCTTGGTATCTCAGTGGAGAACTATCATTATCTAAAAATGTAATAGTCTTGACCAAGGGCATATTTTCAAAAAGTGACTTTCAAATGAAGAAGCTAAAACATGCTAATGTTTATGTCACAATTTTATGAAAATGATAATTTATGCAAAATTTCTAAAGTTTGTGATAAATTTATTTAAAATCAAATTAAACAATGATACATTGCCATACACCTATTAAAATGTCCAAAATAAATAAAGCTGATAATATTGAAAGTATTGCTGATGCAAATGCAAAATGATATTGTGACTTTACAAAACAAAAACAGTTCAGTAGCTTCTTACAAATTTTAACATATTATATTATATAATGCAGGAATCCCACCCACAGGTAGTTATACAAGAGAAAATTTATTTTCACATAAAACCTGCATACTAATCATAAGAGCAGCTTTTCTCTAATCTCCAAAAAGTAGAAACAACCCAAATGTCTTTCAAGTGATGTAGGGATAAACAAACTGGTATATTCATCTAATGAAATACAACTCAGTAATTTACATAACAATACAGGTGAATCTCAAATGTGTTACGTTGACTGAAAATGACCAGTCTTAAAAGGCTTCATACACTTCGAGAAATTTGTGTGACTGTGTTCATTTTCTATTGTTGCTTACAAATTATTACAAACAGCAGCTTAAAACAGCATTCATTTATTAGCTCACATTTCTATATGCCAAAAGTCCAAGGCAGGCTCAGTTGGGTTCCCTGCTTAGGTTCTTACAAGGTCAAAGTCAAGGCATTACTGGGCTGGGCTCTTATCTGGAGGTGCTAGGGAAGAAGCAACTTCCAAGCTCACCCAGGTTGTTGGAAGAATTTCGTTCCTAATGATTGTAAGACTCAGTGCTCATCTCCTTGTTGCCTCTCAGGTCCTTTTCACATGGCCCCTTTCATCTGCAACTCAGCAATGACACCTTGAATCTCCCTCCTGTCTCAAATCTCTGACTTTCTTTTCTGTTACCACCTGGCAAAACTCTACTTTTAAGGGATTTGTGTTATTATATTAGGCCCACAAATATAATGTAGCATAATCACAGAAATTATTTTGACCAGAGGTGCATGCCATCTTAAAATTGTGCCTCACAAAATGGTTGCCAAAAATTAAGGTGCAGGGGCTGACTACAAAGGGACAGCAAGAGAAAATCTCTTGGAGTGATGGAAATGTTTCATATCTTGATTTTGGTGGTGCTCTATGACTTTATGCACTTGTCAATACTCTAAGAACTGTACACCAAAAATAGTGAATTTTACTGTTTGTTAATTTATAAATAAGTTTGAAAAAAAGAAAAAAGTCAAATTCAAAAAAAGTCTCTTCCTAGTAAGACTGAGTTAACTTAAATAACATCCTATGTGAATCTAAACCTCAGTTCTTTTTATTCTTGATCATCTTGGGTGCTAAGAACAGAATAATCTTTAATAACATTTTTATTAGAAAACCTACACCCAAATAGAATTTTTTATTTCTTTTATTTGTACATTGCTTATCCATTCTATCTTGCATATTTACTGGGAATTCTTATTCGATTTTCAAAGCTTCCAATGAAAATTTTTCTTAACTACTGCAACCCCTGATTGCTCTCTCCTCTAAACATCAAATAACATCTGATTATATGTCATCAGATATTTTTTGAATTGGAACTTCTTCTTCCCCATTTTGCTTGATTGCAACTTCAGAATATAAACTTTTAAGTATTAGTGACTACTCTCCCTTTCTAATTTCCATGTCCAATTCAATTCTTATACATTCTATCACAGAATTATCTTCTTCATTTATTCCTCATTCATTTACGCTCATTCATTCAGGAATCCATTGTTTCTTGATTGGAGTATCATCTTAGATTCATTTTTACTTTCTATTTTCCATTTAAACCATTGCATTTATTAGTATTTAAATTTTTCTCCCACCAACGTAACCATTCTTGGCCGGGTGCAGTGGCTTACTCTTGTAATCCCAGTGATTATGGAGGCTGAGGCAGGAGGATTGCTTGAGGTCAGGAGTTCAAGACCAGCCTGAGCAACATAGCAAGACCCCACCTCTACAAAAAAATAAAAGTTGAAAAAAATCATCCAAACATAGTGGTGCACACCCCATAGTCCCATCTCCTACTCTGGATGCTGAAGCTGGAGGGTCACTTGAACCTAGGAGTTCAAGGTTGCAGTGAACTATGATTGTGCCACTGCATTCCAACATGGGTGACAGAGCAAGATCCTGTCTCAATTTTGTTTAAAAAATGCCTAATGTTGGCCCTGAAAGAAAAATTATTTTTGACATTTTATGGTATGTAAAAGCTAAGTAAGGGACACGGAAATTCAGACTCCACACTTCTTAATTATCATTCTAACTGGTTTGCAAATGTTAATTTTATTTTCTTATGGTCAGAAATCTTGATTTATATTTTCTCACCACAGTTTTTGGAACTTTTCTTTGTTCCACAATTATTTATTGAATGAGTCTATGTTGTAAGTACTTTGCTGAAAATTCATATATATATTTTGTCATTAACTAGGTATGACACTAAACAGACTATTGGTAAATAAACAGCACTCATTTTCAGGTTTTTTCACCTGATCTAGTGGAGAACCGGCATTACTGTCTGACACAAAAACTTCCCAGTGTGCCTAGCCTGATTACAGGTTGCTTTTGAACTTCAAAATTCGAGCTATAACTGATGACTTAATTCAAGGACAAATATTAATACAATGGGACTCCAGGAATTTAGCGCTGGATTGCAATTGACTATCCAAGAAAGAATCTACACAAGCTTCTCTGTTTTTCAAAGATCATATCAAATAATAAAGTTTTGTCACATTCTCATCTTGAATAAATTACCAAATCCAGCTAAAGATTGTTACCAATTTGGCCTCAGAGAGCTATGGGTGAAGAATTAGCACTGGCATTGCAACAAAATGAAAACATGCCTTGCTAAATTCTATTTTGTCCCCCAAACCCTTTTTGTTTTACATATGGTTCCAGTGGGAGTAACTATAATATGTCCATTGTCATCATTGAATAAACGTTTTTCTCTTATGCAAGAACTACTCTTTATACATTCTATAAAGCATCTGGCATATTGTGAGCATTGAACAGCAACTGAAGATCTAAAACCTTGTTTCCTGTGGCTATTGTAATCTGTATGGGATTCTACTATGACAAAGAAAGAGGAAAAGTCACTTTGGTTACTGCAATATTATAGCCTATTGTCCCATCTGTGCTATTTATTAGGGATTCCCACACTCTGTTCTGTTTAGAAAACACTTAAAACACAATCTAGTTTTGAGTATAGAACAAGTTCATCTTATAAAAGCTCATATGCATCTGTATTTTTCTTGTGAAGCCTTATGGAATGTGATGAAGTTTCCAAAGAATGATGGAATATTACATCACAAATTGCAGGACCATTAGAATTTGGCTAGTGGACATATAATGAGACTCTGAGAGTACATAAGAAATTAAATTTTTCTTTCATTACCATAATATGTTTTTAAGAAATGAATTCTTGAAGTCTTGTTGGCAGAATGGTAACCATCAAACAATACACATACAATATCCATTTCAAAGTACCACATAGTCATTTTTCCTCCATAGAAAAAAATTCATTTTAAAATATGACACAAATAACTTAGGTTATTGAACTTTTGGAGATGGGAGAATATACAGGCTCTCTAATCCTGGAACCTGGCATTTACAGATTATTCAACAACATTGTCCTAATTCAATATTAAATGCTGACCTTAGATACAGAGGTTTATATTCATATTTTTAAAGACCAATGCTAGCCAAATGATCAAATGAAAAAGCCTTAAAACATATAAAACAAAGGGTTGACGGAAGAAACCAAGAAAGTAATTCAGAAAGAAAAATATAATCGTCAAAGATATGGCTCCAAAGTCAAAGAGAACTCCCTCCACCCCTTTTAAGAAGATTTCACTTTATCTTTAGAGTAAAGCAAATGCTTTTAGATCCAAGGGTACCTGGTTCAAATCTCAGCGGGGGCAGATTTCTTACAAACTAAAAAGGCACTCTCCCTATTAAAGGAGCTGACTTAATACAGTTATATGGACCATTACTGTACAGAATGTGAATTCACAAACTATTTTCTAAATGGGGCCTTTTTGTGCATGTACAGTAATTCTTACAGAAGCCTTTTACAAATAAAAAAGGAAAAAATTGGGGAAAATCTAAGAACCCATGATTCGAGCCTTTAATAACTATTGGTGTATTAGAGACAGCCATCTGCAGTAATATAGCAGATCAGGTTTTCCTGGCAATGGTCTGAAAAATCATTCTAAAGATAAAAGCTTGATAATCTTGCAGACCTTAGATGTCTAGGAAAAGATTAACAAAATACTCCTTTAAATTTGGCTTCAGTGTTGGACCTCAAAATGCATGGTCTCCATGGAAGTTCTTTTAAACAGGTAGTAGCACTCACAAATCTCATCATAAGGACACTGTGCAGCCTGTGATTTCCACAAAAAATTTTATTGAGTAAATTTGTATACGACACTATAATTTGATTGCTGAAAGTCTTCCCTAACAGTGAAACCATGAAACACATGTGGTAAACATTCTATCTAATGTACCTTATAAAAGAACCCTGAGGAAACTGCTAGAAGTCTACTTCTGCCATAAATTTATATTTGGAGAGCCATAGTTGACCCGGGTTCAACTTATTCTTAGTAATTTGATTACTCTCTCAGGGGAGATCATCAAGGATAGAATAATATTTAATTTTGAAAATATACTTTCTTCTTTACCAATTTCATCATATGTAAATCTCTGGAACCTACTAGAAACTAAATGATTGCAAATATGGGCAGAGATTTTAAAATGTGGATGACCCAAACATATAAAGAGAACTTTCAAAAGTGAAATTTGTTTCTTGCAGAATAAATCTGAGTACTGGCTCAATATTTCAGGTAGTAATAGATTTTGGGGAAGGTAATTTATTTGAGACCTATAATTCATCTCCACTATACCAAAAATTTTGTGGACATCTTACCAGTACCACATTAGTTGCAAGTGACAAAAAAAAAAAAATGAGTAAATTTAAAAGCCCAAACTGGTTTAAAGAAAGAGTGTAGACAGAATTATTATTGATTGACATGAATAATGATAATCGGGTTGGGGGCAAAAGTGAATCTTAAAGTGTGAAATATGACATGAAAGGCAGCCTCCTCCTCTCTGCCTCTCAGCCCATCTTCTTTTGAGGTCTACTCCTCTCACACGGGCACTCCTCTTAGCTCCACAAGAAGGCTGCCAACAGCTCCAGCATTGCACACATCCTCACCAATGCATGTCCTGTGGAAACGGCTACTCCCTTCAACAGCATTTCAAAGCAGAATTCCTTTCCAAAAACCCAAGAGAACATCAATTATTGTTTCAATTAAATTGGCCTAGATTTAGATGATAAAATCTGCATCATCAGATTTCCAGGGATTTCCTTTGATTATAGGCAATAGAGATGACAAGAAACCATACATGTTGTTTTCCTATGAATTTGACCAAAATAATGACCAAAGGACATTCTTGTGTTTTACAGTGTCGTATGCATAATAACTATTTACTCAACAAATTACACATACACATACATGTGCTAGTACACATACACACACACACACATACCCAAAAGATTACAAATTTGGAAATTAAGACTGAAAGATGATATAGGGTTAGAATCAGGGAATAATTTTAGCTAAGTATAACCATCGAAGCTGGAATGAGTCCTGCTAAAACTCTAACTTTGATAATATGTAAAAAGACAGAAGAAGTATGGTCAATCTTCAGTAAATATTGAATAAATGAATGAGTGAAATTTGAAGTCATTAGAACAAAAATAAGGTAGGTATTGTATTATGGAAGGTGACAGAAGAAATTTCATTAATCAAGATAAAAAAAATCAAAGTCCAATTAACACTTTGGGTATATTAAAAGTGACGGTAAGTTCGGGAAACTAAAAAAATGGCTGGATAAAAAAATTTAAAAATCAAATCCAATATTAAAGAACATTCCGTGCTGCCTAATATTTAGTCATAGTTTGAAATTCTTGATATTTTAGATTTTGGAAAATTTATTCATACATCAAGTTAGCCAATGAAAAAATTATTTGTTGAACATGTATATTTATCATGATAAACCTGTGGAATATAAAATTAAATAACATGTCTGTTTGTCAGGATATCTCTACTAAAAACAATGAGCAGGGAAAGGTGGGAATAAGCAGAGTAGGAAAAACTCAGAAAAGTTAAGTAGAATTGAGAGGTCAAGTATAAAGCATTCTGAGTGCTAAGTGTGGGGTCAGATATTACTTAGGGGAAATGTCCAATTAGCTGGAAAAGAAAGCAGACCATGTTCTTTTGACAGTAAGAAATTAATAGAGAGTATACCTATATGTACAGCAACGGTGGAGTAGAGCAGGGTATTTAGGAGGCAGATGTGGACAATGAATGTCTGGGTCAAGGGAGATGGAGGAGGGTGCATAAATATGGCAATGTTATCAAGAAAGAATTTCAGTTTGGTGGGGCAGTTTCTAGAAAAATCTTAAATATTTTCCATTGAAGCCTAAAAGTTCTTTTAGATGACTTGTCAACTGTTACATTTATACTTTTTAAAAAATGTCAGAGTATTACAGGGGTACAAACGCTTTGGTTACATAAATTGCCTTTGTACAGCCTGACAAGTGTGCTCAACCCTCAGGCAGCACACGTTGCATCCATTAGATGCAGATTTACCCATCCCCTCCTCCCCTCTCCCACCTGCCCGACACCCTATGAGTGTTACTTCCCATGTGTTCACATTAGTGTTGATCAATTAGTACCAATTTAATGGTGAGTACATAAAGTGTTTGTTTTTCCATTCTTTTGATACTTCACTTGCAAGAATAGATAGGCTCCAGCTCCATCCAGGATAATACAATAGGTAGTTCATCATTTTTATGGCTGAGTAGTACTCCATGATATACATATACCACATTTTGTTAATCCACTCATGTACTGATGGGCACTTGGGTTGTTTCCACATCTTTGCAATTGTGCCTATAAACATTGGAGTACTGATGTCTTTTTATAGAATGTCTTTTTTTCCTTTGTGTAGATACCTGGTAGTGGGATTGCTGGTTCAAACAGTAGTTCTACTTTTAGTTCTTTGAGGTATCTCCATACTACTTTCCATAGAGGTTGTACTAGTTTGCAGTCCCACCAGCAGTGTATGAGTGTTCCTATCTCTGCATCCACGCCAACATTTGTTGTTTTGGAACTTTTTGATAAAAGTCATTCTCACTCCAGTTAAGTGGTATCTCATGGTGGTTTTGATTTTCATTTCCCTGATGATTAGAGATGTTGAGCATTTTTCATATGTTTCTTGGCCACTAATCTATCTTCTTTTGAAAAGTTTCTGTTCATGTCCTTTGCCCACTTTTAATGGGGTTGTTTGATTTTTTCTTGCTGATTTTCCTGAATTCTATATAGATTCTCATTATCACTCCTTTATCGGATATATAGCATGCAAATATTTTCTCCCATTCTGTAGGTTGTCTATTCACTCTAGTGATAGTTTCTTTGGCTGTGCAGAAGCTTTTTAATTTGATCAGGTCCAATATATTTATTTTTGTTGATGTGATAGCTTTTGGGGTCTTCTTCATAAATTCTTTAATTTATGGAATTAATCATATACCTAATAAATAATGTTATGAATTTTTGCAGGACTCACTAATAGGAGTCATAAAGTCTAGAGAAGTGGTTTCCCAGTACCTCATGGGACAGCCATGCTTTCTAAAATGATCTTTGCTCTCATCAAAAAAAGCTAGAGTTTGGATGGGAAAGAATAACGCTTTAAATCTGGCTAACTCAGGAGCTTGAAATCCAATAAATATTTAATTTCAGAATTCTAAATCATAGTGCAAAGCATTCTAGTCATAAAACTCTGAGCTTCACATGCTTCAACTGTATAATAAGGATAATGGGTACTTTACCAGATTCTTGAGAAAATTACATGAGGTAACACATGGCAAACTGTAATACAACATATAGCACTCCACAGATTTATGTAAAAATTTATTTTGGGCTCAATTTCCTAATTATTCACTAAGAAAATCCTGTGTTTGTCTTAGTTTCAATAATTCGTATTCAAATGTCCTTGTAGTAACAGAAAATTCCTGACAGTGAACTTCTCAAATGGTTAAAGTCACTTGACCTTTAGCCTTTGGCTTTAAAAATCCCTCAAGAGATATGCTAAATGGCCCAGAAATATATTGCCTGTCATGTCTTATTGCTTAATTAATGGCCAGCTAAGATGGCCTGTATAGACTGTCCTGAAGTAATTGTGAACTGATCTTCCACTCAAGGAAATGAATTAACTCCACAGCAGCAGCACTGACATAGAGCATTTACCGTATTTAAATTTCTACAACCCTTAGAAGAGACATAACATACAAGGGCTGGTTAACTGAGCATACAAACATCGACTAAGCAGATTAAAAAATGTTCTGTCTCTCACTGGGAATAGTACATTACTGGTTTCTGAAAACTGCATTGTGAATGAAATAATAAGCTACCAAGTAAGGATTTTTATTTTAGCCATATATGTGATAGAATTGGAAGTTACTACATTTTTTTAATAATAATAATAATAAATGTGGTTTGAAATTGTTCCATTTGAAGACAAATGGAACCCTGGATAATGGGTAGCAAATTCAGAGTGAAAGCTCACTAATTTAAAATGAGTGGTAAAAAGCATATTCAAAAATAAAGAAAAAACTAGTGATATTTTAAGTTCTTTTTCTTTCAAGCTAGAGAGTAACATGAATCAAATTTCTAATAAAATGCCACCAAATAATTCTGGACCTTTTATGATGAATACAAAGTGTTTATAATTCAATATAAATGTTGATTCTCTCAGTGATTAAAGTTCCCAGATAAGAGCTTTAAAAGAGTTTGTTTCTTATAAGATAAACTACCCTTCTCCACTCCTTTATGATTTTTATGTCCAGTATTCTTTGTCCTATTCCCCACCTCACAGCCCTCACCCCTCCAGCCTCAATTCTTTGTTTCATTTCAGGGGGATGAGCACACAGTGTCACAAGGGTCTGAAGAATGAAAATAAAGGATAAACCATTTACACAGCTGTGGACAACAGAAAGAAGACACTGTTCTTGCTGTGGAGGGTTATATAATCCATGAGCTAGTTCTGCTAATTCTTCCTACTCTGACTCTTAAATAAGTAAACATGAAATTCTGATCTTGGGAGAGTGTCCAAGGATGAATTTAAGCATGATAGTTGCGGCTTCATTCTATTTCAGGTATAAGAAGGGGTGAGGGGAAAGGATGGAGGCAGGGAGGCTAGTAAAGAGGCTTTGTCAGGTAACAGAGTGTTACATGGTCAGGGCCTCGGTGAGCACTGGCTGGTCCAAGGAACAGGAAGAGGTGGTGCTGAGAGATGCTGTGTGGGAAGGATTAGCAGAAGTAATTGGTGGATTCTATAAAGCTCCTCAGCAAGGGCACTATAGTTTGTTTCCTGTCTCCAGCTGTGTGCATGCCCTATCTTCACTCCATTTTCTTCCTCAGTATATTAGAATACCAAGTATTTATTACTAGAGATGAACAGTGAATAGACAAATGGAGTAGGAGTGACATTTTATATTTTTACCATTAGTTCAAAGCGTAAAAATCATTGACTTATATAGTGTCTTGCCTTCCATATCATAATAGATCAAGTTCGGGCACATTTTAGGAATAAAAGAGGTAGCATCCCTCATCTACCTATCTCTGAGGAACTCAGATCACTAGTACTTAGAAATTCATTACAGTATGCTCAAAATTAACATTTTCACTATATTCACAAAGCTATGCATTTTTTAACTTTAAAAATTCAAGCCATTTTAAAAGGGGAAAAGTATCCAGATGAATGCCTCAATCTGAAAGCAGCCATCCCCCAACCTGGCCTCTGGAAAGGAAAGAGAGGTAAAAAAGGAGACAGAAATAATTGGCAAGTAAAGATTTGAGAAAAGGTGAATGAAAATGAGAAAGGTAGAAAATAGGAAAAGCAAAAGAAAGCAAGGATAATTTAGAGTTACACAGATATGGAGAAACTGAGTCACAGCTGTCAGGACTAAGAAGCAGTGCCATACTGCAGCTTATAAGTCAAAAATGCGACACTTTTAAAATATAATGATTTTTCTAAAATCATTAAACTAATTCTTAACTTCATCTTCGTAAAACGACGTTTTTTGCCCACTTCCTCATTTTAATAGCTCCCATTTAGAAAATACCAAATCTACTCATGAAAGCAGATCAGCCTGGTGCAATGGACCTGGAGCATTACAGCACTGGAGCAGTTATACATTTATTTTGGACACCACACATCGCTAGGATGAGTATTTGTTTTATAATCTTGGCTTTTCAGCCTGACCCTTACCCAAGTTGCCAAGCAAAACATTATCCAGTTTGTAACTCAATGTTTCATCAACACTGTTCGTGTTTTGCAGACACACAGAAGACAGAAAAGAAACCCTTCAAACTAAAAAGTGGCTGGATTAATAGGGCTGACATGAAGTTCAGCTCTAAATAAATGACCAAGTTCCAATGAAAACGATCACTGTGTTCTGTCAATTCTGTTTTTAGTTAACTTTATCTTACTGCCTAAACATGTGGGTTTTATATCATCCTTAAGTTGCTGTAACATAGAGATGTGAAATTTGGAGGATTTGAAATAAATGCAGCTACATGGGACTTTTGGATGAAGAATCCCTGGTTTGTTCAGATCTGTTGAAGTAATAGGGGAAAGCACAAAAGGATCAAGAAAAGGAAGGCCCCAATCTTTGTTCAATGAGTGATAAAACAGCATTAGTTGGGTGAAAATTGGCCTGACCTTCACCTACATGATGCTTCCGCTGCCTCAGTGATTCTTGCTTTGCTCTGATTAGGTAAAGATTGCCCCTTTTCCTGTAAGGAAAAGTCAAAGAACAAAAAGGGGGAAAAAATCTTGACTTAACTATAAAAGGTTTATTTTTTTAATCACAGTTGGGCTCATCCAAGCCAGCTTCTAATCTTATTTTTTAGGCTTAAAAAAAAAAAAACCTGCCTTTTAAAAGAAATTCTTTGGATCATTTTCTTTACAAGCTCTAGTCTAGATCTCAACTCACATTTCTTGGATGTATTAAAAAAAAAAATCTTCCTCACTTGAAATGATAGCTTTTTCATTTCTTTTAGACTCTCCTCTAAAGCTCTGCTGGGAGAGGACGGTGGGGAGAAAGACCCAAGGCCCCCTCAGCTAGCTGGAACAGCTAGTAGAATGCAGTTGGCAGAATTCTGCCAACGTTCCAAGGAAACTTGAAGCAGTTTCCCACCCCCACCCCCATCCTTTAGCTGCTGCCCATGGAAGACAGAGCTCCATGGAACCATGATATTAAGTTGCAGACTCTGCCTTTTCATATAGACCAGAGCTTTTCTGTGACATTGGTGTCAAGCAGCCCCCTGTGTGACTAATATTTTTAACAGCATGATATTTAAAATTTGACAAGGATATAATAATTCATTCTTTGGATAGTCAACATACTATGAGAGTAAGTCATGTCTTCAAAGTATCTTTCAAAGGGGCTATTAAAAGTAGGTTAAGTTTTTTCCCCCTACAGCATGCAATTTCATTTTGGCTCTACAACTTCAACCACATAAAATTAAATTTTGACTTGAGAGTGACCTACTGAAAATTAGATGGGAAAAATAAGGGGATAGATTTAAGTTACTGATTCAAAGGAAACTAGCATGTCTGTCTGCAATTTAGCATGCAGTTTGCTAAGCCCTCTGAGAATCTTTCATTTCAGGTGGCCAGTTTTTTCCTTTTAGGATTCAGATTGTCTTTTTTAATGGAAATGTAGAAATTAATGGAATGTAATCTCTTGTTATGATATATAGATGTAAGGAAACACAGGAAAGAATTGTCCACACACATTGTCTGCCACAATTCTCCTCTCTACTCCAGGCTTCCTTATAACCTATGATGCAGCCATTCAGAGCAACTAGATATTCTCTAAAATTTATTATGCTGTCTAAAACTCCTATAAAGTTGTTACCTGCTTGTCTCTCTCCTTTGAAATTCTTTTCCCCCAACAATCAAAATTTATTTTAAATAGTTATAAAAATATGATTTTAAAAAATCCAATTTTAGAGGGGTATAAGGCAATAGAAATTAATGCAATTATCCCAATAAGAGTGGAATGTGAGTGCTTAGAGAAGACTTAGAGACAATTACTGCAGATCTATATATGATATATTCTACTGAGGCCAATGAAAATTATAAAAATGTTGTGGAATATTTCACAGATTTTTGATACCTTTCACTTTGTGTGATTTAATTACTAAATTTACTTTTCTTTAAAAGTTTGTACATATATATACCAGTCAGGATAGACTGGGTTGTGCTGTGGTAATAAGCAACCCTAAAATCTCAATGGTTTAACATAACAAAAGTTAAATCTTTGATCATGCAATTTCACTGCAGTCTCCTCAGTCACTCTTCATAGCAGCTATACCCTATGTGTCCATTTTACATTTCAGATTGTTTTCATCTTGCAACACACATGCTTCCATCATCATCTCTGCAGAAGAAGAACAGAAAGAAAGTTTAGGTAATTAAATGCTTCACACAACCCCAGTGCTCATGTTTCATTGGCCAAAACATGTCACATGGTTAAAACTCAACATCAAGGGGACAGAAATGTACAGTTTTCCCATGTGCTTCACAGAAGATAAGGTCCAGAGACTGGTAATCAGTAGTAATGCCTACCACAAATGCACATAGAATTTCACAAATGCCTTGCTCTTCTTCTGTTAGCTCCATATTACTCTCATCTTCTCTCAGTAGTATAGAATTATTTCCAAGAGCAAAATGTATTAAAAAGCCAACACTACCACCACCAGTGTTCATCCAGATACTTATTGCCATGGTTTGAATGCCACTGTCAAAACTGATGTTGAAGTTTAGTTGCCATTATAATAGTATTAAGAAGTGGGGCCTGTAAAAAGTGATTAGATCATGAGGGCTCTACCCTCATAAATGGATTAATGCTGTTATTGCAGCAGTGGGTTCTTGATAAAAGGATAAGTTCAGTCCCATTTTTCTCTCTGTTTTGTTAATTAATCACAAGAGGCCTTCCATCATGGGGTAATCCTTGCCAGATGCCAGTGCCATGCTCTTGGACTTCCCAGCCTCCAGAATCATGGGCCAATTAAACTTCTGTTATTTATAAATAACTCAGTCTGTGGTATTTTGTTATAGTAGCAGAAAATGGAATAAGACACTATTTATTTTTCTATTATATAAACAAAGAAGAACATCATTCTTTATGGTCTCCAGTGTTTTTGACATCTAAATATGTAGAATGTAACTTTTCACAAAACATCAAAAGTATTAGGGAAAATGAACCAAATAACAAGAATATGGTACAAAATCACTCACAAATAAGAATTACCTAAGTGGAATCTGGGATAAATTGCTTTAAAAACAGGTTAATGTTTTTATTTTCTATCCTTTTATAGTAGTAATATGTAGACTATTCCTGCCAATTTTAACTGCTTGGCAATTGTTGCAAGAATTTATTCACACCACATATTTAATGACAAATGTATCAGCATCATCTGAGATGAGAATTGAGATGCCAAAACTGCAGTCAGTATCTCCTATTGCTTTATACTCCATCAAAGATGATGCAAGCTGACTTCAAAGGGAGCTCAGTACTTGCATCAACTCTGCAGGAGTGTTGAGTAAAATGAGGAATGAAAAAAAGGAACACTATTATGTTTTGAATTTCAAGTCCTAAATCATTATTTCCTAGCTGTGCATGAGGTTACGTAGACAGAAAGTAAAATGACAACTGGTCATGTCATTGGGATGATGATATAGGAGGATCGGAAGCTTAAGAAGAGGAATTTTTTTTTAAGTCACATTAAAAAATCTCTCTCCCCTGGTGTTCAGATATTCCTAGGACATTTTTCAGTGCTGGAGTGACACTCTGGTACCCCCATAATGTCCAGGTGCCTGCTGGGGACTGACCTGTTTCAGAACTCTCTTCTCAGGAGCAATAATGTGCTACCCCTGAAGATAATTAAATGTGAGATACCTAAATAGTCACTTACATCTGCTGTTGGGCCTCTATTTCTAAATGAGAATCAGTATGGCTATTTGTCAGTAATGGAGAATTCATTGGTTATTAATCTTAGAAAGCCAAAGTACTCAATTTTATTTTAAAACACACTTATTTTGCCTTTCTAATATACATAGAAAATGTTGTTTCCACTTGGCACTGTATTGATACTGTGGACTTTAATGGCTTGAAAGAAATTCATATTCATTCCTTTTTTTAAATCTTCTTCAGAAGTGCCTAAGTATTTAGTTACAGTCAGTTTCTAATATAATACCCATATTGAAATGTTTGTGTGTGTGTTTGTGTGTGTGTTTAGTGACAAAATGCAAAAATAATTTACAGTACTAATTCTGGGTACATATTTAAACAAGACAGAATTCATATTTACTTGAAAGGCAAGAATGCCTCTGGATTCAGTTAAGTGTCTCAGTTTAGTAATATGTGATTTATAATGTCCCTGGAAGTGTTTTTTACAGCATTACTTTGAAAAATAAATGAGGAAATTCTCAGCCAAGGCTATACTTAAATTATGATGTTATGATACAGCATAAAGCACTAGAAACGCACAAAAGACAAAATGAAGCTGGCTGGTCTTAACTCATTGCATTTCTCATTGTGTCATTGGAAAAGAATCAGTCTTTACCATAAGAATTTGGCCACTCTTCTTGAATTCAAATTTCACAGTAGATGACCTTTAAAAATTTATTACATAATATCTTTTTATTTATTCTGCAATTATCAACACATACATGTACACACCATGTAATCAGTTTATCATTTTCATGAAGCAAGATAAGAAATCTTGACAGTACTTCTAAGACTCATGAGATATTAGTTATTATACCACTGTTATGTCTCCAGAGCTGTTCCTGCTAACATTCCTCATGGAATGTTTCTTTATTAATATTATTAAGACCCTCCTTTTTACCATAGTTACTGGCCTGTATCTTTTGTTTCTTTATACATTTATTGTTAGGACTATGACACAGTTTTCAGATCAGTGATTTCCAAAGTAGAGTACATGCAACTTAGCATCAGTGCAAGTCAATTCTCTCAGGTAAAAATAAAAATAAGTAGAAGTTCTACTTCATCATTTTTAGTTTTGCTTATGCTTTCTAAATATATGTTATGTTACATATAAAAGTACATGCTTTTAGTTTTTAAAATAGGTATGTTGGGAGTACCTTCTTAAACATTTATAATGTAAAGGATGTACAAATACAAAAGTTTGTAGATTGCTAGTCCAGGTATATGCAAAGCTTCATGGTATATTTTTTATACTTTATACAAAATACCAAATGTAGTTTCATGTTAGTGTAGTACATACTTAGATTGGCAATGGAAACACTATCAGCATCAAATGTTAATACTTTTGTTGGGGATTCAGCATGACATCACTGAAAAACTAAAACTATTCTAATGAAGAGGACCCACACTTCTCAGATACACTAGACCATTTTTGTTACAGTAGTTTATTTCCTAATGTAAAGTACCTGATCTCTGAAATTAGATATTAAAACCTGAATGTTTATTGCAGCACAATTCACTATTGCAGTCTTGGAAACAACCCAAGTGCCCGTCAATCCAGGAATGGATAATTAAAATT
>VBSM01000272.1:7688989-7714255 GCA_008086735.1 Cheirogaleus medius | reverse complement strand
CACATTTTGTTGATCCACTCATGTATTGTTGGGCACCTGGGTTGTTTCCACAAGGTTTTGCTTTTTGTTTTTGGGTTTTGTTTTGTTTTGTTTTGTTTTGGTCTAGTTTATTTATTCTTGTGTCCCAAACCCCTAGAACAACACAAAGTAAGGACTCAAATATTGAATGAATGAATAAATGAAATTTCTAACTCATGGTAGAAAATATCTATTGAGAATCTTCCACAAAGAGAAATATAAGTAGAAATATAAGTAGCTTCTGTCCCCAAGGATTTCAAGCAAGGGTCCACAAACGTGATTTTAGAGATAGATGATGGTGCAAATATGGTGTGATTTACAGGCCTCCACGTAGAATTCTCACTCCAAAATACATTTCCACACACACTCACACACACAAACACATGAACATACACTCAAACACACACATTGGCTATTGCATTGTGTTAGCATTGGATTTGGAACACTTAAGCCTTTGTAAGCTGATACTTAAGAGAAACTGTAAGTGATAGGAGAGAGTAATGTGCTATCAGGTGGAATCACTGAATGTTAAGTCTGGAAATGCAAGAGGCAGTCAAGAGAGGGAACACCTATAGAAAAATTACTTGTTTCACAATATTGCCTGTAAATGACCCTGATTACACAATGCTATTTTGGTCAAGCGAAGAACATTAGAAATCTTCTGTGACAAAGTGCCCACCACATAGTAGGGACTCAATAAATATTTGTTTGATAAATGGATGAATGGAGAATAAGCAGTGTGATTTATGAGTCTTTTCATCATTTACCTTTCCCTCTAAAGTAAGATGTCCCTAGTTAGACTAATATGCTCACTTTTTGCTCTTCCTCTCCCCACAAAAAGGCTATGAGGTGAAAAGATAAAGCAAATGTTTCAGCATAAAAACTATGTGAGATATCTTTTGAAATCTGTGCAGTATCTTCCATCTGTACCTGCTGTGCATAATTTCAGAATTCACTGCTTTGATCAAGTAAAGAAAACCCATTTGCTCTTTCATCTGTGCATCATATCACACTAATTTTCATCAAAACCAGCAAAACCTTGATAGACTACCTGTCCCCAGGCTTCCTGGAGCATTTCTCTGTCTTTCTCCGGGATAAGTAGAGTTACGCTCTGAATTCTGAACTGTGGAAAATTTTGGTTGTTTTTGTAAGCTGTGGTTAGCACTGCTTAGCTTTGGGAAATTGGCATATCAATTATTGATGATTATTTTCTTAGAAAGAGAGTCTCATGAATTTCAAATGTTTATGTCCTTTTTGTCTTTAACATCCTTATTTCAAACTACCACTTATAAAAGTACAATAATACATAAAGATTCTTTTAAATTTTAAAAAAAGGCAATGATTAAATAGTTATATGTGTCAGCACAGCTAGTTAATTTCTACTTATACCAGTCTATTACTTTATTTATTTCTGAAAGTTTACTGTATTTTATAATGAAGTAAAAAGCCAACTTAGGTCTAAGTGATTTTCTTAACATAACGTTATCACATGAAATAAATGAATACAGCTTTTTCAATTTCCTGCATTCTAATCTTAAACATCTGAAGTATATTAATGAAATGGCCAATGGTTTGTGTGATTATAAAACTTTACTATAGATATCATATCCACCTTCATATGTATGTAGCTAGAGGTGGTCCACAGAAGTGTAAAGACCCCCAAAATGTGATGCAAATACACTTTCAAAACAGTGAAAAAGAACTAAAACCAGAAAGTACTGCAAATCTGACATGTTCTGTGTATATCAAGTAGGTCCAATCCTAAATATAAAAAAAAATAGGATCATTGTAAAGCATGACTTGTGCCTCTTACGGCTCTACCAGCCAGGGGTTACACATGTACAGGCCATATTAATTAAAAGAAATAAACACTACATTCTCAGTTTCCCATAAAAATCTCCATTTGCTATATGTAGAGTTCTCCAAGGGTTATTTCCTGCTTCTCAACTGACATTATGATCTGTTCTGGCTTAAATTTGAGTTCTGGTTCATAATCTGTTGTCAAGGATGCTGGAGGTAACAAAGTTGCTCCAGAAGTTGGTGATGCTTCCCCAAGGTCTACATGCATGTTGCCAATATTTATTGCTGAGAGTACTGCTTCTGCAAAAGCTAAAATAAATATGGTATGAACACTGAGTCCCACCACTGAGAACTTTGAACACTGGTTCCAAGTCCATAAAAGCTGCTAATAAGTCATGCATATGGCAAGGCCATATTGTGTATTCTGTAAACTTCCTTGTTCTGAAATGATAAAGTGTTTCATGCCAAAGTGATATGAATCAATGTCCCCCTTTAGAATTTTGCTGTTCTAAATGCTTTGAGTTTTATGCTTTCAAAGTCTTAAAGAATTTACAGTTATGGCCTCCATTTGTTATGGTCTGGCTCAAGTGCCTTGGTGGTGAATGTGCGTATGTTGGAGCAAAAGTAAACAGGCGAGGAAACTGCTTTGGGTCATCAGTAAAGGAAGAAAGTGTAAACTAAATACATTCATTTTTCATCCCTGCTGTGTCAGGGAATGACAAATCCATTGTGTGCTTGGTCTCTTTCTTCTCACAGGATGAATTCCTTCTAAAAAGGCTTCACAAATCCCTGAAAAGTTCAACCTTCTGGAAGTTCTTCTCTCAAATCTCCCCAGTTACTTCTATATACATTAGCTCAAGTTAAGAGAAAAGATATCATCTTAGCACATCAACCCTTTCAAGTAAAAAAACGTTTCAGATATTACAGGTTTCATTGATAGAGTCTTAATCAATATAAGATTATTATATGGCACCTACACTGACAAAATAAATCTCAAGTATAATTTAGTGTGGGAATTATATATTGGAAATTTTAACTATCTTTTCACAATAAGAGAACAATCCTATTTGCATTGTTATTTTCAAGTAAAAAAGTATAGCATTTAGTGTACTCTGATTGGTAAAACAAAGGAAAAGTATAGAGATTAGAACACTGAGAAAGCAGATACAGTTTTGAAGGAGAGATATTGGAGGTCCAACCTTAAAATTACTGATATTCGAGAGAGGAAAAAATAATAGAAACAGATAAAATAATTAATGACATAATAGAAGAAAACTTTCCTGAACTAAAAAAAATGCTGCATCCAGGCCAAGCATGGTGGCTTAAACCTGTAATCCCAGCACTTTGATAGGCCAAAGTTGGAGGATTGCTTGAGGCCAGGAGTTTAAGACCAGCCTAGGCAACATAGTGACTCCTTGTCTCTACAAAAAATAATAATAATAGAATTCGCTGGGCATGGTGATGCATCCCTGGAGTCCTAACTACTTGGGAGTCTGAAGTGGGAGGATCATTTGAGCCCAGGTGTTCAAGGTTACAGTGAGCTATGACCATGCCACTGCACTCCAGTCCGGATGACTGAGTGAGATTCTGTCTCCAAAAAATAAAACTTCATCCTACATATTAAAAGGTATCAGTAAGTTTAAAACCAATGATTTATAATTAAGTGTATATTTATAAACATATATATGTCTGAGATCAATCCCTAAAGATTCTGATTTGAGAATAGAGTGATACTTTGACAATGGTATTTTAAATTTTTTTTCACAAGTGATTCATATAAGCATCCATAAGTTGAGAAAGATTCATCTAAGCATACTTCTTATAGAAAAGAATAGTGTATACCTAGTTTCTGAAGAAGGAAGAGGAGGGGTGGGGGAGAAACAGGAGAAGGAAAAGTAGAATAAACAAGAAAGCAAGAAAGAAGTAAAATGTAAGGATATAGTAAAGGTTTACAAAAATATCTGAGTAAGAAAAAAAGAAAGATTTCTCTTATAGAAAAACAAAGTATAAATCTTAGTTAACATAAAAATAAATGAGTTATCACTATATGCTTAACTAAATAGTTAAAATTAAAAAGATGGTCAATACCAAGTATTGACAGGATGTAGAGGAACTGGAACTCCAATATGGGAATGGGAATATAATTTGGTAAAATGATTAGGCAGTATCTATTAGAGCTGAACACACATGTATCTTAAGACAGAGAAATTCTACACAATGGAAATATTTATATATGGACATCAAAGATGTTCAAGAATGTTCAAAGCAGCATTATTGGTAACTATCAATACTTAGTGTTCATTAATAATAAAATTGTTAAACAAACAATGATACATTTCATTCATGCAATAGAATATCATACAACAACAAGAATAAATAAACTACATCTAATGTAACAACATGGAATAATCTCAAAAACATATTATTGAGTTTTAAAAAACCTGACACAAAAGAATACTGTATAATTCCATTTATATGTAGTAAAAAACAGAAATTTTTTTGAAAATTTATCAAGTTATATGTCATGAAATTCATGTATTTTTCTGTATGTTATTCTTCAATACAGAGTTTACTTGAAGAAAGCATAAATGCTACATGACAAGAAAGCCATGTCTACCAGCCTTTAGGTAAAGGGGCTCAAGTATTTTATGTATATGTGCATATATACGTAAATACATATTTTTTGTTTAAAACAAGATAGCTTTCCTTTTTCAAACAGAAAGATATTCTCAAATATGATAGATTTCAAGATAAAAATATTTATCTATTCTTCCCAGCAAAATTTCTGAGAGGCCATTCCAGATAATGAATAGATAAATAAAAGTTAAAAACTCAAGAATGAGAAGCTGGAGTGTAAAAGTCCTAATAAGTAAATATTAAAACTAATATTAAATACAGAGATTCCAGCATAAGCAATTATTATAAATAATGTTGCAAAAATAAATACAAAATTGAAATTTTTGGAAAAAATCTTTAATTGCATGCTATTCTTTTAAGATGTAACAGACATAACTTTTGTATATTTGTAGTCTGTGTATGTGTGTGTACACATATATATACACACATATATGTGTGTGTATACATATATATATATATATAAATTGTTTTTACATTCTTTGTTCTAGGGGTATAGGGTCAGAAAGTCATCAAGTCAATTGTCTTTTTAAACCACAAATGAAGTTCATGTTCCTGAAATTATATGTGACGGTGGGGAGAAGGAATCAGATATTTTGTACTTGTGATGGTTGATAGTGAAAACAACAAAATCAGAACAGAATATTAAATAGTGGTTACAAAAAAAATAAATAAAAGTTCTTCATTTTATAAAGTGAAGAGTATAAAAATAGTTTCTATGGTTGATTGAACAAGAAATAAAGTTACAACAAAATTTCTTACAGTTACAAAAATAACAAATAGAAAAAAAGCAAAAATAGTTATATGTACATCTATATCAAAATTGGAAGAGAGGAGGTAAGGGTGGTTTAAATTAGCTAAATCTTTATCTATTTTAACATGAAGCCAGTAGATATATAAAATTAATAAACCAATAAAAAGTAAGATAGTTGCATCATTTATGAAAAAAGAATCACTAACAGTGATTTATTACTTTAAGTTGCTTTCTCTGAAAAGTAAGACTGCTAATGTGGAAAAGGATGGACAAATATTATAATTCTATACATAATGTTTTTATCATGCCCATGCATTACTTTTCAAATGGATTGCTAAAAAATAAAAAGTAATAACATTTTTAGTTTAACAACATACATTAAATATTTATTATTTCCTATTACTACTAAAATTTTAAATTTAATTACCTAACTAAATATTTACAAATTCTACAAGGAGGTAAAATTATGCCCATTTTTCCATTGGAGAAAACTAAGGCTTAATGAAGCTGAGTAACTTGTCACAGAACTGGCAAGGGATGGATATGTCTAATTTCCAATCCCATGCTCTTAACCACTTCGACAACTTCCACTGAAGAAAAAAAATATAATTATTCCAGAAGAGACTCTAAATACAGTACACACTTATTAATCTATTCAATATATAATAATTAACATTTTAATATTTAAGCCCTAGGTATCTATTATAAAATTCTTGCTATGATACTTGAATCAAACATAACTTACTTTTATTATTAAAAGTTACATATTTTCCAGTATACCGCCTGCATGGATGGAAGAATATTCAGTATAATCATACTTTTAAAAGCTCTCCTTTCTTTATAGGGTCATGCCAGAATTATAGGATGGGGCTCATTTTCTGCCCTAAAGAACTGGTGAGAGGATTCTGGGTTTGAGTCCATAGTAGCAGCCATGACAAGAATTGCTCTTTCTGCCACCCAGATATGCACACTCTTGTCTTGGCTGACCCAGAGATAACCAGCAATGGTTTACCTGAGTGACAATAGACTCGCTGGGGTCAAGGCCATATAGTGCCACCTCCAGCCTTTAGCACTCCTTGATCAAAGTGTCTCAACTTCCTGGCAAATTTTCCTTGCTTGATCTGCTTCAAGTTAAGCAATTCCTCAGCATCATTCTCAAGATCAATTGGTGAGTCTATTTCTACTTCTTCCAACCCTAGAATCCCCTTCACCAGACAATCCAGCTTAAATATCTCACTACGAAAGAAGTTGTCTGATGCTATTGATAACTTTGTGTGAAAATAACCAAAAATGTTGAAATGTTGGCTATTTTCTTTAGATGAAGGGATGGGGAGAATACCTACTGCACTGAAAGCAAAACACAAATAAGTATCTCAATAAACTAGTCTGCCTCAATAAAACTAAAAGATGGCTGACTAAAGACATTGCTTGCTAGACCATCCCAGAAAGAAGGTAGGGTTTCAGATAAAGAAGGGAGAGGAGATGAAGCTCAGGTGTAGATCATAGAGAGAAGTGCCAGAGCCTGCTGGGATCCTCACGGAGGAAAATTGCAAAGCACAAAAGGAAAAAGAGGAAAAAGATTCTCCACTAAGGATCAAACCCAGAGAGAGCCTTGGAGCCCACTGAAAGAGTTGGGGGGAATCCTTTTCTCTCTCCTACACCCCTTCAGTGACCAGTGGGCTACCAAGTTTTTTGGAATCCTTCCCATTTCCACGAGCCCAAGCACTGCAACAAACATGGACTAGTGGGGAGAACTTGCATGATTCCAGAGCTTAGACACTCCGTGAGGGATTCCCCTTCAAGGCGAGTGACCCAAGAGACTGGAGAGCCAGCTTTCTTCCATTGAGACTCTTATTCCTCCTTGCCCTTCCCCCACCCACTGCAACTGTCAGAGCAGTTTGAGCTGATAATTTGGTAAGTGGCCACCTCTCCCCAACTGGCATGTCTTGCAGTCTAAAGTTTCCACAGAGACCGGGGCCACGCCTTTCCCTTTGAGGACCTGCAGGGGATCAGGGGCACCTGGTCTGGGAGCTTCCTGCTCTGGCATTTTGCGGAGACACACGACAGCAGGTCAGACACACAGACCGTACCTGGTGTCCCCTGGACTCCAGTGGGTTGCTGGGGGATGCAGGGGGAGGTTTGGGAGCTGGAGGGACTGAGGGGGTGAGGAAGCCCATGTGGACAGAACCAATGGGAGAATACTGTGGGGGTCCAAGACATAGTGATCTGGGGGAGCACCCATCACACTGCAGGAAAGCCGTTGGATTAGGGTGGGTCCTCTGCTGGGGAAGATCTCAACGCAGGGAGCCAGAACAACCAAGCATGGGGCATTCAGGCACTCGGGCAGTCGGAACTGTGGCCCCTCCTCCACCCAGTGCAAACTGGAGAGTAGTTTGAGCCGAGAATTTGGCGAGCAGCTGCCTCTAGCCATCTGGCACATACTCCAGGCTAAGGTTTCCACAGAGGGTGAAGCCCACGCCTTTTCCTTTGAGGACCTGCAGTGGACTCAGGGTGCCCATTCTGGGAATTCTCTGCCTGCTGCCATGCATGGAAATGCACCCAGTGGGTCAGACATGCAGGCCGGATCCAGTCCCCCAACCTTGCCACTCTAGTGAGTTGCTGGGGCACATGGGGGGAGAGGTTTAGAGGCTGGGCTTGGATGGTGAGTCAGCCTATGTGGACAGAACTGATAGAAGAATACTGTGGGGGTCTGAGATGCTTCGATCTGGGAGAGTGCCCATCCCCCCTGGAGGAAAGCCGCACTATTGGAGTAGGGTGAGTCTTCTGGTGGGGAAAATCCCCCCAGGGTTCCACAGCCACCAAGCATTCATTTCAGGCCTCTTCCCCATGAGCAACCCTACCAGTCTAAAGAGCCTGCCCTTACTTTCCTCCCAGCGGCTCCCCTTAGCAGCCAGGAAAACAACCTCTGAGCCCCCCTGAGGCTTCGCAAAACCTTCCAGGTTCACACAACCTAACCACCCTCTGCCTTGCTTCTCCACCTATCTCTGCTGTGACGGAGATCAAGCAAACTGCTGGGGAACTACAGGGCCCCTTCCAAAGCCTGAGATATTCAAGTGCTCTACCTGAGGGACTAGAGCTTACCATGGGCACAAAAGAACATCTCCACAGTTGGCTCTTTCCTGCAAGCATCAACCACTGACAGGGAGAACAACTGTATAGCTCATCACAGCATCTACCAACTCAATCAAACAGGGTGTGGTTGATTCTTACTTGTAAGTACCATCCACCATCTTAGAGATTAGCTGGAGACCCAATACTATTCACCCTGATGGAAAGAGGTGAAGACAGCAGGATAGAGGCAACCCAGGGGACACTGTTTATTAGGAGAGAAACAAAAGTTACAGGCAGCTTGTTCTGTGAGGGGTCTTCCTCTTCCACTGCAGACCTCTGGGCTGATTGGGGAGCTGCTCAGAGTCTGTGCGGAGACATTTCAATGGAGAACAGATGCTGCAGAGATCTGGTGCCTGCCAAACCCAGGTTTCTGCAATTGATGACACCATGACTGCTCTGGAGCACAGGGCCAGGTCTGCTCAGGACTCAGCCATCCAGCAGTAATCTTAGCATCACCCCCACCAGACCAGGGAGAGAACAGACATTCTCCCATGTTGAGCCCTATGACTGGGGCTTGAGCATGCCTCCTCCCCAGCATGCAAGCCAAACAGAGAGAGAACCTCAGGTGCCAGAGGTACCACTTGGGAAGCCTTGGGTGACTGCCTCAGTGGGTCCAAGGGAGAACCTTGGCTGACCAGCGTCTCTGGCCTACCTATGCGGACCCTGGGCCACTGAGACAAACCCCTGCTTGTGCGACTTGGCATCAGCAGTCCCCCACTGATGGAACAGCCCCCCATATGGGTGGCTCTGCCCCACAAATCCCCAGAGCCAGCTCTGAAGCTCTTACTGTGCCTGAGTCCAAGGCTCTGTCCCTGTAGCTCTAGGGCCCCCACTGGGCCTGCAACTCCAGCCCCAAGATTCCAGAGTTGTGCTCGGATCTGAAGGCCCCACTGTGGAGTCCCCACCATTACTACTGGGCCAGCAAAACCTCCCTGAGGTCCAATACATCACTCAGGAACACCCAGCCCTGAGTAGCCATCACTCCTGGACTTGGTTAGAGACAGTCCTTAGCAAAGCAGAGCAGGTGCCCTGCATTCCTTTTAACCTAGAGTTGAGATAAGAGGATCCAGATGGGAAGAAACTAGCAAAAGAACACTGGTGACGTGAAAAAAAAATAGTTTGACACCCCCAAGAGAACATGATGGAGCTAAGTAGTGGACCCCAATGACAAGCATGGCAACAACAAAATTAATAAATGGGATTTGATTAAACTAAAAAGCTTCTGCACAGCTATGGAAACAACCAACAGAGCAAATAGACAACCTACAGGATGGGAGAAAATATTCACAAGCTAAACATCCGATAAAGGGCTAATAACCAGAATTTACAAAGAACCCAAGTAAATCAGCAAGGAAAAACCAAACAACCCTATTAAAAAGTGCACAAAAGACATGAACAGAAGCTTCTCAAAATAAGATAGATAAATGGCCAATAAACACATGAATAAGTGATCAACATCACTAATCATCAGGGAAATGCAAATTAAAACCACAATGAAATATCTCCTTACCCTAGTTAGAATGGCATTTATTAAAAAATCCAAAAATAATAGATGCCGGCGTGGATGCAGAGAGAAAGGAATGTTTATACACTGTTGGTGGGACTGAAAATTAGTATAACCTCTATGGAAAACAGTATGAAGATTTCTCAAAGAACTAAAAGTAGACTTACCATTTGGTCCAGCAATCCCACTACTGAGTATCTACCCAAAGAAAAAGAAGTCATTTTATCAAAAAGATACCTGCAGTGGAATGTTTATTGCAGTACAATTCTCAATTGCCAAAATGTGGAATCAACCCAAATGCCCATCAATTTGTGAGTGGATTAATAAAATGTGGTATATGCACACCATGGAGCACTACTCAGCCATAAAAAAGATGAAATAATGCCTTTTGCAACAATCTGAATGGAACTGGAGACCATTCTCTTAAGTGAAGTATCGCAAGAATGGAAAAACAAACACCACATGTAGTCACTATTAAATTTGTAACTAACTGATTAGCACACATGTGCAATCTCAATGGAAAGCAACCAGGGGGAATGGGGGAGAAGGGGAGGGGGGGAATAAACCAACTTAATGGGTACCATGAATACTATTTGGGTGATGGGCTCACCTATAGCCATACTCAAGTATTACAAAAATGATCCATGTAACCTAAAACATTTGTACCCCCTTGCTATTTTGAAATTAAAAAAAAAAAAGACTGAAAGGAAAGCCAAACTAAACTTATTGACCTTTCTAGAAAAAGGAAAAGCACTTAAAGGGATATATGTGAAATTATATAATGTATATATGTACACATTTCAAGACATATATGAACATGATTCATTAAGAACAAAACATGACACCAAAATTTATACATAATGAACCAAACTGTGAAGTAAATGTCTGTCCAAACATTCTTCTAAGACAGAGGTTGGCAAACTACAACCTACTGGTCAAATCCAGCCTAGCACCTGTTTTGTAAGGTCCATGATCTAGGAAGAATTTTACATTTTCACATGGTTAAAAAAAAAATGGAAAGGAGAATAATATTTTGTGATATGTGGAAATTATATAAATTTAAATTCCAGTGTCCACAAATAAAGTTTTATTGGAACAGGGTCTTACTCATTGCTTTTTTCCCCCCCAAAGATGGGTTCCTGCTTTGTTGCCCATGGTGGATTACAATTGCATGATCACAGCTGACTGCAACCTCAAACTCTTGGGTTTAAGTGATCTTCCTGCCTCAGTCTCCCAACTAGCCAGGACTACAGGCACACACCACCACACCTGGCTAATTTTTTAATTTTTTTTTTTTAAAGATGGTCTGGCTATGTTGCCCAGGTTGCTCTCGAACTCCTGGCCTCAAGTGATATTTGTGACTTGGCTTCCCACAGTGCTGAGATCACAAGCATGAGCCATCTCTCCTGGCCCTATTCATTCTTTTCTGTATTGTCTATCACTGTCTTTTTGCTACAACAGCAGAGTTAAAGTTCCAACAGAGACTATTTGGCCATCAAAGCCTATATTTATATCTGGACTTTTGCAGAAGAAAAAATGCCATCTCCTGTTCTAAAACAAGGAAAACTTTCTAAGCATCAATTATTAGCTATTATTAGTGGAAAATAAACACTATGCTATAGAGCTCTTAGTGACATCATCACCACTTCTAGACAAACAACTTACTAATGGTTGTATGCAAATAGACACACACATGTACATGCATTCAAACATAATATTTTTAAAAATATAGTAAGTAGTTCATTTTGTTTTGTTAATATTTAGATATATCCTGAATATGCCTCAGGTTTGTTGAGGAGATTACCCCTCACAGTTTGGTTATTTTCAATAAAGAAACAATTGCTTCTGTAGAAAGAAAAGCATATCCTGCTACAGCTGTATCAACAGAATATCCTTTTCTTTTGGAATGCAGCTGACATTGCATGTCAAGTTTGACATACTTGGCCAATGATGCAAAATATGACCTCCATTGCCCATGAGCATAAGCTTGGAAAACTTCCCCTGAACAAAAAAAAAATGATTTGGAGGGGAGGGAGTAGGCTGGAAGATATAATTATGCTTCTTTTATTAATGATTCTGTAAAGTATTTGACTAAACATAGAGTGTTCAATCTTTTAAAACTTATTCTTATATAGATTCATGTAAGCGCTAAAGAATTATAATTCAAATTAAGTGCTAAACTACCCATGGTCATCATAAGGGAAAATGCTGTAGAATTATTTTCTGTTGAACTAAATTTTCCTCCATACAACCACTTATTCAAATAAAAACTATTAGTTTTTGGCATTCATAAATTCTCTTATTGAATAATAATAATAATATCCCCATGTTTTAAATGTGTTCTTACATAATTCCACCTAAATATCACAAACCCCAAGTCTAAAAACACCAGCAACAAAATAATTATCAGTTAATCGAATATTCTTGGTCTATACCAGCAAATACCTTGTCATTTTAAATTACTACAATAAGAATATGCTAAATTTTGAAGTTTTCTTTGTTTTATTCCAAAAAAATTATGGTTAGCCTATAGTACATGAACAAGCAGACAAGCTATATTGTCCAACTCCTAGAAGAATTAAACAAAATTTATATACATATACAACTGGAGGCTGATATGCACCTGTCTAAATAAATAGTCATAGCTTGATTTATATGCACTCCAAAAAGTTACTAAGACTGAAGCATTTAGTAAGTTACATTATCTATAGAAGCATTAACAAACTGAAAAGCAAATTTAACTTTATCCATAGTTCCTGGGAAGAACAATGACATAACTGAATTATTACTATATGTATTAAAATATTTTCCTAGTAGATCTAAATCACAGGACAGTGAATGGAAAACATTTTACATGGTCACTTCTTCTATTTATTGAGAATATTCTATGTGCTTATGCTTATCCTAAAAGTCAAGGGTCCCTTGTGAGATGTTAAATAAATCCTTTCCCTGTTGAAACTATACAGCTATACATGATAAAGTAATGCTTTATACATGACAAGTAATGCTTCCTTCAAGTGACACTGAATTTACCACTAAATTCTGCAAATCACATGGGGACTGTAAATATGTAGTTTCTCCTTAGACTTCCTCTTTTTTCTACAGGAAACATCACTGGTTAACCTGGTCTTATTTGCCAGCCATTTCTTCTTTTTTGCCTCAAATAGAGTGTCAAAATTAGGTCGTTCATTAGAAGGAACACCTTCAAGCTCTTGCCAACTTACATGGGCACCTAAAGATATTGCTTGTGTTTTCCTCTTTTAAAAAAAATGAAAAAAGAAAAAAAGGTTAAAGAATAAAAAGCCCAGAATCTCTGAAATAAGTCTTCACAACACTCAGTTCTTTCTAGTTACCCTGAATGAAATGCTATTGCAAATGTAGGTTCCAATGATTCATAACCTTAAATCATTGTTCTGAAAGATATGCCTAAAGAAATATTAAAAGTGTTTTCAACTCACTGCACCAAAGGAAAAAAAAAGTAGCAGCATTTCTTTTCTCTCACTTTAAGTTTTCAAGAGAATCACACTGATGGGATGTTGGAAGCAGTTATTTAGATGCATGTTGCAAATCTCCCATCTCTGAGTTTATGATGAATATCAGTGAAGTTTGTGGCTGGATAACAGTAGTCCTACATCAAGGAGATTTATGGGGAGGATGCATTTAGTATTATTCATGAGCCACTTAACAAGCTTCAGCCAAGGATACAATACGGCCTTTGTTTATAGTCCCAGGAGGTCTTTAGAGGGCTTTTGAAAATTGAAGACTTTTTTGATAAATGGTAGAAGATCTTTAGGTGGGCCTGAAAGCTATAAGTGCATTTTCCTGTTAACTTGAAGAGTACTACATTTCATCTTAACTTCCCTGTTTCCTCAATAAAAAATTATCAGATATTCTGCTGGTATTTTATTTTGCTATTGTTCTGCTACATTAAATAACCAAGAGGGACACATTTTTTAGAAAAATGTTCATTTCACTCTCTATTACAGGAAGTTGGAGCATCTTAACAGGCTATCCAGACTATTTGAACAGAAATGAAGCAACATATGTTTGAAACTGTCTTTCGTATTATATTTTTTATGTTTATGACCCACATACTTCTCCATGAATTGTTATTTATGGCAACTTATGTGTATAATAGTTTTGACTTAACCAAGAACTTTAGTTCCACAGCTAACTGAAAGACTTGGGAATCAGACAATTGCATTGGGGTGGCTTGTTGAATTAAATTAGGAAAAAGATCTCTCTAGTGTTCTTAGTATGAGAGAAAGTAGTGACATAACTGATTGAACTGTTAACTAAGGGCAATAGATGACATATTTAGACAGATTGTTTTTTATTATTTTAGAATATCGCTGGTTTTATGAGCTACTTGCAAAGAAAGTACCTTCAGAATGTGACCATATTAACAAGCAAGATATAAAGGTATTTTTATTTCAATGAAAGTACAGGGAGGACATGACAGTGATTTTATCTTACCTAATCCTTAAAAAGGATTCCTAAAGCATGTTTATTCAATCCATTTTATGGTCACTTTGCATGAGTTCTTGAATTGTAGTACTTGAATCTACAGATTGCAATTTAAAAAACAGATATATTGTTGGAGATACAACCTCACTGGAGACTGTGGCTTATGGGCTTTATTTTATACCTGATGCCCTTTATGCAGAGTGCTTTATATCCCTTCAAGTGCTTTGCTTTCAAGCCCATCTTTTCTCTCATTTCAATTATGTAGTTCCAGTCAAGCCACAAGAGCTAGGGCCTCAGATTTCCTATTCATCCACAGTATCTAACATGATTCCAATGTGGAGGCAACTGACAAAATCATCTTATTCAAGTCCATTAATTTTTAGTTGCAGACATGGAGGCCCAAAGACCAAATGACTTGTATGACATCACAGTTTGTGAATGACAGAATCCTTTATAAGAGTTTCTAAATCTATGTCTTGTCAACTCCTAGAAATGTTTGACAATGGTTTAAGAGCCCTCTGACATATTCAGCAAAGCTACTAAATCAATGTGCCTATGGAAAACACGTTTTTAAGAATTATATGATGCTATCAGCTTGAAGTTTAAACCATAACAATATTAACATGTAGAAATTTAAATATGGTATGGCTTTTGGGGAAAAAATATAAAACCATTATAAACAATCTACTAGCTAGATATTGAAAAATGCACCACTTTTAATAATCCTTCACCAAAAAAATGCTAAAATAATTTGAAGGTTAATACATAAAAGCTGAGACAGGGAGAAGACAATAAAAGGAAGGTTTCCTAAAAAATTCGATTAATCCTCACTAATGTTTTGTTTTGCCTCCCCTTGGCACTAATTCTTCATGAGAATGCCAAAATGCTAGATGATATTTCCTTGGGTTTCCTAAGTGGGAAGCTCCTTCATATAGCATGATACAGCAATGTGTATGTCATAAAGGCTAACAAGTAAACAAGGGCTAATATTTGCAAAGCAGAAAGTCAATCTAGAGTTTATGAAAGGTGTTTTATTTATACCTCAAATAAGCCAAGTAGCTGGTCAACTAATTAACATGGTCTTCCTTAATTGTTGACATCACTTGTCATTAATACATAAAATTAGGAATTTTGCTGGGCCAGCATTTTAAATGGGAAGACAATCTCTAGGAACATATTCATTTATTAACTCCCATGGCCAGTCAGTGACAGCTCTCCCTTGTGCAATGAAAATGGTTCATTTTTTCACTTTAGTTACAGGCGTTTAGCTCTCTACCCCCACACTTTTTAACATCCCATTAATTCAATCTTTAAACCTATATTGTGCAAGGCAAGAGTGCTTAAAAGCAAAGTTGCTGACAATTTATAGACAAAAGAAGCAAATTTCTTTTTTTAAATGTTTACTGGTGCTTATCTGATCCCGTTAAGGCAGTGATTATAACACACAAATATGACAGTGTTCACTGATAAAGGCCATGTGTGTGACTGCCAACAGAGGCACCCACCAAACAGTATCTAGGCATGATGTTATACTTATATTGACAATTAAACATATTTATGGAATCATTGCCCTGGCATGATTAAAGATCATTTCTAGAGGTGAAAAGCAGCTGACTCCTCTCTCTGCAAAACTTTAGCTCCTTCTCCTTAAGAAACAAATGATTTAATTGCCTAATTTAAAGTTTATTTTTTAAAGTAACAGTCTTTTTACTTGTATAAATATTATAGAGAATCAGTTCAAAGATCTTGAAAACATTGTACGTTTTCATATCGCAGTTCATATTGAAATGTACTGGGACATATATTGCTGATGTGAATTCCATCTTATCATTCTTCTCCTTTTTCGGAAAGGGCCTATCAACTCAAAAACTGTGCTCCATTTTCTAGTTCCAGCTGCAGACAGATTGCTGAACTCGTTCTAGGTGGAAGCCATGGAGAAACTGAAGCAAAAAAGGAAAACAGAGCAAAACTTCTGTCCAACAAAGACAGGCTGTAATATGAGAAAACTAGCCACAGCAATATACGCACTTCAATAGTTTTCGTCAGTCAGTATTCACTGACTGATAGTATTCACTGGCTGTTACTACTGGGCACTGAACAAGGTAATTTAGGAAATTTTTTTTAAAAAGAGAAAGAAAACTTGGCTCCTGCCCTTAAGGAGCTGGTATAGCTAATGCCTGCATTCAAATGGTTCTAATAATACTAGAGTGTTTCCTATGTTCCATGTACTGCTCAAAGGACTTTACACAAACTAACAATTTAACCTTTGATTAAGCCTACAGTGTAGGAACTATTATGATCTCCATTTTACATATGAAGAAATAGAACATAGAGAGATTAAATAATTTGTCTGAGCTCACACAACTGATAAAAAAGAGTCAAGTTTCAGACTCAAATCCAGGAAGTTTGGCTCCAAGCATTCGAGTTCTTACCCATCATAACACACTCACTTAACTTACTGTAGGACAGGAGAGAAAGACACAGGTGAGAAGGAGGGAAGCAGGAAGAACGAGAGTGGATAGCAGAGGAGGCAGAAGGTGCATTTAGTTGAATACGATCAAAGAACCATTTCAGAGGAAAAGGAATATGAATTGAAAACTTTAAATTTGACTAATGATCCCTAGAAATAATCAAAGAAGTCTTCTAGACAGTTTGGAAATTTTTTCTCATTTATTTTTCTTCTACTTGTATGTATGTGTTGTGTCAACTCTTTCCTTTGCCTCAGTTTTTCAGTAACCTAAAAATTCTCACGTTTTGAGGCTAAGGCTATTCTGTAATTACAATTCAGTTTATCTAGAAAATGTTATCGTAAGCCCCAAATTACATATATTGTCTCTCCATAGCAATGATTGTTTTGTAAGTTAGTTCAGTACTTTGCCAAAACAGTGGAAATGCTTTGCTTCTAGTTCTATGGGTAAATTTAATGAAAGGAGGGTGGTTTTTGTTTTGTTTTTATTTTTTATTTTTTGTTTTTTCTTCTTGTTACCTTCTGTTTGGCCAGAATTACCTTACAGTCTCACAATTGTGGTTTGCATTTCAGTGGTTAGGAAATCTGAATTTCTTTTGCTTGAGAAAGCTGGTAAGAATGAAAAATAAGAAGAAAGGATAAAGTTCTTAAGGTATATTTCTAGAAAATTCCACATAGACAGAGTAAACGAATGGTATTTGATAGAACTCAGTGTTTAAAATTACAACTTTGGAGAGGGGACATTTTATACTGTCATAGGCAAAGATGGCCTCTTCTCCTTTCCTTTCTTCCACCACAACAAATTTGTATGTGAACTGGAAGCCAACTATTTTGAGAGATGCTATATTGAATTGTAGGATAGTAAGAAAAGTCATGTAGTTGATATACTGTGAAGGGAGCAGCTTAACAGCAGCTTTAACTGATAATTCCTAGTTTTCTGTAGGCTCATTAGCGCAAACAGTGTGGAATTGGCAAGCCACTGTCCTAATCAGTACAGTTGTAGGTTAGGCATTAGGCATTAGGGTTTCCAGAAATTGGACCCCAGATAGCTCTTAGAGCTAGAGCCTATGTCTTATTTCACTGTCCTAAACCACTGGAAAAAAAAAAAAACAGCCACAGCATGTTTAATTTCACTGAGATATAAGTGTTCAGGAAAAAAAAAATCTTTTAAAATCACTTTTGAATTTTCCTTAATATGTTTAATAATCTCTTGAGAAATCTCTAGGCAGTCAATGAGAATGTGATGATTGCAAACTTTGGGTTTTAATGAGGTATGTTTTTGTGTAGTTTTTATTCAGACATCTACAATGTCACAATGTAAATGTTAATAATTTATGTTCTTTGTCGGATTTTGATAAATTATTTTATACATCTAAATTTTATTTGCTAGAACATGATTATAATTTTCCCCTCTTTGTGGGCTAACTGAAACTTCAGGATTCAATCCCACAGTCACCTTATCCTACTTTGAAATAATGAAAATAATGTAAAAATCAACCAACTATTTCACAACTCATAAAGTGTGAAAGTTTAAGTAAGTATTCTGGTGACAGCTTGTAACAAATATAGAATGTGGCATATGATTAATCAAGTTATTTGATATGTCATAAAAAGATGGAACTGGTGGAAAACATAGCTATTTCCACTACATTCTCAAGACAGTAATGTCTGCAGGTATTCTTCTGAAGCCTTCGTGCTGAGGACGCTTTTGTCCAAAGCATTTTAAGAAGGTCTCCTGTGAGCCCTTTTCATTAATCACCAGCGTAGTCTACACGGGAGTCTCCTGAAAGGAGTGGAGGAAAGTCTTGTGTTGAGAGACCTTCAGAAACAGATGACAAGAGCACCCCCAGCTCCGAGACGGGGTCATGTAGAGTGGAAATATGAGCTCCTAACCCTTGACCTCCTTGCCTCTTTATTTTGATTCCTTTAACAATACACGGTTGGCAGTCACAAGCAGTGGCAAGTCCTTCCCTCTTTTGTTAGGCTTGGGAAAAACTCAAGGCTGCTTACTGTGACTCCCACCTAAGGGCTTGCCTGGTTTTTAATTAGAATTACAACTCACACCATATTTTTTCAAATCGTGGCTTTTAAAATGATCCAAGCAATAATACGTTTCTCAAATTTCCATAGCCAAATGAACATAAGTTACAAGGAACCATTATTTTGTAAATAGGATTTTTCTGGCAGATCTATTTTGATATTTAAAATTGTATTTGTTTTGTCCTCTATAGTTAATGCCTTTTTGAAGTGATTTCATAAATGTTAGTGGTCACAGATCATGAAAGGATTTTAAGAAGGGATACCACAGATCTGGAGGAGCAAGATTAACTTTATTCATACACGTTTTTACAGTCCTGGAGAAATAACAACAAAATTATTACAATTTCCCATAGAACTTCCCATTTAAATGTAACCTTATAGTAAAAATTCTAAAGTATGACTTCTTCTAAAAACACACATTATTCTAATTTAATGGTCAAGTAATTTGGTCCCTTTACATTTGATAGATTCTGGGATTCGAAAACGTTGTGTATTTGTTGACCCAATCAAGTAAGTTGCCATGGACTTTTGCCCAAAGAAAATAAAAAATGTAACATACAAAGAAGCTGTGGAACAAATGTCACAAGGCTTTGCTTCTAACAATTCAAAGAAGAATAAGCACAGAGTTAATAGTCAACTAACATTCTGGTACATAATACTTGGAAAAAAGATCCAGATTTTCTATTTTTTCCTAGAGAAATACTTGTCCCTATATCCTTCTTTTTTTTTCTATCTTCCTCTACCACTTCCTCCTCTTCCCACACAAACAAAAATACTGAATTCAGTTTTACTCTAGTTTTCAGTTAGAATTGTCTTACTGGTTAGTATTAACATCCCATAATCTATCCAAACTTTTAAAAAAGTTACTTGGGGTTATTGTGGAGCTGATGATGACAAATCTAGTGTCAAAAGCAGCCAAAGTATTTCCACTCATTTAATTTCACCTCAGGTTCACACACAAGCATCAAAGTTGAATATTTTATTATGTGGTTGAATTTTAACTATTAATTTAGCATTTAATGAGACTTTAAAATAGACTTTACAATAGTGTTGTTTGATTTGAATTTTTTAGGCTACTCATAAAAGTTAAATAACTACTTCCTCAATTAGTTTTATAGCCAAAAATTAAATTAAATGTAACACTTTTCTTCTCTTTGGGACTCATGATTCCTTGGCTCAGCCTCCTGGAGTAGAAGTCTGAATTAAGCAGTTTCTCATTCATGGGAAACAAACCATGTCTATCAAAAGGTTTTTAAATGTGCTATTTTTTCACCTCAATTAGATATAATATAAAATGTATAAAAGTAGTATTGGGGAGACAATTAGGAAGTTTAAGGTGAAATATCCAAATGTGGAACTCCTGAAGGCAGGATGAAATGCGGGCCTGGAACTGGAGAAATTTAGACAATTATCTCTCCAAAGATAAGAGCCAAAATGAGGAGAAATTACATGTTTGCAAGGGAGATATTTTGGAGAAGAAAGGAAAGATGTCTAAAACATATGACTGTAATTAATATCTCTATATATTTGAGATATCACAATATTAACAACAAAATACTGCTTTTGCCAGATTTGAAAATACCCTACAGCATCTTTAGTTTTAAAATATGTTCTCTATGTTGACATACTCCTTTCCTTAATGTAATCCAAAAGATTTCATAAATCAAAAGATGTCAATAATGTCTGCTGACAAAAAATATCAATAATACCATTTCAATTTTTGGGGGGTCCCATCTCGAAGATATCTCATTATGTGTATGCAAATATTCAAAATCCAAAAAAAAAGAAGTCTAAAATTCAAAGCACATCTGGTCCCAAGTATTTTGGATAATGGAAACTCAACCTGTATATCCAGAAGTGTGATTGCTGGATCATACAGTAGTTCTACTTTTCATTTTTTGAGGAATTTCCATATTGTTTTTCAAAATGGTTATTCCAATTTACATTAGATATGCAACTTGATAGCAAAAACAAATGACCTAATTTAAACATTGGGAAAGGGTCTAAATAGACATTTTTCCAAAGATGTTCAATACCATTTCAATTTTTTAAAAAGACACATTTTCCAGTTAAATAAGTAGAATTCAAAATTGCCCTCTCTATCTTGCCTGTGCTTGCTATTCCTTCTCCACTTTACATTAGTGCCCTCCCTCTCTTAATTATTATTTCTCTTCCATTTGTCTTTAGCTCTTCCTCTTCTTCCCCACTGGCCACAGCTGTGTCTCCATCAACATTTAAAAATGTTCACATATCTCCAACTGAAAAACAAACACATAAAACAATTCCCTTTCTCACTCCAGCTTCTACCATATTTCGCTCCTTTCTTTTACAGCTAAAATTCTGAAATTTGATGTCTATAATTCCACATACCACTTAATTTGCACCCTTGACAAACAGGCTTCTGTCTCAACAAATCCAATGAAATTGAAATCACTAACAACTTGTTGCTAAATCCAACTTACCTCTATAGCATTTGATATGGCTGACCACTTCCTCTTCTCCAGCCTCCGCTGACAGCACACCCTACTGAGCTTCCTCCGCCTCTTTTTTTAAACTTTATATTTTGAAGTAATTCCAAATACATAAAAGTTTCAGGAATAGTACCAATAATTTCCTTTACCCAGACCACATTTGTATGAACATGCTCTCTCTTTCTCCTTTTCTAGACAGATAGTTAGACAGGAAGATATAGTTATAGATATAGATATAGAAATGCTAATTTTGTCTGAATATTTTGAGCTCAGGTTATGCACATCATTCTTTCTTATCCCATGAAACTTCTATATGTATTTCCTAAGAATAAGAATAGCTCTTACATATCT
Organism: Cheirogaleus medius; assembly: GCA_008086735.1. Classification (NCBI taxonomy): domain Eukaryota; kingdom Metazoa; phylum Chordata; class Mammalia; order Primates; family Cheirogaleidae; genus Cheirogaleus; species Cheirogaleus medius. Next base: position 7,692,617 of record VBSM01000272.1, on the reverse strand, counting down.
ACGGTATTATTATCAAATTCATGAAATTTAGTGTTAATATTAAAGTATTATATATAACATAATCCATTTAAAAATATCTTTTATATTTTTTCCAGGACAGGATTTTCTGGTATAGAATTGCACAATAAATAGAATTGTATGTCTCTTTTAGTCTATTTAATATGGACCAGTTCCTCTGACTTTCTTTGATTTTCATCTGGTGGATATTTTGAAGAACACGAGACTATTGTTTTATATAATGTCCTTCAATTTGAGTTCTCTGGCATTTCCTCAATATTGAATTCAACTTTTAAACATTATGGGCTTGAATGCTGCATAAAGACTGTTATATGCTTTTTAGGATAGCAAATCTGGTGGACCATGATGTTCATTTGCCCCTTATTAGTGATATTAATTTGGATCAGTTGGTTAAAGCTTTGTCCAATTTCTCCAATGTGTATTTATTATTTCTCCCTTTGTAATTATAGTCAAGTGTCATTATTCATGGTATTTATGTTCTATAAAGTTGCTGTGAATACTAAATTAGCAAATACTGAAGCATTGCTAAATCAGGGTCAGGTTCTGGTGAGCCTCTAATCACAACATTTTTGTCAGCCAATCAGTACATAACTTTGATTTATGTCTGTTTTTGTTTAAAGACACCTTATTTATTAATAATATAGTCAATTCATTAACATTAAACACACAGCCAACAGCATTGTAACTCATGCCTGCAGGAAGCTTATCTAAGACATGTATTATGTCTGTAAGGCACATCACACCTTCTCACACTTTGGAACACTAGAAAGAGAGTTCATCACTACACTTTGGGACCACTTTAAACAGCAAAATAACCAACAAAAAGCACAAAAACTCAAAAACCTGACACTAAATATACCTTGCAGAAATGCTTGTTTATTGTAGAAGAGCTGAAATAAGAAGATGGAGTTTTGCCTTGTTTCACCTCAGCTGAGAACATGTACATTAGACAATTCCAAATTTTCACTGCTCCTGCATATTCATAAGTAACTGCAACAGCCATGAATACTGTTTTGGGGGTTACAAATAAATTTTAGCAAGGAGGTGAATTTGCAAATATGGAATCTGTGAATGAGGATCAACTGCAATAAGTAATGTATGGGGCAATTCTTACTATTATGTAAATATTCTGAACGTCATTTAACCTCCCTCCTCACCCTAGGTCTACCATCCATTTCTTTCCTTAATCAATTTTTACAATGCTAATCGAAAAATGGTGATTTTTAACCCCATCATCTTTCTATATTTATTATTCAGCACTTCCCTACAAGGAACAAATTTTCTTTCTCTTTCTGTCTATCTATCTATCTATCTATCTATTATTATTATTATCAATAGAGGATCATAAAATCTAATTTTATTTAATGATTTATAATATATTACTATTGTTTGGGCTCATGGAAGTTTCTTCAAGTTGTCTCCTGGATCCTTGTGACATTTCCACATCAATTTTTCAGTACTTCTTTCTGGCACCAGAGATACTTCAGGCTCATCTATCTTCCCTTGTCTTGAAGTCAGCCATTTTTCCAAGGGACTCTGGTTTACTCTGGTAAGGAATGTTCAGTGCTGAATGCTTCCTCCTTTCTTTGATACCCTTTCTCAGTCTCTTTATAGACTAGTCTTCATCTACCAGCCTTTACATGCAGGGGTCTTTAAGTTTCTGCTCCAGGCCTCTCCTCTTTTCACTAATAATTTTGTCACTTCCATGGCTGTGTCTCCCATCCAACTTCAAAGTTTGCTGCTGTGGGTACACTTGGAATTAGTATAGCTAGTTCCTGAAATATCATAGGTAGTCAATGAAGGAACACTTTTATGACAATGAGACAGAAATTAAATCACCCCAAATTGTGCTTTTACTCTGCATATTCTACTTTTGACAGCTTTATCTGGCCTTCAGGATATCTGACATATGTGATAATAATTCATCATAGTGTTTCTATTGTGGTACCTTTCTTATTTCTAGAAGTATTTTTACTATAAATTTTTAATAGATTCTTCACCAAGATCAACAATAAGATTGCCAGATTAAATACTGGACACCAAGTGAAATATGCATTTCAGGTAAACAATGAATAATGTTTTAAGAAAGTATGTCTCAAATAAGTTTTAAAATCCCACTATTTATCTATAACTCAAATTTGACTGGTGTCCTATATTTTTTGTTGCTAAAACTGGCAGCCCTACCAATACATTATAAATATTTCTCTTCAATGGAGTATAAACTATGAAGTGCTTATGACACTCTCATAATATCTAGAAATAAAATTAAAATTGTTTTGAAAATGTATCAAATGGCATTACACAAAAGAATGAGAAAAGAAGACCTTATATTCCTGACTAGCATACTTTGACATTTCATAAATATTCCTCTTACTTATAATTTAATTTAAATTTAAAAGTTTTAAAAACTATATGTAAATAAATGTAAACATTGTTATAGCAAGGTTAATCATTTTCAATGGTGAGATTTGCAGAGGATGTAAGATAATAGGGTTCAGGGTCCCCTTAGGTCAGTACCATGCACACAGTCAGCACCCTCAAAGGGAAGAACTTTGCTTCTAAAGTATATAAAAAGGTTTGGACAAAAAACCTTCTAGGAAACTCTTCTAGGTAAATGGGAAAACAATGCTAAAAGGCAAGAAAGTGGAAAGTACACATAATGCATGTAATTTAGTTCCTTCATTACATAACCTCCAGATCTAGTATATGAATTTTTATAGTAAACATAAAAATGGTTGAGATAAACATGCAATAACTGGTGTGGATGAATAATGTGATATCACAATCAGTTTATTTGTATTATTATCAAGTGGAGAAAAATAGCCAATTAATTCAAATATTATTTTAATGGCCATTCCCAACCATACTTGGGAATTTCAGTACAATCCCATCAAGCTCTTACTTTTTTTAGTGTTGTGTACTTTGAGTTTAGTTAAAAAGAAAAAAAAATCCAGTATTAAGGGTGTCAATTTCAGTGTCCAGTTTAAGTGGGAACTATTCTAGGTTTTTAGTTCACTAGGTGTGAATATTTCCACTCTCACTTGGTAAGTTGATGAAGCTCTGCAAATTTGTAAGGTTTGTACTGCTGTAATGGGTAGAGAATTTAGGGGTCAGAATGTTATATAGTATTCAATTCCAGTGTTTATAACAAAGAAAAAGAAATAATAAAGAATAAAGAAAAATAATAGAAAAAATAAATAATAAAAAAAAACCCAAGGGATATTCTCTCAATACATATAATTAAAAAGTTGTTAAGGATAATAATTTTTAGGGATGGAATTAGTTCCTACCTTTGCAAGAAGTTTAATTTACAGATCATTTAGTTTATATCTACTTCATTCATAACCAAGAACTGTATACTCCCACTGTGGACAAAAAGAGTAATAAGACATGGTGATACCCCCAAGCAGCCTACATCTATTGACAGGCAGCCATAGTCCTGCAAGGTAAACAAGGTAAAGGTTTTGTAAATAGTTCTACTCAATAAACTTTAAAGTTGTAAGTGAATTTTGGTATTTAAAAAGATGTGGTTTGATTTCCTTTTCAAGATATTAGTTCAGGGGCCAGGCGCGGTGGCTCACGCCTGTAATCCTAGCACTCTGGGAGGCCG
>VBSM01000272.1:7675964-7688889 GCA_008086735.1 Cheirogaleus medius | reverse complement strand
AGAGCATAAGTCATTCTATTATAAAGACATCTGCACCCGAATGTTTATTGCAGTGCAATTCACAATTGCAAGGTCTTGGAAACAACCCAAGTGCCCGTCAATTCAGGAATGGATAATTAAAATTTGGTATATGCTCACAATGGAATATTACTCAATTCTAAGAAACGACAGTGAATTAGCACCGTTTATGCTATCCTGGATTAAGCTTAAGCCTGTTATCCAAAGTGAGGCAACATAAGACCAGGAAATTGGTTCTGACTGATTAAAACTATGGTGCTCAAATGGTGGTAGTACTCATCAGGGAGTCGTGGGGTGGGTACCGACATCCTTGGGATATGGCGAGCATTGTGGGGGGAAAGGGAATACCTCTAACCCTTCTTAGGGAGAGACAAAGAAATATAATGTAACCAAAATGTCAAAAAAAAAATCTTTGATCGAGTGGTGGGCAGGTGGGGGGGAGGGGAAGAGTGTATACTTACATAATGGGTGTGACACACACCTCCAGGGGGTTGACACTCTTGAAGGGGGTTGGCAGGGGCAATATATGTAATCCTAACAATATTTGTACCTCCATAATATAATAAAATAAAATAAATAAATACATAAATAAAAATTAAAAAAAATAAAACAGCCTAAATATAACATTAAAATGTCAGATTACACTATTTCTTTTGTTGATATGCATTTCAATCTTGCCAAACCAATGATGAATATTTAAAACTGAACATGAAAGGAATAATTTGGAGCTTCTGGAAAAAAATTAAAAGTTCATTGTAAATAAAAATAAATAAATAAATAAAAATAAAAGACAAATGAAGAGCTGAACTTCTGTATTCAGATGAGACATGCTTGGCAATTCTAAAGAAGACTAATGAAGTCTCAATTCCATAAATCATTAAAATGTTTTCCAGTTTGAGGGATTGAGACACTTAGCAACAATGCAGAAGATCTGGTAATAAGGAATCTTACACATTTAGTGCTTTCTTCAGGAAAGCACTATTTGGCTCACACTTTCCATAATAAAGTTCTTGATGAGGTGTTGTTTTAAGAACAGAATCATAGACTAATGTACCGAAACTTTTTGCTGCATGGGGCATTCAAAACAGAAACACCTAAAAAACACCCAAATGAATACGCTGAAAAAAATATTCTTTTAGAAACTGGGATAGAAGTTAATTATTTTTTATGAACTAAGCCAAATATAAGAATGTCTTATTGCCAAATATTCACTCCACATGGGGGCTACAAGACTATATTATCTTTTTCCTGATTTCAGTAAAATGCAGAAGACATGCTATGGAATTAGAACTGGCTGTCGGCAGTTATCAACATACACATTCGATCTTTCCCACAAAGACCCTGATGTGTCTTTTAGCTGACGTCACTTTCACGTACAGAAAATCCTTGCCAGGATCCAGTAAATAATAGCACTTGGCATATCTTTTCCAAACTCATTCAAAACATAGGATTAATATCTATACATAAATGTAAGTCAATTAATTTCAATTTTTAATTAGTACAATTTGCCTTCTATTTTTATATTAATTCTCAATCCTGTAGCAATTCCAAATCTCAAACTCTGGGGAAAAATAACTGTGACTGTGATTGAAGTACCATTCTCAAGAAAATAAAGTTCATCATTATGAATTTAAAAAGAATTCCTAAAATATGCTTTAGCATTTCCAACTAAATATAGCCAATATAAGAATGTCTCCCAGTAGGTAAGGAAGTGACAGGTGTGGTGTACAGATCTGGAAGTAAAGTTTGGCTGCTTTGTTCCTTAATCATGGGAGATGGCTTCTTTTCCACAGTGGAAATATACTCTATAAAAGTCAGCCAGAACCTTAGAAACATTCATTTGTAGGCACATGCTTTTGACAGTTGGTTTGTTGAGTAAATTAAGGGAATAACAATTTAGTTTCTCAATGTGAAAACATAATTTTCAGTTGAAGAGCTTTCTCAAACTTAGTTTCAGAATGTGTACAGTGACAGGAGACATGTCCAAAGTTTTCCTTTTTGTGGCATTCTCATTATTAGGGAGGTTGTATTGTAGGCATGTGGTTCATATTCAATCTGACAAGTCATGTAGTGATTAAAAATTGGAATGTTTTGACAGCAGGGTGAGCATGAGGATCAGTTGCCAGTGTAACTCCTCATGATGGGGAGAGCCTGGCAAATGACTAGGATCTGGTCAAGGGGAGTCTTCAGCATCAATGCACAAGGTGGAGAGCACTGACGAGTCCCACCAAGACAGCACCTGGGGATAGCAGATGCACTGACCAGTTTTACTTCTTGCCAGTATTTCCTTCGTGCCATTTTCCAGTAACAGCAAACGGAAACTGAGTTTTTAAAGCCTCAGGATGTAGATTTTAGGATTATTTCTGGAATTCAAATAGGGACCAAAATACAATTTAACGTGTGTGTGCATGCGCATGTGTGCAGATAGATAATACTGTCCTACAAAAAGATATAACATTGTTAAAGCTATTATATCTCTGAGTAAAATTTAAGAGTGGAAAGTTGAGTTCTAATTCTTGTTCATTTTTATTCAAAATCAATCATCCAGATTATTCTTTTATCCACTTCTAGTTCTCTCCACTTCTACTCTAAATTGAAATTTACTTTTGCTTCCATCTAACATACATCTTTGTTAATGGCATATGGTATTTTGCTGGTGTTGATTGATTTTCATGGCCATGAGAAATCATCTTGCTGAAAACTTCAGGTTTAAAATTAATGCTTATTATAAGGGGAAGGAACTGTTTCATGAGTTATTTGCGTGCATGTATATGTGAATAAATTGGTTTCTAATTAGCACTGAAAATTTTTTTCAGGAGTCCTAGTATTTCCTGAGAGTAATTGAATCCATGAAGTATAAAGCAAAGAAACCAAAGAGAAAAGTTCAGAGAAGGAAACATATAAACTTTTGAAGGAAAAAATGTAAATATTATTTGCAATATTAGAATCCATATCATACATAAAACCAATTTTATTGACTTGATTTTTAACAGTATTGTCTGTCAGGAACACTGTTAAAGTTATAATCTACAACTTATTAATATTTTAGACTTGGTGTAAATTATTTTCAGGTTACATTTCATTGAAACATTACAAATAAATATTGCATAGACTAAATTGGCAATTTGACAAATGTAACTTATTATTTTATTTTATAAATTTTCTGAATAAGGTAAACTTGTACCTTGGCAATTACCACTGGTAACTAATTGTGTGTGTTTTAGGTATTATTATGAGCTCATATATATTTTTTTAAAGTAAGAAATTCAGTGGATTCCAGTATATTTACAGAGTTCAGCTATTACCATAATCTAACTCTATTATAGAACATTTTCATAATCTCAGAAAGAAAACTTTACCAATTAGAAATCATTCCCCATTCTCCCTACTTCCACTCTCAGCCTAAGCAATGACTAATCTACTTTCTGTCCCTGTAGTTTGCCTATTCTGGACATTTCATATAAATGGTATTATATAATAGATAATTTTTTGTGACTTGCTTCTTTCACTTAGCATAATATTTCTGAGGTTTACCAATGTCGTAGCATCTATTAATACTTCATTCCTTTTTATTGATAAATAATGTTCTATTATTTTGTTTATCCATTTACCTATTAAAAATAATTTTGATTGTTTTTGTTTTTTAACTATTATGAATAATGCTGCTATGAACATCCATGTACAAGTTGCTGTATGGGCATATATTTTTATTTATCTTGGGTATATAATTAGTTGTGACATTCCTAAGTCATATGGTAACTCTATGTTAATATTTTCAGAAACTACCAAACACTTTTTTCCAAAGTGGCTACCAGTTTTACATTCCCACCAGCAATGAATTAGGTTTCCAATTCCTCCACAACCATGCCAACACTTGTTATTGTCTGCTTTTTGATTATAGCCACTCTTCTGGGGCAGAAGTGATATCTCACTGTCATTTTAATTTACCTTTCCCAAATGACCAATGATTTTCAATGTCTTTATATGTGCTTATTACTAATTCATAAAGTTTCTTTAGAGAAATGTATATTCAGTGCTTTTGCCCATTTTCATAATTGGGTTGTCTTTTTATTATTGTTTTGAGAGTTCATTATATATTTTGGATACATATCCCTTACGACTTGTATGATTTTCAAGTATTTTCTCCCAATTTGTGGATTTCCTTTTCACACTCTTGATGATGTCATTTGAAGCACAAAAGTTTTTAACTCTAATAAACTCCAATTTATTGATCTCCTTTTTATTGCTTATGTTTTTGGTATTGGATCTAAGATGTTATTTCCTAACTCAAAATCATGTAGATTCACTCCTGTACTTTTGTCTAATGATGTTATAGTTTTAGCTCTTACATTTAGCTATATGATCTACTTGAAGTTGCTTTTTGTATATAGTGTGAGCTAAGGATTCAAATTCATTCTTTTGTATGTGGTTATCCAATCGTCCCAACAGCATTTGTTGAAAGAACATTCTTTTCCTACTGAATTGTCTTGGTCCGTGTGTCAAAAATCAATTGACCATAAATGTTAATGTTTATTCCTGGACTCACAATTCTATTTCACTGATCCATAAGTCTATCATTTTGCTAGTGCTATGCTGTACTTATTAATATGATTTTGTAGTAAGGTTTGAAATTGGAAAGCTTCCTAGCCATAAACTCTGGTCTTCTTTTTCAAGATTGTTTTGACTGTTGTAAGTCTCTTGCATTTCCATGTAAAATTTGGGATTGGCTTGCCAATTTCTGGAAAAAAAAATCAACTGACATTAGAGAATTGTCAATGAATTGGAGAATATAGAGATATTTCCATATTTGCTGTATTTCTATAAATTTCATCCATAATTCCTTTTGATGTCCAAACTGTCCCCTTTTAGACCAGAGGGAGTACTTTGAAATTGGCTCCTTATCCTTTTAATATGTTTGCTTAATAATCTTCGAGAACTTCCCTTTCTTTCTGGTATAACAAATGTTCAGTTTTTATTTAGACATTCCCTGGCTCAGCTCCAGAATCAGCCATTCTCCAAGGAACCCTGGACCCTGGATCCTTTCAGTAGCAAATGATATTCAGACCACAACCTGGGTGCTAGGGATGCTCATTGCTGTAGCATTTTCATGATTTGTTTTCCAGTGACAAATGTAGGGGAAAAAATATGTATATATATATATATATATATATATATATACACACACACACAGATACACAATAAAAATAAATTTGTATTAATACTGATATTTTGAATTTAAAGTTATTATACAGATTTACTTAGCTTCTCTGATTTTATAAGTTTATCTTTTTAATATCAAAAATGTATAGTTTCCAATGATATTAACATAATTTATTCTTAAATGCACCTATAAGTTCAAAACTAAAATATGAATATTACTATTAAAAGTAAGAATATTGAATAAAGTCTGAGTTTTATTTTAATCCTTTGAGTATAATAAACCAAGGATATACAAAGTACTGTGTTTCAAAGTCTGTTTTCTTTGTGGTTATTTCACCAGCTGATATAAAGTTAGGTTCATTTGTTTCATTTGTTTTTTAGTTTTAGGAAATTTTTACATGTAAATTTGTTTTTCAATCATGTTAAACAGTTACACAATTCTATAATAATATATACTCACAGAAGGTTTTCTTCCATCCCTGTCCCATTCATTCTGGTTTTTTCCTTCCCCTAAAAGTAATCATATTATTAATTTAGATGTTATTTTTCCGTTATTTATTTTTTTAAATATAAGCAAGTAATCCATATAAATATTCATATTTCCACCACTTTCTTAGATAAAAATCAGAATACTTGCTTTTTTCACTTAACAACAGAACCTAGATAAAACTCTATGTCAGTAGGCAGGTATCTTCCTATTCCTTTTGCAATTGCAAAGTTCTGAAATGCACAGATCTACCAAGCATTCTCCCATTGATTAACATCTGGGTTGATTCTGTTCTTTGGTCTAATAAATATTTGTGAAGTCTTCATGCATTTTTGCCAGTATACCTTTGAGATACATTCTTAGAGATGGTATTGCTGTATATAGCAGGCACAATCTGTGCTCCCTCTCCCTTCTTCCCACTGCTGTGCACTCCTCTCTCAGCTTCTGTGAGTCTACCTGGCCCTGTCACTGGAGGACTGCCCTCAGGCTACTGGAGCAGTTTTGTCTTGCATGCTCAGATTGCTAGAAATACCTAGGAACACATATCTTTCCGGGGTGAGTTTAGCAAATTTCTGATATCAAAACCTATGAGACAGGCGCCCCTGTCAAATCAGGCAGGAGCTTCTCTCTGAAGATTTTGCCTGAAACTTAACCCTTGCAAGGCATCTTCATCTTCCTTGGCTTACTCACTTGGCTCTGTCTCCTAGGAGCACTTACTTAATTACACATCTGTATATGAATCTTCATTGGAGGGTCAGCTTTTGGAGGACTAGACCCAAGATTCCAATTATATGTAATTTTGTGAGATATAATCAAATTCTCCTCTATAAAGGGTTCTGTCCTTTTGCATTCCCACCAGCAACAAACAAGAGTGCCATTTTCTTCAGAGCCTCACCAACAGAATGTAATTTGAAATTTTCAAAACAGATATACCAGTTCACATAATTAGAACTTGTAATCTCAAAAAATATTTGAGCTTATTTACGTCTTCTATTAGATGCCAGCTTATTTTAGTAAAATATAATAGGGAAGCCCAAGGACCAAAGGCATTGTCAATAACCAGAAAACACTTTTTTTCCAGTTGTTCTCTCTCAACAAACTGAATAATTAATACCAAAAGAGAAACAGATGTCAATCAGTTAACCCACAAACACTTATTGAACACTTAGAAAGTATCTAAACTTAAATAGCAACCATCAATAAATTACAATGGGAAAAGTACAGTTTTTAGATTAGGAGGAAGATGTTAAAACAAATAAAAAATACTTGAAGTTTTCATCATATATCTTGAACAAATAGGAAATCTAGATTTGTAAATAAGAGATTGTTCAATAATTTTTATTTCAGGACAATTTGCAAATGAGACATAAGATCATCAGCTCTTATTAAACAAACACACTGAAAGAGTTAGAGAGCAGAGCTCACTAAGTTTGCAACCACAGATCAAGAGATCAAGCAGCAACAAATAAAACTAATGAGACAAATATGTACATACTTGCTCCATTTTATAGCATTATGATTATATGCCAATAGAGACATCAGCAAAGTCACATAATCAATGTTTTATAAGAAAATCCATATTATGCCCTTAGAAATAAAAGGGGAAACTAGATACTAAGACAATGAAATATAATAACATGACAAGGTAGTCACATTCTTAAGAACTGTAAATATTTTATATTCAAATCACAATTTAGCACAGATTTTAATTCTTTTTTTATTCGAGAAATATTTATTGAGCATTACCATGTACCAGACAATAACTTAGATGCTTAGAATATTATCAGCACACAAAATGGAGATTCTAGGGAAACAGATGTTAAACAACCCCTGTAATAAACAAATAAACTATGTAGTACATTAGAAATTGATAAGTACTAAGAAAAAAAAACAATAAAGTAGGGCAAGGGGGATTTGAATTGTGGAGTCAAAATTTTTCATTTTAGATTGGGTTGTCATGGCAGACCTCATTGAGGATGAGACATCTGAGCAGCCTTGAAGGCAGTGTAAGTGTTAGCCATGTGGCTATCTGGTGAGGGGCCTCCCAGACAGAAGGAGCAGCTGGTGCCCAGGCCTCAATTCAGCAGCATGAGTAGTGTGCTCGAGGAATAGCTAGGAGGCCAATGTGATTGTAACAGAATGAGAGGGAAATGAGAAGGAGCTGAGAAGAGCTAGAAATAAGAGGCAGCAGGTTCTTTGAGGACCTGTATGACATTGTAAGTATTAATACTTAGCTATTTGTGATGAATGAAATAGAAACATTAAAAGATTTTGAACTGAGGGATGGTAGGCTCTGACTTAAATTTTAACAGGAACACTCTGAAATGTTAATATAGTAACATGGGGTGGAGTCAGAGGCAAAGATAGGAGCAAGGAGAACAGTTAAGGGCCTGTTAGAGTACAGTAGTCCCCCCTGTCTGTAGGGGATGATTTATATCCCGAGTGGGACAGAGTGGGATGGTGCAAGATTTCATCATGCCACTCGGAATGGCACAAAGTTTAAAACTTATGAATTATTTACTTCTGGAATTTTTCATTTAATATTTTTGAACTACAGTTGGCTGTGGGTAGCTGAAACTGTGAAAAGCAAAACCTGGAATAAGGAGAGGACTACTGCATCCAAAGGAGAGATTGTGGTAGCTGGGACCAGAGAGGAGCTATGATATTGAAAGTTTTGATTCTGAATAAAGTTTAAGATATAGACAATAGTAACTCCTACCAAATTTGGTGTGAAGTGAGAGGGAAGAAAAGGAGTTAAAGATAATCTCAAAAGTTTTTGGTTTGATCAACTAAAAGAATGCAGTTGCCACAAGTGGAATGGGAAAGACAGCCAGTAGAGCAGTTTTGAGGAAGGAGATAAGTCTTAATTGGTTTGGCACAAAGTCTAAATCCAATGTTCACATTAAAACAATGTATAGTCTCTGAGATTAAAGTTCAAATTATAATTCCATTTAAAACAGGAACTATATCTGACAGATTTCAAAATCCCACAAAATACCTAGTACTGGACATTTGCAAAAAAGATGTAAAATGAATATTTACTGAATGATTTAAAATATACTCAGTTCTTCAACCTTTCTCTCCATAGTTTGTATAAAATATATGAATATAGCCTCTCTCAATCTCATTGTTCAATACTGTGTTTATTCTCTAAGTGTTTAAAGTGATGAAAAATATTTGAAAAACTGGTAAAATAGCCAAACTGATAATATTTATAAGATATTATCTTTTAACATGGATTTTAAAAAACACTATAGGATGTGTATATAAGTCAACATTTTCATCAATAGTTTTTCTTTTAATATAGACAGATATAATTCATTTAAGAATATATTTTTATGAATGTACTTTAGCAAAGATAAAATAGATTTAAAATGTATCTTTAGGTTTTACAGCCATCCATTTTACATAGAATTTCCATATTGTTCCCTTTCTGAATCAAAATGCACATGCCTATTCCGTAACTACCAATATATGTAAAATAACAAAGTCATTATACTTAGAATATCTTATTTCCATATCTCATAACAAAATCTTATATTCATACAGTACTTCTTGGATTTCTGCCTCATATTATTCTATAACACCATGGAGGAAATTTGCATACAAATTCCAATTATTTAAAAGTGAAGCTTGTGCAGAAATGATGTGAGACATCTTTTTATTTTAATAGATGACAATTAAATTTATGATGAATATAGATTCAAAAATAATGTGTGCTGTATAATTGCACAATTTGTACCTATATTGTGGTGTAAAGAGTTAATGTTCAGACATTTATACATTTGCATCTTTCCTTATAACACCTAAAGCTAAACATTTCTTGAAAAAGAAATAATGGATTTAGTCTATAGAAAGTTTACTACAATATTGGCCAATAAAGAAAGCATTAAATTGAACTTTGGATATGTGTTAGTCATAACATAATCTCTTGATATATTAGTGGGTCAATAGTTCAGCCAAGAAAGGGACTCTAACTTGAGCAGACACTAATTAAAAGAATCAATTCTTATCCTACTACATATGTCCAATCATATTAACACATTTCTAGATTTCTTACTCAGTGGACTAGTCAAGATTAAAGGATTTGCTAATATGAAGGAACAGAGTATGCTTCCAAACTGACTGAGCAGATTTGTGAACAAATTAGTTCATTTAAAATTGACAGTGAAAGATTGATTTTGCACAGAATGAGTTACCTAAGGTATTCATCATTTCCTCTGCTTCTGCACACAAGACAGAGATCCGTTTCCTTCACTTTCTGATTGTAATAGGGCTGCTTACTGAGCACCTTTATTTTATAGTCCTGATTGCAGCCTGTCATTGCTTTTAATTCAGACATATTTTAGCCTCTTAGGCAGACCTTCAGAAATAACTTCCTTAAAAGCCTCAGAAAAATGACTCATTACACATTGTTCAATTCAACCATGATATAAATTATAATACAGGAAAAAGTTCTAATTGCACAAAAGATCCAATTACTCATAAGGCTATGTGACTCATTATTCAAAAGCTGGTACAAGCAGGAAATCCAGATGCAGAAACACATGTCCAAAGTTGAAGGTCAATACTCTACAACTCTGACAAGACCTAAGGTGTCTGACATTTAGTATACATTAGTATATATTAGTACATATTCAGTAGATAAATACTTTATGTAAAGGGTTATGAACTATATACAAAATAATGGAACAAGACATGCCAAATGGCTGAGGAATTCGTTTTTTAAGTGTAAGAAAATAAAATCAAAACTTTGTGGAAGAGAAAAAAATTAGAATACCACTACAACGACAAACACAATTTAGAAAATAATAAAAACTAAATTAAAGGAAAATATATGCACTCATGCCATTTTACTTACAAAAACTTAGACTTCTGATATCAGAAACATAAATTATGGTAAGGTGACATATTATATTTAGGGGGTAGAATTTTCAAGACTTATTAATCAATTAAACTTGAGATCATGGGAGAGAGGAGGAAAGTTCTACACTAAATATTGCAAGGTGGAAGTGTTGGGAAATTTGGCCCATCTCAGTGTCCACTCATTCAAACATGGTGGATAAATTAGAGAAGAAATTATTTCTCATTTGAATATCTGGAATATCAATAGGACATCAAACAGAGACATCTATAAGTGATTTGGATAGATAGGTCTGTGTTCATAAGTTATATATATTACAATATTACCTCTATTTTTCAGATGAAACAGAAGGTCAGAGAGAAGATACAATTTTCCACAAGGTCTTATACTTAAAAAAAATACTGGATTAGATTATCTGACTTTAGATCTAATGCTCATTTGTACATAATAAGAGAGCTGTGTGTATGTGTGTGTGTGTGAGAGAGAGAGAGAGTGAGAGAGAGAGAGAAAGAGAGGGAGAGAGAATCTGTGTGTTTAAAACAGCCCAGATGTTAGCTAAAGAAATCCAATGGCTTTCCTGAGGTTTCTGTGAAATCTTGTGGTACCTCATGTTCCCTTTGGACTCTGAGTTGCCATTTCCACTGAATTTTCAGTTTTGCTGCATTTTGACACCCATGCCCTCCTTGATTTGCTCCATTTCTGGCTGAACAAGGAATTCAGCTGCCATTACCAAGTCAATAAACCTGTCTGTATCTGCATGCATATATTTTGTCTTTTTTTTTCTGTCATAATAGATAAAATCATTGTTCTAAGTCCAACTCTCACCACCTGTATACTAAAGCCTCCCCCCAGAATCAAGGACCTCACTCCTATAGTTGTCTCCTCCCTTTCCCAAATCATTTGCCTTTCCTCACTATCAGATTATTTATTCACTAACATAAAATCAATATTTATTTATTTATTTTACTTCAGAATATTATGGGGGTACAAATGTTGTGATGACATGATTTGCTTTTGTGCAGTTCGGGTCAAAGTTATAAGTGTATCATCACCAAGATAGCATGCATTGTACCTGTTAGGTGTAAATTTACCCATTTCCTCCTCCCCCACCCACCTGCTTGGTTTCAGTTGAGTTTTAATACCATATGTACACATGGATGTTGATCTATTAGTTACAGTTTAATAGTGAGTACATGTGGTGTTTATTTTTCCATTTTTGCGAGACTTCAAAAAAATGTGCCAGCCCAGATGGTTTCACACCCAAATTTTACCAGTCCTTCAAAGAAGAACTGGTTCCTGTACTGCAGAAATTATTCCATCACTTTGAGAAGGAAAGAATCCTTCCCAACTTATTCTATGAAGCAAATATCACCTTGATATCAAAGCCAGGAAAGAACACAACAAAAAAAGAAAATTACAGATAAATTTCCCTGATGAATATAGATGCAAAAATTCTCAATAAAATCCCAACAAATTGAATTTGGCTGCAGATCAAAATAATAATCCAACATGACCAAGTAGGCTTCATACAAGAGATGCAAACATGGTTCAACATATGCAAATCTATAAGTGTAACTCACCACATAAATAGAAGCAAAACAAAGACCATATGATCCTCTCAATAAATGCAGAAAAAGCATTTAACAAAATCCAGCACCCTTTTATGATAAGAACGCTTAACAAAATAGGCATAGATGGGGCATAGGTCAAAATTATAAAAGCCATATATGACAAACAGACAGCCAACATCACACTAAACAGGGAAAAATTGAAAGCATTCCCACTTAGAGCTGAACCACACAAGGTTGCCAACTATCACCACTTCTATTCAACATAGTGCTAAAAGTCCTAGCTAGAACAATCAGACAAGAAAGGAAATCAAGGATATCCAGATGGGGAAAGAAGAAGTCAAACTATTGCTTTTTGCTGACAACATGATCTTATATCTAGAACACCCAAAGATTCTGCCAAAAGATCCCTGGAATTGATAAACAAATTCAGCAAACTTTCAGGTTACAAAATCAATGTAAACAAATCAGTAGCATTCCTATATACCAACAACAGTCAAGCTGAGAATCAAATCAAAGACTCAATATCTCTCACAATAGCAACAAAGAAAATAAAATATCTAAAAATATATTTAACTGAGGAAGTGAAATATCTCTATAGGGAGAACTATGAAACACTGAGGAAGGAAATTGCAGAAGATGTAAACAGATGGAAAATCATATCATGCTCATGGATCGACAGAATCAATATTGTTAAATATTCCCAGGGAAATTGTATATCCTGGGAAAATTGGATAGTCACATGTAGAAGACTGAAAAATCAATACTTAATCATAATAATCCCGTTATTAATTTCCATGAAAATAATTCCTAAAAATTCCCATTCAA
>VBSM01000272.1:7586980-7675864 GCA_008086735.1 Cheirogaleus medius | reverse complement strand
CTAATGACTCAAAAAAAAAAAAAGTTAGATTTCTCCAACTCCCTACCCTGTCCAAGCCACATTATCACTCACTGGATTATGCAGCCTCTGAACCGGTCTTACTACTTACATTCTTGCCCCCATAAACATTCTCCACCTTGCAGCCAGAATTACTTTGTAAAACACAAATTAAATCATGGTTCTCCTTGCTCAAAATTTTCAGTGGCTTCTGGTGTCACTCAGAGTAAAATCTAAAGTCCTTACCAGGAACTACAAGACTTAAGTGCTTTGGCCCCTATAAATTTATTGACTTCAACAACTAATACTGTCCTTCTTGTTTACCCTATTCCTCTTACACTGGATTCCTTCCTGTAATTGAAAACTTCTAAGCACAATCCATTTGAGGACCTTTGCTCTTGCTATTCCCTTAATAGAAATGATTTTTGTCCATAACACTTCATGATTCCTCACTTATTTCAAGCGTGCTCAAATATTACCTCTCTTCAACTGAATATAGGTTTGGCTGTCATAACAAAGGCCAAAATAATAAATCAAACAAGATAAAAGTTTCTCTCTCTGTCACATATGAAGCTGAGTATTATTGGTCCAAGGCTGTTGTAGCTGCCCCATAGTGTCAGAGACTCAGACATCTTCAATCATGTTGCTTAGCCATCCTCAAAATGCAGCTTCCATCTTTAGGTCTACACAGCCACTACATCTGCCACTATCATGTTCACCTTCTGGACATTGGGGAAGGAGAAAAGACAAAGAGAGGCAATGCTCACTTTTATATGTCACTTCACCTACATCCCGTTGGCCAGAACTTGATCACCAACTCCACAAGAGGCTGGGACATGTAATCTTAGCGGTGTGGCTATGTGGCCAGCTAAAACTCAATTGTCCTATATAACCTAAGAAATAAGAAAACATGAATATTAGGAGACATTAGCAGCTTTCATCACATTATCTTGTCAGAGAGTCTTTTCCCAACATACATCAAATAATACTTCCCACCTCACTCTACAACTGTCTTTAATCAGCTTTATTTTTGTTTATAGCATTCATAATTGTTATACATTATGTTCCTTTGCCAATTTATCTTTTCTCACAGCACTGTAATGTAAGATTCTTGAGAGAAAGAATCTTGTCTGTTTTAATCATGATATCCCCATAGATATATGCACACAACCAATATATTTTGAATGAAGGAGAACTCTCTTAATATCCCTGAACTCACTATTCCCTCTCATTCCCATGCATTTTCACAACCTACTCTCTACCTGAACTTCTCCATTGCCTTTCATTCACATAACGTTAATGTCTATTTACGATTCAGTTTCAAGCATTAGCTCATTTGTAATGACATTGTGGATCTTTTAAGTGTCTGTTCTGCACGCCCCTAGTCCTGCATTCTAGTCCTAGTACATTCCTAACTCCTTGAGGATAAAAATCCATGTCTTCTTTGTTTCACAAGTTCTTCGTTAGTCAGGATTTTGACTATAATTGATTAAAACTCACTTCAAACTACTTAAGTAAAAAAAAAGTTGTTAAATTCAATTGGGCATTGGGGTGACTTTGTTTCGTGTACTCCATGTGTAATAAGACCTCATCCTCCCTCACCTTGATCATTTCCAGTAGAAAAGGGAGTTCGTTCTGGTAGCTCTTATTGAAGAATTGGCTTTTCTATCTTTTCTAAGAAACACTTGATCATCTTCTTTTAAGCATGGAGTTCATTTTTTACTTTCTTTATGTTTAGTAATGTTTTTATTTCTCTTTAGGTTAAAAGGTGGAGGACAAATAGGACTCTCAATAATATCACCCCAAGATCTGTCAATACCTTTCTAGGGAAAAACTATCAATTCATAAGTTTACAATAAATTAAACCTGTAGTTCCTAAGGGAAATATTCACCTAATAATTATCTCAGCTTGCCGTTTAATGTTGGTCAGGAAGGCCAGAGGAGGACTGGATTCATTAAACCCATCTCAAATTAGGTAATAAAGTTTTGATTGGATGTCATCCTTGACAATCATTTTTACCCAGAAAGATGTTATGAAAGGAGTTGAACATTCTTCTTTATTTGAAGTAGAAGCCCAGGCCACTTGCCAAAAAGTGCACATGTGTTTTGGGAATGAGGGGTGGCCAATCCTGCTTGGAAATATTAAAAAATCAAAAATCTCACGGGCAACACACTGAACCTAGGGTATAATATCTTAATGTTGTCTAATATTATTTTAAATAGGCAATATTGAAACAATGATGCTCTGAAATATCTGCTTCATTGCTCATTTTTGAAAATATAAAAATCAGATCTAGCCTAAAGAAAGACCTCACCCTCTGACTTTGCAAAGCACCTATTACAGCTTTCACAATCCTTAATCATGTCACTCTTTTCTCATTGGCTTATATGGGTTTGGAATCCTTCCAGAAGCCAGTCACTGTGGCCTGGAGGAGGGATATACTGATTAGACAAACCAATCAAGGTTTTTCCAGGAAGCACAGGTGGGCCAATCCTACTCAGAATGTAAAGAATGGGGAGGAAAGACGAGTGGGTTCTCCAATGAACCATTAGATTGCTTTTATTCATAGGTGCAAAAGGAGAAAGTATACCCTAAATGTAAGCCTACAAATTGTTCATTGCAGATCTCATTAAGAATTTTACAAATAGATGTATATAGTATAATTTTATTTGTGTAAGTAACTATATTTAGAGAGATGTGAATATATGTGCAAAACGGAAGAAGGTCTTCAAGTCAGGCAGCATAATGCAATGCTAATAGTGCTAGCATTATGCATAGTGAAAAGGCAATACCACTTTGGAGTGTGAGGGGATCCCACTAAGGGGAAATGGTTCACATTTAACTTTATATACATGCATTGCTTGAATTGTGTAATAAAAATATAGTCATAACTTACTTGTTACTAAAAATAATTTTTAATTAAAAAGCAACACATATCCTTTATGACAGGAAGTTTATAGCTTTACTTAACGAACAGTCTCCTTGAACATGACAGGTAATGTTGACAGAATGTCATTGCATTCATACTTCACCCTGCTATGGTTAAAAATAACTGGCTTCCTATATACTTCCAATTTGAGTTACATTTATTTTTGTGATAAGTCAGATGCACCTCATTTTATTAGATGAGCATGTTTTTTGCGGAATTTAGCATTTAGAAAGAAAAATATAAATTTATCTAATGATTTTTTATACAATATAAAAATTCACACTTTGCTTCCTGAAAATGTGTTTATTTTTTTATATTCACATGTGAAAATCATTCTAGTCATGCTGTGGTCTGAATATTTGTGTCTCCCCAAAATTCATATGTTGAAACCTAATTCCCAATGTGATAGAGCCTCTGGAAAACAATTAGATAATTAGGTCCAAAGGCTGGAGTCCTCATGAGTATGATTAGTGTCTTTATCCAAGAAGCTCTTGAGAACTGCCTTTCCTTTTCCACCATGAGAGGACACAGCAGGAAGGCATCATCTATGAACCAGGAAACAAAGCCCTTACCAGATACCTGCCAGTACCTGGATCTTGAACTTCTCAGACTCTAAAACTCTGAGAAATGCATTTCTGTTATTTATAAGCTACTCAGTCTATCATATTTTGTTAAAATATCCTAAAAGGACTAAAGGACTAAGACAGGTCATAATTGTCATATCTTCACAGGTATTAATAAGCTTAGAGCTTACCAAAGCACTCAGAACTACTTGTACTATCCTCATTGTGAGTCTTTTACTAAAATGAATGCTTAATGGGCCACCACAGCCCACTCCCTTTGCTTTTTGGTGACAAGAAAAGTCAAGTGTGTGGGGTGTGTGTGAACTTCTTCCCCCCAAAAAAAATTTATATATGGAAACCCTAATGTTGCAATGTGATAGCAATTAGAGATAGGGCCTTTCGGAGGTTATTCGGTTGTGAGGATGGAGCCCTCATTATGGGATTAGTTCCCTTATAAAGAAGAGACAAGAGAGAGTTTGCTTTTTCTATCCCTTTCATCTCTGCCATGTGAGGATACAATGAGAAGGCAGCCATCTGCAAACCAGGAAGGAGCCCCTGTCAGAGGTCAGGTTTGCCAGGACCTTGATCTTGGACATTTCAGCATCCAGAACTATGAGAAATAAATATTTGTTTCTTAAGCCATCCAGACTATGGTAATTTGTTATATCAGCCCAAACTAACTAAGACAGCCACTGTACAAGTCAAAATCCCATGAAGACAGCTGGGTGAAAGGAAAGCAAGCTGGAGAAGCAGGCAGGGACCGGACCATTCAATTCATGGTGTGGAGTCCAGATTTTATTCAGTGTCTACAATTTTCTCATAGCTCTTCCAATCCCAAACCCCTCTATCTTCTGTTTAGAAAATCTATACATAATTTAAATTTAACATCTCTTTTCTTATACCTATTCCATTTATTCCAGTATCATGTATTTCTTTCAACTATTAATGAAACCTTGAACTTAAAGGAAAAACCATCAAAACAAATTTTCCTTTATCTCAGCATTTATCTCTGGATCTCTCACAAATAATAATAACAATAATTACATATTATGATTTCAAAATGCAATAATTAGGGCTGAATATTTTATGTTGTAGTTTTAACAAAAATATTTAGAAGTAGACACCATGAATCTCCAAGAACTGTCTTTCACAGTTGAATTTTGCCATTTCACAGGACTGTTGGCTCTGGAGTGATGCCCTAGTAATCTGTTTTCTGACACCCATTAATGCATTTCCTCACTTCCTTGATTGAAGTACTGCATACACTGATCATTGATTTATAAGGTTGGGTGTGAATTTCCGATGAATTTTTTAAAAGAAACCGTTAACACTTCATTCCATTCTAGCTGTACTTCACTTTGCAGTGCAGTCCCTGTGTCACTTGCTGCCTGTGTCCTGTTGCATCAGAAATAGAGAAGTAAGGAAGAGGAGGAGGAGGAGGAGGAGGAGGAGGAGGAGGAGGAAGAGGAGGAGGAGGTGGAAAGAAACCAAAGTGAACTTGTAGGCAAAGTGCACTCATACTCCCAGTATCATCTTGTACATTATAATTAAATGAAATCCCTGAAAATCTTTTTGATGGGATTTTGCTTTTTTAAAATTTTATTCTTAAAGTGCATAGCACCACTAAATTGCATTGTCATTCTGCTCTGGTCTGTTCTTTTCCTGCATTTTGGAAAGGTGGCTGTCATTAAGGACTCATGAGACACCTGTGACTTGCTCACTGAGTGTCAAGGAATTCCCTATATGTGTGCAACTCACAGCTTTTGGTGACAATATGAAAGCCAGGGCTTGAAAATTGGCATCAGTTGAGAATAACAACGAAATGTGGGACATTGCCTTTTTCCTCAGATACTTACCATATTTAAAAAGAATGCCCCCTTTGCCCAAAAACTGATTTAAAAATTTCTCTATAGAATATGTATTTTTTAAACTTGCATTTTTGTCACATTTATTTCTAGAGCTGATCTATAAATATCCTTTATACTATAATTTTTTTTGTTCCAAGAGCAAATATTACCAAGCCAAAATGACAAAAACATACATTACAGTTTTCTCTCTGGTAACTTTTGCAAAGTACCAGTAATATAGGAGAGTTTTATCCCAATGTGAGAGATTATCTAAATATACCTTCATTAATCAAACTTTTTTTGAGAATATACCACATAGCAGAGACTATACTAAGTACTAACTAAAGTCTATGTACAAATCCCTATGCAATCTAAAGTCCTATTGATATAAACAAAATATGGTGCCAATATTTTCTTCGCATAGGGTTAAATAAACTGAGATTTCTCCAAGATTGTCTTCTCAGCACATATCTTCCACTGGGGTTATCCTACCTTATTTAACATGCTTTTTGCCTTTGGGTCAAGGCCCTAGATTCATGACTAGCTGACTCTTTTCCTTTTCTGTCTTATTCTTCCCATTCTTCCAAGGTAGACAAGTTCCTAAGTTGCCCTAAGCCAGAGCCTTCTTTAGTCCAACAGCAGCAAATCTAAGAAGAACATTTTCTGTACCAAAAGTTTCAGGAGCTCAATGTTAAGTTTTTAATATGCTAAAGGAGGAGGAATAAGGAATTTGGAAAATCAATTTTCAAGGCAATAGACTGGTTTATGAAGCTATTGTCTTGAGGCATAATGTTATTTTGCATTTGTTCTTTCCATAGGAGTGCCTTCTGTAATATGTCTAATCTCTACACATAGATGCTCTGAGGCAGATGAATGCATAACTCACCAGAGTGAAGCCATGGATTTAGAACAAACAAAAGAAAAAACACCTTTTATAATTTTCAAATATTTCCTCATCTTCGATAATATAGCCATTATCCAATTTCATAGGAATTCACCTAATTTCTTCTCCACTTACTTCTGCTATTTATTTCTTCATCTTCTCCCAACTCTACCTTTTGCTAAAACTGCTAACAACAACAACAAAAACCACACAAAAACCTAAATACTATGTTTCTTTCAAAAGCAGGACACACTTGACACTTCTACTCTGGTGGTAAAATGGCAGCATTAAGGCAGTATAAAAAGAGATGTTGGAATAACCAAAACTGAATTACAGGCTTCCTCAAGATGAAACTGCATTATTAGCGGTAATAGTAGTAGTTTTGATATGTATAACAATTGAAGTGTATTGAATAATCAAGACTATAGGCTCTGTCCACATTGATACAAATCAATCACAACCATTTATCACAATTGATAAATAATTGACATGGAAAATGCCTACATGTAATAGCTTCTGGACTACTGTGGAAATATCAGTCTCAGTTTTATAAGCAATCCCATTAGTATTAATATATTTGGAAATATCATAGTTGCTGAAATAAATAGCTTTATTTTGAAATATTTCCATTTGTGTCAGTTTTTCTGCCATAATTACATTTTTTAATGGTCTGTGATCATTTTTGTGCTTCTAGTCCATGATAGAGCAATAGTCTATCACTATGTTATACTATCAAATGGTTATTTAATCAAATATTAATAGAATGTTTCAGTTAATTGATAGTCAAAATGAGAAGAGTTTATTCTGGAGTGATATATCAACATCAGTGAAGGATAAAGAATAAATGTCAAGACATTTCAAAGGAAAATTCAGGGCTACTTGATGACTAACTGATTGTGGAGAAGAAATAAAACACGTCAAGAATTTTGTTGACATTTTGAACCATGGTGCATAAGAGAGTTTCAGGAAATGGGAACAGGTATTTTGTTTCAAGTCTCCAACCAAATTTAAGGTTAGCTGCTGGAAGTCCAGATTTGAAGACTGGGAAATGACCATATCTTCTGTCATTACCTAATATTCAAGTTGACCTTTAAGTAATAAACTGTATTTACCTGCATTGTTGTGAGATTGCTCTCATGACTTTGTTTTACTCCCAAACTAATCTCTTTCCTGCATCTCAGGAGAAAGTGGTATCCACCTCTCCATTTACTTTCCAGAGGGAAAAATTTTATGGGGTCTATGAAATGTCTTTTTTTGGTTCTAATGCCATTAAGACCCACAGTAGTTTTAATCTCAGAAATAAACAGAATTAGAGGTAAGTCTTGAAGTGAAAAAATAAAGAGACTACCATGGGCCAAGAAATGAGGGTAAAATACATAAACAAATTTTAAATTCTAGATTTTTTAAAAGTTACACAGTCAATATGTGTGCCTTTGTTGACTGCCTTTAAGAGGGGAGGAAGGAGATTATTGCTTCAGGAGATTAAAAACTCTTCCCCAACTAATATTGCCCTCTACTAACCTTATGACCTGGGCACCTAAGGCCAATTTAACACATCATTAGAAATGTAACCAACGTGTCACTTAAATAGGCTCATCATTTGGCCGGAGGATGACAGGTTCTTTTTCCTCCTGTCTGTGATTTCCAGCAGCCTCTAGTTTCCTATACTTTCTGTTAGGAAAAATAGATATGTCAATAATTATGTTCAAGTGTCTACCCTTCTATAATACTAATAAAAGAATACCATTTCCAGATGGAATCGTGGTTTGATTTTAGAAAGGTTGAGAGTATAAAAAAGGGCTAGATATGCAAATAAACCATTTCATGGTCAATTTAAGGAAAGGACTGGTACTATGATGCCTAGGAGAAGGCTGAAGTGCAACTAATAAACGGATTAACTATTCATAGGGATGGCAAGCAAGTTTTTAGAAGAAGAGACAGCTCCCAGCTCCTACTTTCTGTTTTTTCTCTTTTTACAGGCGTAAACAAGAACAATACAAGTAGCTCCTAAATTACAGAGGTGCCAAGATCCTATTACTCTGCTTAGGAAAGGGCTCTTCATCTCAAAAGAAGACTTTATCGAAGCTCCTCTTCCTTAGGCTCCCTTCCTAATCGTCTCATTGCTACAGGTGACTCCTAAAACGCACTGGATTGACAGCACTGGCATCTAGATTATGGGCAAATATTATTATATTGGATTGTTTTCAGATTCTGGTTAGGATTCAAAAAGTATATGTTTGCACAGATTTATTTCTCAAACGTTTAAAAATAAACTTACCTCATGCTGGAGTTCTACTCTATGTACATTTGCAACCAAGTTGCCTTTTCCCACTGCTAGTAATCATTGCTACTTTAATTTTGCCAGCAAACAATCTCTAGAATATGTTCATATCATATGTAGGTAGAACTTATTAAAAATAGAATATGTTGGCATATTTTAAAAATATGTTTATTGCTGAAAATATGTAAACAGAGAAAAGCACAAAGTTGAACAGAAACTCCTGAAATATTTTTATGCAAATTATCTAATTTTATCCCCAAAATAACTTTATGAATAAAGCAAGATAAGGATTATTGTCTACCTAGCTATTGTAGAAAAGGAGAGTGAATTGCCTTTAGCTCATGGTGGATCCAAAGCTACCTCTGGGCGCTGTCTAAATCCTAGGCCCAAAATCTTTCAGTATTCTACTGTGGCCCACAGAGAGTAGAAAAGGAGCAGGCATTTCCTGGGGCTTGGAGCCAAACCCAGATATGGAAACACGACTTGTGTGACCAGTCTTGAGCCAAGCAAGGCCAGTCTGGCTGGTGTGTGGAGTCTCCCCAGCTGCATCTTCATTGACAGATTTATCAACAGTTTTGAAAGCTGCTTGAGAAACTGCTTCAGTCAGTAACCATGCAAGCTGACAGCTCTGGCTGAGTGATTCCAGGCCCTAATTACAAGTAAACCTCTGATTTCAGAAAAGGTATAGAGGGAGAGTGTTTAGTCCCTGTACATCTTAAGGGATTGCATTATATTGTGGGCCAGATAAGGAATCAGGAGAGCACTCAGATTAGCATAACTCATTCATTTATCAGATAAAAGGTGTGCTCCCGTTTGTATTACAGTCAAGGGCTTGGTTTCTCCATTTTTGTGTATGAATACATCCACCTCCCATTTGCCTTTTGTCCAGAGACACTCTACGCAAATCTGCTTTAATAAATGGATTTGTAAAGTGCTTTGTAATTCTTACATGGTTGATTATCCATGTAAAAGATTTTTCAAATAACCAACAGCTAATAGCAAATGAGAATGTGTGATGCTACTTGATGTCTATATAAGTAACAGATTTTAAAGAGACTATTTCCCTGGCAATTGAATCTCTGTCTTTAAAGCCTATTTTAAAGTTAAAATATTTATAAAATATGGTTTAAGAAGGATTAGCCCTCTGTGGTCCTAAACTATATTGAAAGCATCATAATTTATTGGTAAAATAAATTTATGAATGGAAAACATTTATATTAAATATTTTCAGTGGCAAATTACTTGAAAGAGAATGGCTATATTCAGAACAGTAGGAAATAGGAACAAATAGAATAGACAAAGGATATTATTTCATAAAATGGGCCAGGAGCATGTGGAATACATTAACAAAAACAAGATAGGTAACATACACCACATGTTCATGAGTCAATATGTTCAGCAGGCTCCAAAAAGCTTTTCTACAAAAAGGGACTAAATCAGGATATGGACTTTGCTGATTTGGAGTAGCATACAGCAGACATGCCATATTTGTTAAGCAGGACCAAAGGATAAAGCTATGGCATCTGCTAAAAGCCCATTTCCAAAGAATGGAAAAATATCATAGATGAGGATTTTTGCTTCTTATATTTTATAATGTCACAAATCAAGTAATAATGTACTATTTTCCAAGAAAACACTCATTTCATGATTAATCTCTCATTTGCACATTTATTCATTTTTTTACTATTCTCTCACCCATACTCCCAGGAAAAATTACACAAATGTATACATACATGCATGCATGCATGCAGTTTGGTCCTGAATGCCATTATTGCAAGTGGACTCCCTCTGAGATATTTGCCTTCTTTGTGAACAATCACTAATGATAACATCAGCCGGCTGCAGACCTTACACTCAGGTGCACTTGTGACCAACTTTTAAATTGACTACCTATAGAACACTGTCAAGAAAAGGAAGGAAAACTAAGTCTGGAGGCCTCTGATGATGATATCCTTGTCCTAGGAAAGCACTTAAAAAAAAATAATTCCTAAAATGAATTAGTTAGTTTTAATGCCAGGATATAGCCTTAGATTAGGAATTTTTTAATGACTAAGGAACCAGCACATTAAAATTATCATATTGAGATTTTTTATTTTGATCACATTAAGAAATAAGGAATCTTGTTGAACCATCCCAGTATTAGGGATAATTCAAGGGAATAGAATGTAAAATTATACCTTAAAAATAACATTGTCCCTCTTGTAACTCATTACAAGGGGCTTCTGGTCCATTTTCTGGGAAATATTGAGTTTCGATAAGTACTTTTCTTGATACCAAGATATAGCTAATTAATTATGAAAAGTACTATTAAATAATAATATCCAGTGTAGGAGAGGGGATGGAGAAGTAGGGATTTATATATTGCTGGAGGAAGGGCAAGATGGTAGAATTTTTTAAAAACATTTTTAAATGCCTTTGATTTTTTAATGTATTTTTATCCAATAATACTATTTCTGGAATTTATCTTGGGCAGAAATTTTGGTATTGCTTATAATCAGAAGGAAGGAAAGAAGATAGGAAGGAGGGAAAAAAGGAAGAAAAAAAGGAAGGAAGGAAGGAAGGAAGGAGGAAAGGAGGGAAGGAGGGAAAGTAGAGGGAGGTAAGGGAAGGGAAAAGATGGAAGGGAAAATTTAGAAGCCTAAATCTTCAAAATTAGGGAATGAATTTCTTTTGTATCAATAAAAAACAATGAAATTTATTATTTTATATAATAATTGATCTTTTTACTGAGTTAGTCCCACTATTATATCAGGCATTTGGGCTTCAGCCAGGTGATCATCTCTCTGATTTAGGAAAGCTTTGGAAAGTGCCTCCTAGTGGGCATGGCTGCAGACTGTGTATCAAATCTCATCACCCAGTGCCCTTATCTATTCTAGCCAAGACCCATCCAAGCCCACCCTCACTACCAACCCCACAGTGATCAACTCCTTTCCCACTGCACTGATGCTCGGGTCTGGAACACACACTTACCAACTCTTCAGTGTTCTGTCTACCTTCTTCCTATTGTTCCATTGTATGTATCTTATCTCTTGTGAGAAGTTTTCTGATTTTGGCATAGGACAAAAACATTCAGAGATGCTCATTTCCTTAAAACAGAAGAACAATACTCTTGAAGATTTGGAGAAGATTTACCTGGGGAGACAAGAGACAATATGAACGATTTACAGTGTAAAGATGAATATTACATAGAAAGAGCTCAGTTCACTGTTGACTGTGGGACCCTTTCCAACAGTCCAGTTTTACCCTAGAGAGAGGGTCAGCCTTCCAGATAACCTTCTGGGTGGTTATGCCACTTTCCCACCAGTGACTGATCCACCAAAAGTGTAGCAGGTAGCATATATAATCTATCAAACTTTCCAACAACCAAAAATTGCTTTGGTAATAAAATCCCTCCATATGGAAAAACATATCAATATATATTTATTTTATCATACCAAAAATAATTTGCTATCAATTATACCCTTATACTACTTTATAACCCTTGAAAACTGGATTGATTGAGTTGCCATTATTTGGATATCATGTAGAATATCTAATTTCTGCAACTCAAACAACTAGAGAGAACTAGACAGAATGTATACAACAGTGAATTCTTAGATGCAGTAAGTATGTCCATTCTTGCTCTGCCATGTTTATTTCAGACATTGGCACATGCAATGTGTATTAGCAATATATACTTAATTGTACAAAAGATTTTGTAAATTACTTTGTGTAGAGCAAACAATTTTTTCAAATATGAGTATATTTTACTATTATCTAACATTAATTATCAGGCAAAGTCAACCTCACAGAAACTCAGAGTAGGCTGCTACTTGTATGGAGTAATTTAAGGACACCAGAAGATCCCAAAGGCAATCACAGCAGCAACAAAAATAAATAAATGGGATCTGATCAAACTAAAAAGCTTCTGCACAGCCAAAGAAACTGTCAAGAGAGCAAACAGACAACCCACAGAATGGAAGAAAATTTTCGCAAGCTACACATCCGATAAAGGGCTGATAACTAGAATCTATTTAAAACTCAGGAAAATCAGCAAGGAAAAATCAAACAATCCTATCCAAAAGTGGGCAAAGGACATGAACAGAGATTTTTCAAAAGAAGACAGAATAATGGCCAACAAACATATGAAAAACTGCTCAAAATTTCTAATCATCAGGGAAATGCAAATCAAAACCACAATGAGATATCACTTATCTCCAGTGAGAATGGCCTTTATTAACAAGTCCCAAAAGAATAAATGTTGGCGTGGCTGTGGAGAAATAGGAACACTTCTACATTGCTGGTGGGACTGCAAACTAGTTCAACCTCTGTGAAAAGCAATATGGAGATACCTTAAAATGATACAAGTAGATCTATCATTTGCTTGAGCAATCCCATTACTGGGCATCTACCCAAAAGAACAAAAGTCACTCTATGAAAAAGACACCTGCACTCGAATGTTTATAGCAGCACAGTTCACAATTGCAAAGTTGTGGAAACAACCCAGTTGCCCATCAATGCATGAGTTAATTAATAAAATGTGGTATATGTATACCATGGAGTACTTACTATTCAGCTATATGAAACTACGGTGATATAGCACCTCTTGTATATTCCTGAATAGAGCTGGAACCCATTCCCAAGAATGGAAAAATAAACACCACATGTAATCATCAGCAAATTGGGTATTAACTGATCAACACCTAAGTGGACATATAAGGAATAACATCTATCAGGTGTCGGGCAGGTGGGTGGGGGAGGGAATGGGTATATACATACATAATGACTGCGATGGGCACCAACTGGGGGATGGACACGCTTGAAACTCTGACTCGAGGGAGGAAGGGGGCTAGGGAAATATACGTAACCTTAACATTTGTACCCCCATAATATGCTGGAAAAAATTAAAAAAGGAAAAAATAAATTAATTAATTAACAATGCAAAATAAATAAATAAAAATAACAATGATGAAAATATAGTACCTTCTTCACCAGCCTCCTACCTTGCCTGAATTTCCTATGGTCAGCATTATATAAAAGTATATGAAGAAATAAGCATTTTACCATCAGTAGATGGTAATCTATCAGCTATTGCACTTTAGTATGAATTACTTAAACTCAATTTGACACACTGAGATTTAGCAGAGAAGGTGCCAGGGAGCAGTAAAAGACAGAAAAGTATTGATTTGGAGACAGGTGAAGAGTAAAAGCAAGTAATACATGTCCAACAGACAGAGTGACATTCAGCACAATGCTATAACAAGGGACCCTAGCAGACATTGTTTGGCTGCAGGGTCCATGGATCCTAAATGGAGCTATGAAAGGCTGTGTTGTCAGGTTGGTAAAATCAGGAGAGTATGTGCGCCTACTTCACAAGTTTATTATCCAAAGCTAGTTCTGCTTCTAAAATGGCATATATGTAGAATTTTACACTGACCATTGTAATTCAAATTATTTTCTTTAGTATTCCAACATTGAAGAAAAGTTAAAATTAAAATAAAGTATTTGTGTGTGTGTGTGTGTGTGCACGTATGTTTGTACCTTGCATGTCATAATTTGGGGTGATGGGTGATGAATCTGTTAAGTTAAATCCAATTTAGATTAAATAGTTTAAAGGATTTATTTTCGACATCATTTCTTTATTCATGTACCTGTTCCCCCATCTTGTCTTAACAAATTCATTGCATTTTCAGTATAGAAAGCATCTCAGCAATTAGTACGAAGATTCAGCAGTGTGTCTTTTGTCTTTGAGCAGAAAAATGCAGACATGCTCTTCCTAAATAATCCCTAACTCCTCCAGACAAGATGCTGGCAGAGGGACATCCTGGATTTACTGGATTCTCTCCAAGTTATTTTGCTGTACAATGTATAATTCTTCAGAATTTCTGTGTGAATTTCAAAGACTACGTGGTCATGCTGCAAAGAAGTGTGTGACGATTAAAACGTAGTATTTTCCCATTCTTTTGTCTTCACTTCCTGCATCCAATAGCTGAAAAGGGAGTCAAATCTTCCCACAATGACTATGCACTGTAAAAATGAGACACTTTAATTTAAATAATAAATAAGCTCCATGGTTACCTTTTGCTTTGATCCATGCTAAACATTAGCACCTGATCTGGTTTCCAGCATTATTGCAACAGCATTTAAATGTACAGTATAAGATTGTACTTGATTTATTAAAGTAATGAATTAGTTTTATTGTAGGTGATTAAATGTATTTTACTTTTTAAAGCACAAGAACTAGAAAAGAAGAGCATCGTTACAATCTGAAAATAACTAGAAAGATAAGTTCATTAACTTGCCTACACTTGCGCATCATAAAAACCTTGTTAAAAATTATTCCCTAGCCTGCTGTATTAGCTTCTTTATGAGGTAATTTCTCCATACAGTAATAAGATTTTTCTTTTACTCTCCAGTGCATATTAAACCCACTAATCTTCTTTTATAAACTATAGTTTCAGCCACTTTCTCAATTTACTCACTTTAAAGATACACTCCTATTAATATTAAAGGTAGCAAATGCAGATATGAACTTTGCAAAACATGCTTTCGGATTTATAGCACAATCCTTTAACAGTGTATTTCAACAGCACAAAAGGGAAAAAGCTGTAAATGTCGAGTATGTCTCATGACAAACCAAACAATCTTAGTCCCCATAGAATTAATTTCCCATCCCATTCATTAGGTGAATTAACTGTAGACATATTTTCTGCTGTCAGCAAATAAAAACAGAGTGGAAAGACTCAATTCACTGAAAGAAGTAAAATAAAATCTTTCATAGGAACCACACAGATGTCAACAATTTGAATGAAATGTATTATACTATGGGTGTTCTGGGGAAAAGGACAATTGGTAGCCACTTCTACTGCAGGTGCTTCCCTAAGGATCAAGGTTTTCTTTTTGTATTCAAAATCAGACAAGTCACAATATGGGCTTAAAAATTCAGTCTTTCAAAGGTTAAATTTCAGTCATTTTGGTTATATTTCTTGTTTCAATAATCCTTCTAAAATGCCCAATATTTTAAACAGTGTATTATTTAATAATTGTAAAAGTAATTAATACTGCACTTCACACATTCCTGAAGTGGGTAACGTATCTTGGACATACGTTAACTCAAATTGTTCTAGAACTTTATTTTAAAAGAGAATGCAGAAACAGCTGCCCTAAGATTTTTCCTTTTACTTTAACTTAAAGTAAACAAGAAGAATTTCTTTATTATCTAGGGGTTGGACTTACTTTGTTCACTAAAAAACAAAGACTTTTAAATTGTTCTTTGTTTGCTTAACTAAGGAAGACATTTAAAATATGTGAGAGAAACAAAATTGCTAATATGTAAAGGTTCTTGCAGGTCAATGAACACTAGACAAACATTTCAATAGAAAAAAGAGAGAGAGTTGAATAGGCTACCCAAAAGAAGAAATAAAATGAGCCTATAAATATACAAAAAATGTTCAACCTCTTCGCTAGTTAAAAATGCAAATTTGAAATTTTAATGGAAAATGTCATTTTGGCCAAAATCAAATTGACAAAGATTAGAAATAATGGAAATGTTTTAAAGTTTAGGAAAATAAAACTTTCCTACATTGCTTGTAAGCACATAAAATAGCACAGTCTCTTTAGAAACTTTTAGCAACATTTAACACAATTTCCAAAATGTGGTATTGACTCAGCATGCCTAAGGATGCATATAGATGTATAAAAATGAATATAGAAGGTATAGTTGGGGAGAAGAAAATTGTTGACAACATAATTCTCATCAACATTTTAGTAAATTGTGATATATTTTAAAGCATAGAATATAGTTATTATTTTATTTGCTGATATTGAAAGATATTTAAAATATACTGAGTAAAAAGCAAATTACTAGATAAGATGGTGTATGCGTTTTTTAAAAGTTCAAATATATAGATATGTGTTCAATGAAAAAAAAGAATATAGGAAAAGAACATACACTAAATGTTAGCAATAGCTATTGCTGTGATATAGAATAAGTAGTAAACAACCTGTGCTGACTTTTTATTAAATACATTCTACTCTCCTTCCTTTCCACTCATCAAACATATTGAATAAATAAAGAATTACATACTTATTTTAATCTTCTGAAGAATATATGCTATTGCCACAAGAAACTAGAGCCTACATATATTTTAACTTTTCTAAGTGGCACAAACTATTCAAGTATATGTAAATATATCTAAAGAAATAGTGATATCATAGATGATTATCAAGAATCATGTGGATAAATTCTCTGACATTTCAAGGTTAATAAATAGTGTAAAAATATATTTTTTTAATTTTATATTTTTTCTCTTTTTGGAACACATCTGTACAAGCAATATAAGTTTCAATAATATTAAAAATAAATTTAATGTATCTCTGCCATTTTTATTAATATCAGGTTAAAAATAAAAAGTAATTATTTTCTTTTTCAGATATTTACATGTTATTACATATTTGAACTTATAATATGTTTTAGATATTTTTAAAATTTTATATACTTATTAAACTCTTGTATTTCAGAAGTTTCAGTTGTTAAGTTTCAAACTGTCATTTATTTAAAATAAAAACATGGAATAAATTTTAAATAATCTTTCTCCAAATTTGCTGCTTCTATATTAGTAAAGTTTTATCTTCTCAGATTCCCCACTTTTGCTCTCTATTTTTATTTCTTATTTATCCTGATCAGTAGCTCATTCCTTTAATCACATAAGACTTTGTTCCCTGGTATATCATGAGAGAGAGAGAGAGAGAGAGAGAGACAGAGTGAGAGAAATGGGGTAGGAGAGAGAGGGTGGTAGGGGAGGGGTGTGTGTTTGTGTAACTTTTTTGAAATTGCTGTCATTTTTTCTTAGACCAGGTGTTAAATTTCTCTTTATTATTTCCATAAATCTACATTCTGCTTTAGAATTCCTGTTTCCATTTCTCTCCTATATTCTGAATGATTAAAATTTTCTACAACCTCATTTTTCCTCTGATTTCCTTGTTGACGCCTTTAAGTCATTTCAAACACTTCTGATCATTACTGTCCTGTTAACATGATATTAACTTTCTGCCAGACAAAGCTTTATTCATCCCAACATAAACATTCCAACACAATTGGACTTTTCCATTTCACTGTTTTACTTTTACGGTTGGGGTTCCACCTGAGCCTTTCCGCAAAGCTATTAGTAAAGTTGCTTTCTCTGAGATGGTACTATGAAGGGTTTACATCTTATAGGCCCCTCCATAACAAAAGCAGGTGGTAGTTTGGTCAAAAATAAACTAACATAGGATCCAATTTTAGGAGAGGTTAAAGATGAAAACATGCACATGAAGAAAATTCAGCATTTGCACATGGTGAAAATTATAGAAACTTTGACCTGTAACAGTAAATCAGTGTGGAGAGTTTTAGATCCTTGTTCTCTTTCTAGCAACTAGCACCTCTCATGTGGGTCATTAGTAAGAATTTGCTGAATGAGTAAAGAAGTGATGGAGAATGAGCTGGCTGATCTAATTTAGGAATTTAAACACTGAAAAAAAGAATAAGCCCTCCTTCCATAATGCTTTCAAGATAAATCTAATATTGTTTTATCACAAACATTGTTCTTATATCTAATCTAAATAAAATATATATTTTAATAGTCTCAGAACCCATTGCATTTGGCAGTCATAGCTGTGTCCACCTGCAGCCATTGCACAGCCTTTAAATAAGACTTCTCTGATTAAAGAAGGACAGAGCAGGTTGGCATCATTAATATAAACTGTTTCTCCCTTCTGAGTACATATGTTGCTCCTAGTGACAGATGGAAGCATTGGCTGGTTACACAGACTGCAAAGACTGAGGATTATAGGGCAAAAAGGATGCTAAAGTAATAAAAGACCAGCTCTAGGATTGTAAGCAGGGGAAGTTTCTTCACCTTTGCTTGCCCCTAGCCCATGGACAAGGGAATTGTGGGGAGTTCTGCGGCAAATTTGTTGACTAGCACACATGATAAGCAGCCTCTAATAGTGAGCTTAGCCTTATTTGTCTAAGACATTAAAGTTACCCTTTTTAGTTAAGTGTTTTATTCTGGCATTTTGGAAAAATACACGTTGCCAAACAGAATATTTATAACAAACCTTTTAAGGTTTATTCTCATCTATTTTTGCCCTCAAAGGTCATTTCATAAAAGAGATCAAAAGGCAGCTTCCTCCAGGCCAGCTCAGTGGGTGGTAAGCAGCAGATTAAGTACTAACAGAGCCCTGAAGAAGTACAAATCTGTAAGACTTGTTTTACACAGTTCCATAATATATTGTCTCCATTACTGTGCCACATAATTACATATATGAAGTAGTTTAATTATAACTGATATAATGAAAAAGCATTAAAAATGATCTTGAAACAAGCTTACCAAATGGGCTTCCTGTGAATATCTAAACTCTTTACTGGTGGTAACTTGTTTATTCAGTAATTTAAAAGTCTTCAGGAGCCTGACATCACTTGGTGGGTAAATACTATCCAAAAAATAGATTCTATGTTTCCAATTGTTAAATTTCTAGTGTTAGGAACAACTGAAATTTTAGTTTGGATTTTATTTTCCAGAACAGCACTAATTAAGTAGCTAAAAATTTGGATTTAAAGTATGTATTCTAGAAATTTTTTTCTACACCTTTTTACTTTTATAGATGCATCCAGTCAACACTATTGTATGCCTTCTGTGTTTAAGGCACAATGCTCAGCCTCATTTTTATGGAAATACTCCTGCAGCTGACAGCCTGCAAGGAAATTGGAATCTCAGTCCTATTTCCATGATGAACTGAATTTTGCTAACAACTGAAAGGAACAGGTAACAGATTCTCCCCTAAAGCCCCTAGAAAGGAACTCAAGCTACCAACACCTTGATTTTAGTCTGGTGGGATCCATAACAGACTTCTGACGTACAGAATTTTAAAATAATAAATTCTGTTGTTTTAATGCACTAAGTTTGCAGTAACTTGGTACAGCAGTGGTAGAAAACTAATACGCCAAGTTAGAACCTAGACTAAATAGCAAAATATGGAGAAGAATTAGGTATGTATGGTAAGAGTTCACACTTAATTTTAATTATAGTGGCCAATGGGAAAGAAAATCAATGAAGCCAGATTGAAGAAGAAAAAGAAAGAATGAAAAAACTAAGAGGAAGAGGAAGAGAAGGAGAAATCATTGGAGGAAGGGCTAAGGTGGAGGTAGTAAAATTGTGAGCCACAAAACAAAACTGCAAAATCATTTTCTTCTCTATTGTAAAATGGAAAAATATAGAAATTTTTCCATGTACTTAATTGAGAAGTACCTAGGTTCATCTTCATAAGGGGCTTCTCTTAATATCACTTGGAAAACTTTCTTAATATAAAATATTAGAATAATATAGCACTGATTATAAATATTTTATTTATTTACATGTGCCTCACTACCAGCAGACAGAGTTATCTAACAAAAATATGTACAGTGGAATAAAATTTAATGTGGTTGTCAGGAACCTTTTGTTTGGAAGTAAATAAAAAAGCAGCTAGAAGTAACAATCTAAAGAGAATTTATTGTAAGGATTTGAGGACAGCTTAGAAAATCCAAGGACAGGAATTCAGATCTGCCTCAGGACCAGCTAGGCATGGGAATCCCATGTGGTCAGCACATTTCCTAAGTGTATTTTAACTGCTCTTAGACAACATCTGTTCCATCCTGCTTTCTCACTGTTCATTGCCTTCCTTTGTTCTGGTCCACAAGGTAGCATGGGGTCATCAAGAATACCAAGTTTTAATTTTATTAGAGATTCCTGAAGACAAACTGACTTGCCTCTCTCTGCCCCAAATCCAAACCAAAGAGACTCATTTAGCCCAGGTTAGGTCAGGACCTGGTCACCTGTGGCTAACAGTCAGCTTAAGTCTAGTTAAGTGGATCCACGAGGCTGTGTGGAAGGGGAAAGTCCCAGATAAAAGGTACTGGTCAGACAGTTCCATATATATTCACTATAAATAGATAAAATGTGCAAAACAGAAAATAAAGAGAATACTAAAATAAAGCCAATGTTAATATTGCTACACAAAAGTGCACATCAGAATGTCCTGTGCAATTGTTAAAAGGGGTGGTAGGTTTGTCTCTGAGCTTCTTAACAGTCAAATTAAAGATGGGGACATAATTGGCTAAAAGAGTCACCACTTCTATAAGATAAAACTTTTTAAGAGCTAAACAAAAGCAAATTCTATCAGCCACTTAAGTGTCAGATAAATTTTTTTAGATGCATTTGGTCCTCCAAACCAGATTCTTATGTGGTAAAATGGGCAGTACCGTAAAGAGCATAATGCAATACCACTGGAGACTTTCATACAGCTATTCTTAGAGGACTATTCACTGCAACTGGTAGCACAGAGATCAGCAATATTTGCTGACTGGCCACCTGTTATTGATTTACAGTAAGTATTAAGTTGATTTATTAATTCTGATTATTGTTGCTGATTTTAAAAAGGAAAAAAATATTCTTGATCATAAAGTCCAACTAATTTCCTGGTAATGCTTATGATGAATGTCGAGAACATCAACTTTAGTAAAATCTTATTACATTAATTAGATTTCTATCAAAACTAGTGATGAGCTGGTCAAGGTTTAACAACCAGTTCTTGATGGTGGTGAGTGGGAGAATTGAAGTGTGCCTTAATTTGTACAATTCTGCAATTCTTGTCGTGTAAATCCTCTCTTTCTTAGGCCATTTCAAGCTAGCAATGTGATATCACTGAACATGGAGTTGGGAAAAGGTATGCTATTGGAAACTATTATATAGCATTTCCACCATACATAGACATAAATAACATCAATAACAAAAATGACAGTAAAAATGTAGCAAATAATTAGGAAGTAGTGAATTTTTAGTATTTGTTACTGTATTAGTTAGGATTCTCCAGAGAAACAGAACCAGCAGGATATATAAAGATATATGAAGTGATTTATTATGGAAAGTGGCTCATGCAGTTATGAAGACTACAATAGTTTGTATGCAAGCTGGAGAACCAGGATGGCTAGTAGTGTAATTCAGCACAAGTCTGAAGGCCTGAGAATTAGTGGTTGGAGGAAGGATGCTGAGGTTTGAATGCATCCCCTAAAAATTCATGTCTTGGCAACTTACTAGCTAATGTAACAGTGTTGGTAGATGGGGTCTAATGGGAGGTGTTGAGGTCATGTGGGCTACACCCTCATGAATGGATTTACTCCTTTTTAAAAGGGCTTGTGAGTTCGTTCTCTTTCTCTCTTTTGCTTCTACTTTCCACTATGTGAGGACACAGAAGAAGGTCCTTGCCAGGTGCCAGCATCTTGATGTCAGAATTCCCAGTTTCTAGAATAGTGAGGAAATAAATCTCTGTTCTTTATAAATTTCCCTGTCCCAGGTATTCTGTTATAGCCACACAAACAAACTAAGACATGGGGGCACTGGTATAAGTCCCAAAGTCCAAAGGCCCAAGAACTGACAGGAGAAGATGGATGTCCCAACACAAAGAGAAAGAAAGAATTTGTCTTTCCTCTGCCTTTTTGTTCTACCCAAGCCCTCAATGGATTGGGTGATGCCAGCCCACACTGGGCAGATCTTTATTCAGTCTACTGATTCAAACACTAATCTCTTCTAGAAATACCCTCACAGACACACCCAGAAATCATATTTTACCATCAATCGAGGCATCCCTTTACCCAGTCAAGTTGACATATACAATTAACCATCACAGTTACTTAGTTTATTTGTAAATTTATATCATTTAATTTTTAATGATGGCTACATTTAATCATTGGCCCTCAAAGTTTCTGAAAATTTAGCAATCAGCTCTTGTAAGCTAGTACAAGCCAGCTCTATAACACTACTAAAAAACGAACACCAATCATTTATTGATTTCTAAAAATGTTTTAACAATTACTTAAGAAATGAAGTATGGACCACAATTGGTTATAACATAACAATTGCTTATAACATAATGGCAATCAGAAAATTTATTTATAAAGCTATTTTGCTCCAGTATAAAAATAAACATCTGTTTTATTGTTGTGGGTGCCTTTTCAGCTCTGCCTTTTTTGGTCTACTGTTGACAGTTGTGAGTCATGCAGTAGTTTGTTTTGATGGTCCATAAACCTACTGAATTTGATCAGCTCTAAATTCAATTCCAAATTCAATTAGTATGGCTGGATTTGATTTTCTGATTCATTATTTTAGCTTTCAATAATAAAAACTATTTTAGTATTTTAAATCATGCAAGAAATATAACCTTTTATTCTAGGTCTGAAGCCTTCAATTTTCTAACTCTTTTTCTTAACCATGTAAATATTTATGATGGAATTCTTAAAAATATGAGATTTTTTTAGGAATGTAGCTATTTTCTAATAGCTTAGCATACTGTATTTAAAACTTTTAAATTGTTTTTCTGAATGTTAGAGTCTTAAATTTCTGAAAAATAAAAACAATCAATGGCATAAAAATGAAAACAGATCATTTTTAAAGAAAAAAACATATAAAATTAGCTTATGAAACAACTCATAAAATATTCAAATGATACCAAAAATGAAAGCTTGTTACATTTATGTTCTACCCTAGTAAACAGTATATGGAGTTTTGGAGATTTGGCATCTGGTTTAAAGATCTAAAAGCAGGAGTGAAATATGTTCTTCCAGAACCAAGAATGGAAAGATAAAATCCAAACATATGGGAAAATTTTTGAATGCTGGATCAGAAATGTAAGAAATAGGTGCTATGAAGGAAATATTTTGCACAGGTATAAATAGCTAATTTCTAAAAAATAATGTTCACTTTCAATTTTGATGTAATATGAGATAAAGTAGAAGCAGGATAAAGAAGGGGAATCTAATGGATGGAACAGAAATGTCACCAGGTAGCAGGAAACACCATCATGAAAAGCTTGATGAGTCTCCTCTCTCCCTTCTATTATTTATGATCAAGAGCCAAGGAATGAGTGCAAAGTGGGTTATGTGTGAGAAAGAGAAATTATGATAGAAAGGGTTTTGTACAGACTTTTCAGTTGCTAGAGACCTCATCACAGCAGCTACTTTGTAATGACCTCATTTCTCACATGAAAGACCTATGTCATAAAATAGAAAGTCATTCATACTAGTTAGTTAGAATATGTATAACACAGCAATTAAGAGTGAACACTCTGGGGTAAGACTGCCTATGTCCAAATCCCGGCTCTGCCACTGACCACTTGTGTAAACTTAGGCAAGATACTTAAGCTCTTTATGCATCAGTGTTCCAATGTATATTATGGGGTAATAATAACTAACTTATAGTGTTTTTAGAAAAATTTAATTAATATATACAAATATATCAGGAATGTCAGCAATCACCATGATCATAATTATCATTATTTTTATATTAATATTAGGAAAAGACCATAAATGTACATATATAGACCACCTAAATCATCAAAAGGATGTTAGTTAAAATTTTTCTAAAATTGAAGCCTATAACGACTGCTTAGATAGTTCCCAGAAGAAAATTGTCTGCTATATTGAGAACGATCTATCCAAATAAGTGATTAATGAAGTGAACTCACAAGACAGATGCAGAAAATAAAATCTTACAGCTGGACCTAAGCTTCTGGCAGGGCTCCCACATCTTAACCTTGTCTGCCCTGGTGGAAAGAGGATCTAAGCAAACTGCCCCATAACATTGGGGAAACTACCCCTAGATGGAGCAATTTAATTGAAAATTCCAAAATTCTATAACGGGATCATATCATTCTTACCCAAAGGGTCTAGAAGATATTTTCTGCCACCCAGGGGATACTTTTTTTCCTTCAGTATGCTTTAAGCAACTGGGTTTAAACCCCTCTTTCTTCCTTTTACTCAAAGGAGAAGCAATGAAGTTATTTAGAAAACCATAATTTTTTTTCTTCAAGTTCTATATGACTAGACTAGATTAAAGGGAAAAAGGTTTAATAGCCCGATCAAAGGACTGAAATCATTTGTACATACAAAATAAAATGTGGTTTCATGTGTACGTTTATGCATGTATGTGTGTTTCTTTAGGATTTGTGTGTGCACCCACATATGTGAGTAAGGAAATATCTGTGGACAGATGCCTACATCAATGTCTACAGAGAGGAACAGGGCAACACCCATGGTACATTTCAGTGTGTGCTAGAAAATTAACAGACATTTCGAGAAAAGAGTGGAAAATATGACTTATCAAATATTACATCTTGAATATGCTCAAAAAATAAATCTGTACCAAAATAAAGGCCTAAAGATAGAAAGTGATCAGCTTTAAACTTAAGGATAATCTTGGAAAGTGATTTGAGGTGTTTGAAAAGAAAGTTAGATAAATTAAATAGCATGTTATATTTGTATTGTTGTATTGAGTTTTTTTTCTCAAAATGCATTTAATACCCCTGGCCTTCAAAATAAAAATTCTGTTTTTGGTCTTTTACCTGAAGAAAAACATATAGCTTGTTGGATTTAAACCAGTTTCCAGTTTTATTTTTACAGTTTTGGTAAGCTCAGCCCTGTGAAAAGGCTGTCATGTGTTTGCTTTATTTATAGAAGAAAATCAAACACATTTCCTTATTTACCAAAGAAATGGCAACGTGTGCTACTCCTATCAGTGGACTCACGCAGTAGCACTGGCATACAAGTCAAAATTGACCTTCCATAGAGACAAACAAATAGGAAATACATTAAGCCCATTTTAGTTTAAAGTGGTTCCTTGAATATTTTACTAGCAAAACTGCCACCTGTTTCGTAACTTAAGGTTTATGATCTCACTTGTAGATATATTCATTTACAAATTTGTGATGTGAAGCCTGAAGGCATGGTACCTAGCACCAGTGATGATAGTAATTTTTTAAAAATATGTTGTCCTCCATAAGATAATAAAAAAGCTGTTTTTTAATTATACCTTTTCTTATTATACCCCCAAAATAGTGTGTTTTATTAAGAAGTTATATATTCTGCTATGATGTATAAATGTTTTTGCTTTAAAATGGGGAAATATGTTGTTTAATTACAAAAATATTAAAAAGGAAAGAAAAAACATCTAGACAACAAATGAAACTAAGGCAATTTTAAAATATTATCCATATTATTTATAAGCATTTCACAAGTACTAATAATCTATTCTATTTTTTAAAAGGCCAAATTTAGAAAAAATCCTAGACAGTTGCAACTTAAGAACCATTAAATATGTTTATTTTGCCTTTATTCTATTTAAGGAGAATGTAGAATATTTTACCACCCAATCAACAAAGATTTCATATAAAGCTTTATGATGTTACATTATAATTGCCATTTGAAATGCTTATAAATATGCTTGTGGTTTGCAAATTCCTTGCAATCTCTCTCATTTTGTACACTTACGTTTGTGCAGTGGGCACTCAAGCAATACTTGAGAAATTTGATTGAAATTAAGTAGCAGCCCAGCTTTCTGGATTCACTTTATTCATTTGTTTACTTTTACACTCATCAGGTGCTATGCTAGGTACTATAGTAAACCCTGAACATACTATGGTAAACAAAGTCTAATATAACCTAATAAAACTATATCAAGGAATGACTATAGATGTGGACTAATTTATTGCTGAAATTAAAAATAGAAAATTGAATCTAAATAATGTTACAAGATACCTTAGTACTATTCCCCTCAAAAAATATGTATCTTCCCCCATGTCATTTACTGCTCTATAATTTGCTTATACTTGCCCACCATCTGCACATCTGGATTTATTTCCCTTGGCAAAGATAGACTTGAACTGATTCCTCCACCAACCTTGTCTAGTTTCTCTTGTAACCAAAGGCATATAATTCAAAGTGTCTGTCAGGAATTAAAGTGCCAGTTTGTGACCTGAAAGTGGACAGGGGTCACTGGACTATGATGTTCTCAAAAACTTTATTGCTATATGGTGGCACTAACTGGAAATTACATAGATGATGATAGACAGATGATAGATAGATAGATAGATAGATAGAGATATAATGCTTTATACTTATGGGTCCTAGCTTCCAAAAAGGAAGGTCTGCTTTTTAAGGAAATAGACCATATTGTGTTCTTCAGTGTTATAACACCAGGAGCCTAGAAAGAGAAAAAGAACAGTAGGAGTAAAGCACATTGGACATGCCAATAAATGAATGATAAATTATTAAAGCATGATTGGAAATATTGCCATTTTTCATAGCTGTCACTTTAAGTATAAAAGCATCAGCACATTAAACTAGTTACTGCTTTTTCATAATTGAGACTTTAGCTTCTAGCTGTGCCCTGCAGCTTTTCATTAATCACTGGGACTGAAGTTCAAGCTCAGTGACAGCTTAGAAGGCATTAAATGGGCAAAGTATTTTCCAGGTACAGTTAGGAAAGGCCTTTTAGTCCTATAATCCATAGCTAATTGTTTTTCAAAGTCTCTAAACACAATCTACTCTTGGCGTTTCCTAGTGACAGAATTAGCTGCAAACTGGTTTCCTTTTTATCTTCCCAGGCTTTCTCTCACTAAAATCTATTGAGAGCCTATTGTTAGCTGCATAAAACAGGTGCAAAATGACTGTGATATGTAAAACTGAAACTGATACTTAACCAAGGAAACATTTATTAGATTGCCCCTGAAACAATACTTCCTGAATACTTATTCTAATCATACCATTTAATTTGTCATAGAAGAAACAAGATGGCATGAAACTTTGTACACAGGCGAGTTCACTTTTCTAATGGAAAAAAAAAAAAGACCCCATTGGATTATTTTAACAAGTGCAACTGAATCTTCACCCAACATGGAATAAGAATGCAGCGTCCCACATTTACCTTTGAACTCCAAGATTCCCAGCATAAGCTCTCTGTTGCTTTGGTTCATCATTTTTTTTTCCTTTTCTGCAAAGTATTGTACATCAGGTTTTAATGGATGTGCCAAAACATTCTTTCTTTTGTATAACAAATTATCAGGAGCATTGAGGTTCATTAATTATGTCATCTAATTGGATTGAGGCAGGTGCAAAATACCTCAGATGAAGTGGTCACTGGCAGAAAGGCCTAAGTGCAAGTTTTTCTATTAGAAACCAGCATGTCTCCAGACTCCTGGAATTACTTTGTACTTATTGATTAATGGCCATAATTTATTACAGTGCAGAAGATCTTGCATTGAGTTAAATGTGTGATTAATCAATTTTCCATCAAATTATGAACAGCAGACCAGTTGCCAGAAAGAAAATACCAAGTGCATTTTCCCATGGTGTAAATATATCAGGACTTCAGCTAATAACTGTCTATCACTTGCTTAATATTCCCTGTCATACTGATAAATATCATCTCCACAAATAGGCCACAGGTAGTAATGATGGAAAGACCACCAAGCATGTTTTATAGCTGCCCTTCTTATATAA
Organism: Cheirogaleus medius; assembly: GCA_008086735.1. Taxonomy (NCBI): domain Eukaryota; kingdom Metazoa; phylum Chordata; class Mammalia; order Primates; family Cheirogaleidae; genus Cheirogaleus; species Cheirogaleus medius. Next base: position 7,648,036 of record VBSM01000272.1, on the reverse strand, counting down.
TGAAATACTCTTTGAATCCATCTCAAAACAATTTATTAATGCAAAATTCATTTCTGCCTTCAGCTTGAAATACATCATTGTTAAGTCAACAATCTCATATTAAACTGAGAAGGGATATTGAGGAAAGAAATCCTTAGGCGAAAGAGAGATGAATTTTGGACTTCTGTGCACAGTAGCTCATTTTTATTTTCCGTCAAAAATTCAGACATGTGACTAATTGCTGTCAATTCTAATCTGTTTTTAGATCACAGCTTATGTGTGGCTTGGGAACATTAAAGGGATCTCCTTATTGAAGAGAAGAATGCATTTTGTTCCAAAGGTTAATATCTTGGATTAAATAACAGGTATTGTGAGGGTTCACAAATTACCTATCTCCTACAAGCAAGGGTACTTTATCTTACAACTAAATTAGGTGGATGCTACCTCCTAAAGAAAAGATATAAAAGACAAGTGAAAATGGTAAGGTAACATAGCAGTACCTGAATCAATCAAGTTTTTAAAAGCTGAAGTTGTATTAAAACCTAGGTATAAAAATTGATTAGGATAGATAAAGATTTAATTGGAATGAATAAATGTAAACATAGCAGTGATAAGTCATTGACCACCCCAAACCAGAGGTAGTAAAACAATACATACAATATCTTTAAAGGAAGCTGACCCACGCTTGGGCAATATAAGAAGAGTCCTAAAATGCTAGAGCAGAAGGATCTTACAGATCACTATTTTTCGTCTTTCTGGAGCAGCGGGTAAATGAACCCAGGTGTAAGGCTTGCTGTACAGACCTTAGTCAGTGGCATACCATCTGTCTTGGTGATTCTACAGATCCCAACTCCATGAATTAGAGCTTTTAACATCAGAGCATTCACTCTTTCTATACTAGGACATGAACCCTTGGCCAAACTCTCTGCTAGAAGTTCACTCAGTGACATACCTATAAGTTGCATCCTGATATTTTAGGCCCCCTGTCTTGAAGCTGGGGAAATAAAATGGATACCACTCTACTTTATCTGAAATTAGGAATTTTTTGTCTTAAGCCTACCCCTTAATAGAGGGAAATTTTCCTTATCCTCAAAATGCTTGGTTCTATTATAATAGGACACCTGGTATAAAGCCTTGTAAACCATTTTCCCGTTATCACAGTCTCTTGAGCTGAGTAGATTATCAAGCCCCCAAACATTTTCTTCTCCAAATGTAGTTATGTCCTCTTATGAGTTTTAGATTCCTTGAATTTCCAGACTACACAGGCAAGTGGAATATGAACTAAAAGCTGTATCTGAAAGCTATATCCAACACATGACCTTTAATATATTTGCTATGTAATTTGGGAAATAAAGCCATGGAAATAGTGTCCCCCCAGCCCTTTTTTTAATGCCATATAAGATATTCATTTTAATGGTTCTTTATTCCCAATTTTCTCCTCCTGTGTTGTATAGAATTTTTAAGTATGCTTGTATTCGATAGTTTATGCTAGGTATTAAAATTCTGTAATTCCTCAAGCTCAAGTCTCAATCATTTTAACACTTATTAAATCTCTCCAGCTAGAAGAAATCAAACTTATTTTCCTTGGAAGAAGGGAGATTAGGGCTCTCCACACACCTAGCAAAAGCATATACTACAGAGATATTTCCCTAGTCCTGTAGAATTCTCAATTTGAATCTCACTCTGACATCTACCTTAATATTCTTTTGTCACACCATGTCTTAAAGTAGACCTCAAACTTGCCACATAGAGGAAGTTTCTGCGACAGGGAGGGGAGGTAGCATAAAAGAACACATGACTATAGTGGAAAAATTGGAATCCTTGTCTACTGCTGATAGGAATGTAAAATGGTACAACCACTTTGGAAAATCATATGGTAATTCTTCAAAAAAATAAACATAGAATTACCATATGATCCAAAATTTCCCCTTCTGGGCATTCACCCCAAGAACTGAAAGTAGGAATTCAACCATATATTTGCACATCTATCTATGTTCGTAGAAGCATTATACACAACAACCAATAATGAACATAATTTGATATGCATCTACCAATGAATGAATTTTTAAAAATGTGGTACATACATACAATGAAACATTATTCAGCCATAAACATGAAGGAAATTCTGACACATATAAATCTTGAAGACATTGTGCTAATGAAATAAGCCAGTCACAAAAAGAAAACTGTAGTATAATTACACGTATATGAGGTAGCTAGAATAGTTAAATCCATAGAGTTAGAAAGTATAATAGTGGTTACTAGGGGATGGAGAAAGGGAAAATGGGGAGTTATATTATTTAATGGGTATGGAGTTTCAGTTTTGCAAGATGAAAACACTTCTGGAGATGAATAGTGGTGATGGTTGTACAACAGTGTGAATGTACTTAATGCTGCTGAACTGTACACTTAAAATGGCTAAAATAGTAAATTTTATGTTATGTAAAACAGTATTTTTTTCCATAATAGAAAAAAAAAAAGAATACATGACTATAAAGACAGGAACAAGTGGGAAAAAGGAGAACAGTTCAAAAACTGCCTTACTAATTTTAGTCTGAACTTTCCCTTGATATGATGCAGACCCTGGAAAGTTATGGCCAGTCCACTTTAAGCAATGCAGAATGTGACTGATCTACATGTGGAGAGGTTTGGTAAGTTCAATTATGTGACATGTCATTGTTGAGTATATTTCTGCCTCTTGACAAAGAACCAAACAGGTAGATGAGTGACTCTTGAGTGGCAGGCCCTGTGCAGCAAGCACTGTAGAAACCTGAAATGGGAGTCTTTAACTCGTGTGTACCTCTGATTCTTCAGTGGCTGTAGGTTTGGAATCCAGCTTACAAGTTTGAATATACATATTGCTACTGCTGCCACTGCAGTGGAGAGAGTGGATGCCCCTTTTGAAGGGGCAACCATTACTTGCCTCCAATGCTTGTGGCAATGCTGGAATGAAGGTTATGCATTGCCAAATGCTCCAAATTAAAAAAATATATACAAACATTTATGAGAAAATTTCTAATGTTTAGATATTGGCAAATTTAAAAATCCCTTTAAAATACTGTATGTGTTTAAACCTTGTAACAAATTTACCCTTTAAGTCACCACTTTGTTCTTTCTGCTTCAATGAATCAGGCCAAATCCTCTACCACCATGATTCTTTTTCTAGACCACCCTGATTAAAAGGTATCTCTCTCCCATCTCTGAACTCACAGACACATTGTTTGTATCTGCTCATACACTTAACAGATATCATCTTTCTTTATTGTTTCTGTGTGTGTGTGTGTGTGTGCAGATATATACTTTTGACTACTATAGTCCCAGCTTCTTGAGAACAGAATGCAATTATTCATCCTTAAATATATCCATGGTGAAATATACCCGTATCTGCTAAATAATCACTTGCTAAATGTATGAATATATGAATGAATGAACATAAGCTAAGGAGGTGATGACCTCAAATAACAGCTTGCATTATACCAGAAGTAAGTTTCCAAAGTCCAAATCAGTTTGCAATGTTTTCCCTTTTTAATTTATAAATTTTGTTGTATGCAAAGTTTGTTTTTTTTAAATCTTGGTATTATTCCCTTTTATGTACTAAATGCTAAGATATATTTATTAATTATTGTAGTCCTAATTAATGTTAATTAAGTGGCAAATTTTGCATATTAGCTAATTTAATCCTTATACAAGCCCTACAATACAGAAGCTATTTTTGCCCCTAATTTCAAATGAAGAAATTGAGAGGTGTAAAGCAACTTGCTTGATATCACATAGAGAGTAGTAAGACAGCCACAGATGGATCCTAGGCAATAGGACTCATAACCACCAATGGCCATTTCCATTAAAAATTCCTGGAAGGATTATATGAGTTACTTTGTTTTGCTATCAAATATTGTTCATCCTATCTAACTATCTAACTATATATTTTTGCACCCATTAACCACATTGTATGCCTGTATCAAAACATCACATGTACCCTATAAATATATACAACTACTATATACCTATGATAATACAAAAAATTTTTTAAATCACATCTGCAAAAAAAAATGCCTGAAAAATAATTTCTAATAGGGGCTACTCAGAGCCTGGGAATGGGGAGAAGAGGATAAGGATAAAGACTCCAATGGCTATCATTTCCTTCAGCTAAAATTTATGTTTTTTGCTATTTTTTCATTCTTTTACACTAAAAGAGATGCAACTGCATTTGTCAAACCTACAGTTGAATTGAAACTGTAGGTTGACCACTAACACAACAGTTTAGAAAAAAAAAAATCAATGCAAATTTTCTGTTACAATCAATTGGCTATATGGAATTTATAATAGAGTTGCATGTTTAATCATTTGTAAATTGTGTGCTACACATTTTTTTACATCCGTAAATTTACAATAAATGCTTTATATACTACACACACACACGCACACACACACACACTCATACATTTTGTCCCAGAAAATAATTTACCACACACCATTCTATTGGAGAAACTGTGGGAATATTTGAGATCTGGCTAATGGAAGCTGAGCTGGAGATCTATTAACTTTGGCTTAGTGGAATATATTTGTGAGGTTTGCAGTCATTTTCATGTATAGCTAAGTTATTGTTAGCCATACACATTTAGGAAAGGCTTCTATAAATATTCAACTGCTCACTGTGCTGACTTAGTGCAATGACTTAAAAGTGCAGGGTCAGAGATTGTGTTGAACATACTTGTAGTGCCTGGTGCAGGAAGTCCATGGGTTGTGGTAAAGAAAGAGGAGCCAGAAGTCAGTTTCTGGACAATTCCTCCAATTAAGAGCCATGAAAATTATTAGCAGAAAATTAGGATTTCCTTGACACTTATTAAAATTCAAAAATATTCCCTGTCAGGAACACGCACAATATTTGGCAGTTTACCACTATAAAACACACTATACTTTATTTTTAAAATACATACCTAATTTAGAAAGACAACTGTTTAAAACAGACAACTGTTTAAAACTGTAAAGGAAGATCTCTGAGTATAAATTTTTTTCCTTTCTTGATGGAAATGGCATATTCGATAAAGCTAGAATTCAGCATTTCAACTGCATTTTGGAAAATGTTTTAAACTTTCAATAACACAATTGAAAAATTATAATCATCTGATCTGGGCAATGTGAAGGTTACATTCATTTGCCTTCTTTACCGTAATTTACTAAAAAACTAGAAAAAGTCAGATACAAATAAATAAAATATGAAAGAAAGGTAATAAAGTTGAGCAATGAAATCAATATAAATTGGTGGTTAATTTTAATAAAACTTTTGTCAGACCCTATCAAAAGCAGTTAACTTATTAAGAAGAGATACAATTCAGACAAATAAATTTCAACTGTAGTGAAATGATAGTGATTGTTCCTGAAAGAACCTGCTAGACTAACAAATAATGATTAAGAATGTTATGGGAGAGTGGTGTTGTGTTGGAAAGAACATGGCCCTATTACTTAATAAACATGGGTTCTAGCCCAACCTCATCTCTAACCAGTTGTGACACTGAGCTATTTGTGGTTCCTCACTGCTAAAAAAAAAAGTCATTCAGTTGAACCAAGAGTCAATCATCTGACTGAATCTCAAGTTCTCTGTCTCACTCTCTCTCTCAATCTATTCTGATAATTGTCATAAATTACCTTCATACATGTAGGTAAATAATTTCTGCAAATTAATGTCAGATACTTTTTCAAATATGGCATAAGATAATACACTGACTATTCTGAATCCATTTTATACTGAATAGGTCTCTTGCCTTTCAGGAATTTGTCTTCCTCACCCCATGTCACTCCAGTCTCCAAAAGAAAACTTTCTGTCTCATTGTAACGTTGCCAAGGACATTCATGTATACTCTGCCTGCCTATCTCTGCCTCAGTAATGTGAGATGTCCAAGCTGGGCAAAGGAGTTGGAAATTCAGTGTTCATTTCCCAGACTGTGGTGGCTGTGGTCAAGCGTTAGAGAAATATTTATTTCTTATTCATACATTCTGGAACACCAATTAAGAAGGCTGCTTGGATATGTTCCACAGCAGACAGTACTGAAGCCAAATGCTTTTATACATTTTATCCATGACTTGGATGGCGAAACAGGGATCCTATTTATTCATTTTAACACATTGCCACACTAGAAAAAAAATTTTTTTCCCTCAGGTCCATGATGTTTTATTAAGAAAATAGAATAAAAACTTCAAAAACAAAACTATCCTTTCTAATTTAATGAAAAGTTTAATTTTTGTTTTGTTTTCTGTGTATGAGTTATATGCAATTAAATTGTAATGATAAGAACATCAACAAGTAAGATTTTTCACAAACCAACTGCAGGGTTTTGCCCAGGAGGCCACCCATCACGTAATATGTATGCTATAGCATGGCGGCATGAGTTGTCTGCACGCCATGCGGTTTCCAAGGTAAAGAGACATACGAGTTACATGTACTTCATGAGGCCCCGGGCTCAAAACTAGTGTCAGTTAAATACAACTCCCATGGAAGTTAATGTGTTAAAAATGAAATCCTGAAAGGAGGTGTAGTTTATCCCTGAGGAAATTTAATTAAAATTTAAGGAAATCTAAGTAACTTGGAAAAGTCATCAGGAAAATGTTTAGCAATCTCAAGAGATATATATTGGATGATAAAATTTAAAAGTAAATTTTTTAAAAGTAAATTAAATTTATCTAAATGAAAAATGAATTGTATTGTGTATAGTTGTGAATAAGTTTAAAGGGCCTAGTGCTCAGACTAGGGCTGCAAATTAAACAAGATTTAGCAATATTTTAATTTAGCTTCTTTTTTAATCTCCCCAAAGCCATCATATGTCTGGTTCAACTTGGACATACAACGGGATAGTTTCAAATTCATCCACAGTTTTATCCTTTAAATTAGTAAAATGAATTTAAAACAGTAAAAAAAAAAAATACCCACTATTATAATCTCTAGGAATTTGGTGTTCAAACTTTGCATGCTGGACATTACTGTAGAAATATATTTGGTTATTGACTGAAAAAGTTAAGAGAAAAAAGATATCTTGCAGATAATTCAGAACAAAGCAGTAACACTGGCCATAAAATTAGAAAACTTGACTATAAAAAGAAATCTTAATAGAAATTAAAATTGTTAAAAATGAAATATAGTATGCTTGAGGAATGACAGACTTAATAAAGATTTTGGTGTTTGTAAGATACTGTTTTTTGAAACTGTGAATAGAAGAAACTTGTTTTTAAAGTGGAGTTTGGACCTAAGGAAACTTTTTGTAACCATCTACTTATAACTTTGGCTTCAGTGCAGGGGGGCAGTCCTACAAAGTAGAAAGCCTAGCTGCCCAGGTCTAAAATTAGCATCCCTTGTTCTCTTTCCAGCCTCAAAACTGCCTTGAGGCTCTTCTAGCTCCCAGTATCTCCTTTTAAATGCAAATATATTTAGGAGTGGTTGCCCTTAATTTACTTATCTTATCTATCACTTAACACCTTAGTAACTAAAAGAGAAAGAGAAACTGGGTGAGGGTTTGGTGGGCGTGGAAATGTCCTGGGGGAAAAGAGGGATATATAGAAAAAGGAAAGGGGTATTTATTAGAAACGCGGAATGTACCCAAAGATGTTGTCCCTCATATCAGTTCATTTTTGGTGTGCATGCCAAAGGTCACCAACCTTTGACCTAGCATAACTGTTGAGTTTGGTATGAAATGATGAAAGAAAGTTTAAAGAGCACTTTTAAACTTGTCACAGGCACAAATTCCAAACTTCATGAGGCACTTTCATCTGTAGAGCTCCAGGATTGGTAGGGAAGGGTGGAAAGTGAATGGTTTGAAAATAGTTAGATCTCTTTAACTAAAATTAGCTTCTGGCGAAGACTCTCAGCAACATTGGCCTATATTTTCCAGAACTATTGTTCTCGTCCTTTTGCCTAAGTGTATTTTTGTGTTTTCCAAAGTCAAGATTGGGCGGTAAAGAGAAATAAGAAAAGCTGTGCCTAAATGAAGGAGAAAATAAAATCCATATGACTAAAATTCTGCTGCGCAAGGTAAGACTCCTCTGTAAGTATACATGAAAAACTTAGTTTTGTGTCTCTGATATACCCTGTTAAAAACTGACTTTTAACCAAGAAGAAAGAGTTGGCTTACATTTATGCAAGTGGTACTATCATTACTCAAGGGAAGTGTAAAGCACTTTTCTCTAGGTGTATGCCGCTTTTCTTGCTTGACATGCATTAAAATTCTGTTTTCATTCTCAAGTGTGGTTATGCACTATAAACTGTTTAATTTTAAGTAGCTACACTATGTGCAATTAAAAACAATGGAAAATGGACAGGCATAGCTCTTATAAATCATATTATATGTATATTGATCAAAAAAGTGTTGAAAAAACCATCAAAAAGTGGGAGTACAAGTAAGTTACTACCGCCTTGGCATGTCTGAATATTTTAAGTGAAAAATTACTGAAGCACATGCTTGAGTAGTATAAGAACCAGATCAACCTAACTTTGAAGAGCTGCCTTTAAACAAACCACACATATATACTCACTCTGAGTGGGCAGACAAGATTATAATAAATTGAGTAAAACAGTTTTTAAGGCTTACTTTGACCAACACACAGTTTAGTAGTGGTGACTTTGTTGTAGAACACACTTATTTTCTATTCTTGGCGTACCAAAAAATCTTAACAAAATGGTGAGCTTTTCTCGCTTTTCTACAAAGTATGTATGGAAACTCCATTCCCAATATTTTTCATAAACAGTCCTTCTAAGATATTTTAATTTTTGTATTTACCTTTATTTTAAGCCTTTAAAACATTTTAAAGTGAGAAGGAAGGAGGATTTGTGGAGAAGAAAACATGATATATTTAATATTAGTAGTATCTGTGGAAAAATAACAAGTGCTTTCTCTCTGTTAATAAAATATATTTATTTTCTCTCTCTTTTTATCTCTCCTTTCTTCCTTCTTCCTTCCCTTTCTTCCTTCCTTTCCTCCCTCCTTCATTCCTTTGCTTCCTTCCCTCCTTCTTTCTTTCCAGGAAGGTGGGATGGGGCCTGCCTTGTTCACTGCTCTGTCCCCAGGGATCAGAACAGTGTGTGGCAGACAGTAGGTGTCCACTAATAATGAATGAACGATATTTTTCTCTGCAAATAATAACATTTAATGAGTATATTTCTGGTAATAAAAGTATTATATCTTGATGGTAGAAAATTCATTGACAGTATTGACTGGAAAACAGTCTTTTTTCTCTATCCAGGAAGGAATTCTCTTCAACAAAGAACATACATTCCAGAGCAACAAATGCAAAGAGGTGAGAGACAAAAGTAATATTCTCTTCACATCCACATTTCTCCACTGCTAGGATAAACTCAAACCAACCTAGAAATCAATGGAGTAACCATGTTATAGTCTTCATTGAATTGCTGCCCACAACATTATTAAGCATCTATCATGTGTGTGGAACTGTGCTATAAGCCATATACACGGGTGAATAAGGCATGTACCATATATTTCAATTATTCAGAGTCTCATAAAGGCGGCGGACATATAAATAAATAATTGTAATATATTGTGCAAATACAATGATAGAAGTGATTAACCCTGTTTGGAAGGGAGGGTAGGTGGAGCAGATTTCTTAGAGGGTATAGTGACAGATATTACAGAAGATACATTGACTGTTTGAATGTTAAATAGGTTGCTAAACACACAAAGTCAGAAAGGCCATTCCAGGCAAAGAGAGCAGCTTGAGCTGCTCTAGCGTGAAGGCAAGAAGCTGCCTAGCAGATTTGGGAAGCCACATTCTGTGAGGTGAGGAGCAATGGGAGCTGAGTTTCGAGCAAGAAACAGATTTTAGATCATGGATTCTAAAGGTAATGGAAAACAATTATAAGGGTTTAAATAAAAACACAATACGATCAGATAATATGATTGTATTTAAGAAAAATAATCCTAAGTCCAGTAAAGAATGTATTTGAGAGGGGTGTGACCAAGGAAGAGAATATTAAAAAAGAGAGCAAGTTTAGGGACTTAGGAGCAGGGAGGGCATAGTTCAGAGATCTGTGGAATACCCAGGTGTAAATTATACAGTTCAGGGGAAATCTCTGAGCTACAAAAGCAGATTGAGGAATATTTGATATATACTCACTAAGTCCATGGCATGTGTCAAAGTTATGATGAGAAAAAATCAAAGAGCCAAGAGAAAAAGAAAAAATAAAAAAGAGAAGAAAAGAGCCCATGCAAAGAAATAGAGAAGTAATCATTATAGAGGTATGAGAAGAACCAGGAGATAACTTACTTACACTGTAAAAAAAAAAAAAATCCCTTTCTTTGCTCTAAAGTTTAAAATCTTCAGAAAGTAAGCATATGTTTCACATGGTTAGATATTTCAACAGTTCAGAATAGAAGTGTAAAAAAGACAAATTTTCCTAGGGGACATGAGATATCCTTACCATCAAGGCTGGCTGTCCATTGGCTCCTGATTATATCTATAGGCAAAACATTTTTTAAAATATCATTTGAAATTTGTATAGTGTTTCATTGTATGTAAAACTATTTCAGATGCACTCAGTTTATATGAATCTTATAACAATCCTGTAAAGTGGAAATTATTTCCAAATGGAGAAAACTGAGGTTCAAAGCTCAAGTAACCAATTCAAGTTTCATGTTGCTTCCACCAATATTATAGACAGTAGTCTAGGAGCAAAAACCTTCCATTCATACCAAACAACTTGGCCTTCTCTTAAAAACTAAGCTGATGTGGATGTTGGCAACTCCCTGAGTTGCCTGAATTGCCCCTCTAGGGCTTAGTCCTGTGGCACAGACAATGACTTTTCAGCTGAAAAAACATTTTGACAATAGGACAATATGCTATGAGGCTTAGGGGATGTGTTGTAGACGCACCAATGTATTACCATTACCCTTTAAATCTTCCCAGAAAAAGCAACCAAAGTGTCAGCTTAACACAGGAGTCTTAATAAACTATGGTGGTGGTGTTCATCAGGGATTCGCGGGCTTGGGGGGTAGACCCACATCTGAGGGATGTGGTGAGCATTGTGGAAGGGAAGGGCATACCTCTAACCCTTGCTAGGGAGAGGCAAGGATATAAAATGCAACCAAAATGTTTGTACTCTCATGTTTTCTTGAAATAAAATAATATAAAATAAAAAACATCATGTTGCATATCATAAAGATATACAATTTTTACTTGTCAATTAAGAAAATAAAAAATAATTAAATTTAAAAAAAATAAAAAATAACTAGGGTAAATCAATTAATAGCTGCACTTGACTAGGCATAGTCATGAAATCCCATGAAAATTTACAGCCAATCAGCTTGCACAGCATGGAGAAATAAGGAGAACCTTTTAATCTTTCACTGAAGAGAAAATGTCCATATTTCTGTTGCTGTTTCTCATGTCTTAGTTTCAAAGTACTGTACCTTTAAGGCTGGCAAAGCCATGACCTCAGTAGCTAGCCCTGGGGTCTTCAAAAGACACCACAGAATACACAGACTCTGAATTCACCCATTGCTCACCCCAATCCAGTATTTCCTGCTGTGTAACTCAGCATGTGACTGACGGTGGACAGCTTCTGGTTTCAGCTTTGCTACTATCATTGTGGTGCTGACAGCTCTTTGCTAAACAGCCCAAGATCAGCTCTGCCAGCTGAAGACCCTGGACGCAGCCCAGCATTCTGTAGAGGATGATGAGTAGAGGCAGCCAAGCCAGGCACTACTGCCAGGGCACCACCCTTCCTGAACCGATACAGTTCTTAGAATAGCTTTAATACTTTTGATCTACTATGTCATTGTTTTTGAGACAACTTAAATATCCATTTTTATGTAATCTAGACTTTGAAATTATAGAAAAATTTAACAAAACAAATAAGAATCCTCACTCTAGTCCAGGCAACAGAGTGAGACCCTTTCTCAAAAAAAAAAAAAAAAAAAAAAAAAAAAGAATCCTATTGACATTAGGGTAAAATAAAAGCGTGTGTACAGTTACCCAGGGATGAATTTTTTTGAGATTTGAAAGACAAATAGTTTTCATATTAGTTACTACCATTTTCTTTTAAAATTAACTTTTACATCATCAAATTTCAAAATGTATGTAAACTTTTTCATATAAAATAATACAGCAAATTCATTTAATAAAATCCATTCAATAACCATGTGTGTCTAACCAATATCTTCATAGACATCTTTTTACAAAAGGCAGTTGGATTAGGAAAAAAAGCCATTGTTTCAAAGAGAAATACTCTCTTAAATCCTTGTAAGTATAAATTATTATTCACAGAACTGTCTAAACAGAAAGAAATTATTTTACTCAATGATATAGCTCCTTGAAAAGTTTCAGTGAGAAAGTATTATGCACTATTATACATATAATATTTGAGCCAAATCTTCTATATCAAATACACATTTATTGGATTTTGTTGGAAGAATCATTTACCATTATTTTAAGACCTTTCTACACTTACACGTTTGTATTCAGCCAGAAAAAAATGCTATCTTCTTCCTAATTCACCACTTTAATAGAAACATTCCCTCTAAAAATTATTTCTTCCCATTGTTTCTGTTGGTATTAAAATTTTTCAAAGCTGAAAATTATAGCAGAGGATAAAATAAAAGGAACTATCTGTATGTAGTGATCTAAAAATGACCTTTATACTTTTAGACTAATTTTTCTAGGTTCTGTGTTAATTATTGTGTGCATTCATGGCAGTAGCTAAAGACACAATGCCTGCTAGAGTCCACAGCAGGATAAGACAATTAGCAAATCCATGAATTCTCCTCCTGTTTATACTTCAATTTTAAAGGTTAAATGTTAGTTTGTATAAGATACTTTATATGTTGGTCAGAGGTGTTTTTATAGGACAGAGTTGATGGGAGTTCTTCTTGGTATGAAATATAAGTATATGAAAATGGAACATGCACAAGGAAACCAAATGTAGTTTCATTAATCATATGGCCATGAACATTACAAAGCCTGCAGAATAAATAATTTAGTTAATTCCATTTAAATACATTTATGAACTGTCTACATTGCACGAAGCATTGTGTTACCTTTGTAAAGCTTAAATCTAGTAAATAACACCACCATCCCCCAACACACACTTGGCTAAAGCAAAGATGCATGTTAAAAACACAGAGTCAGACCCTAGGAATGTGTGTTCAAGGACAAAAACATTGTTCACTTTACCCCAAACACAGATAAGGCTGATATTCAATGGGTAGGCACCAGAATAGCAGTCCTATTTGTTGACATGTTGAAGTACTTCCACATTGGGATGCCCTCCTTTACTTGGCAGTTGAAAACCTCCCCAGAAGGCCCTCCCTTTTATCTCTCCCTGGCTTGGAAACAAAAAGCTCTAGTCCCTGCTGCTGCACTATGGTGGCCCACATCCTTCCTAGTTGTTTGGCCACCAGTCTGATCTCTTGAGCACCCACCCTAAAAATAAGGTGGAGGCAGTGGGAGATAAGAGGTGAGTTGGAAGAAGATCAAATGTTAATCTATTTGAAAGATAATCAGAAAACTATTCCTTAAACTTTTGATCAAAAATTCAAATTCCAGCCAGGCACAGTGGCACATGCTGACATAGTCTCAGCTACTCAGGAGGCTGAGGTAGGAGGATCTCTTGAGCCTAGGAGTTTGAAGCCAGCCGGGGCAACACAGTGAGACTCTGTCTCTTAAAAAATACAACACATCCCACCAAAACAAAACAAACAAACAAAAAAGTCTCAAATGTCTACAAGAGCTAAGCAAATAAATAAGTCAGCCAAATGAAGGCTTTGGCAAAATAGAGAGTGTGTGCCAATGGAGAGTGTGTGCCCCATAGAAGCCAGATTTGCTATTTTGGGGCCCAGTATTACACTCTTCTGATACTTTCAAGTGATACTGGAAATGTGTATGTGTATGTGAAATCTATGGATTTCTAAATGTTGGCAATAAGTTCAATTAAAAACCTAGACCAAAAAGTCTGGGTTTTTGGTGCCAGAGCACCACCCTTCCTGCACCGATACAGTTCTTAGAATAGCTTTAATACTTTTGAACTACTATGTCATTGTTTTTGAGACAACTTAAATATCCATTTTTATGTAATCTAGACTTTGAAATTATAATAAATTTAACAAAACAAATATAAGAATCCTCACTAGGTGAGCTTTTCTATAAATCATACATGTCTGTTAGTGGGATTCAGCTTGAAGTCAAATAGTTTAACTTTTGACTTAGAAATATTCATTCTTTTCCGATGAGGCATGAACTTGTACTTTCTCTTTTTGCCTAAATAGTGCTAGTTGAAAAAAATAGTGTTTCGTGGCCCTAGTATTTCATAAGTTCACAATTATATGCAATGTTATAGAATTTTATGCCCTAAATGTGACCATGGGGTTGAACTTGTTTCACAAATTAAAATAGTAGGCAATCATGTGGTCAAGCAAAAAGGCATAAGGGTTTTAAAAAGGGCATAACTGATTCATTCATTTTAAAGTATTCAGCAAGTGTATACTATTCTACAGGAACACAAATTCATTTTGTCTTTGATATAAACTTTGGTCTAGAATTTGTACCCAAACAAAATCAGGTAAATTCTAGAAAAATTATACTATAAACATGATTAAATACAATGAAAATAAAATATACATCCCCATTTCCTCCTTTAAACAAAATGATGACTAGGACAGAGAATCACTGACCAAACAGAAGTTGGAGAAACCTTTATGCCTATTAGTAGATTGATTAGGAATCAGAATTTTGTTCAGGGGGCACCTAGATCTTCCTTCAAGATTTTCCTCCTCCCTAGTGAGGAAAGAGTGGTTCCTAGACACTACTTAGGAAGATTATAATCTATCTGGTACTTTTAAAGATTTCAACCTCTGAATATAAATTGTTATTGGAGGAGAAAGGATATAGATAGTTATTCTGTTTCAGAACCTGTCAACTGGCAGGCACTATGAGTATGGTGTAGAAAGTGAAGGCAGAGTTCAGGCATCAGAAGAATCTCTGTCATCTACTAGCTGAGTGATTTAAGGCAAGCTGTTTGACCCCACTAAAAGTCCATTTGCACTTCTGTGTAAAATGAAAATAAATATACCTACCTCAAATGTTGTGGGAATCAAATGAGATTACAAAGCATTCACAAAAAAAGTGAGTACATTTAACATGATGTCAGGACCACGTTAATTTACCTGACACTCCACTCACCCAGCATATATGCAATGCATACACATACACATACAATATAAACACAGAAGTTATTTGCAGCCAAGAAGCAAGCAAGATGTTGGAAACAGGTTTGCTTTTGAAAAGGCAAAGAAAAAGGTGCTGGCTCAGAATAGCTTCTCTGCCTGCATAGCTGATCCATTACCAGCAAGTCTACTCCTTGGGAATAGAAAACCTTTTAGAAGTTAAAGGGACTCCTTAACATCCCACCCTTATCTCTTCCATATTTCCCCATCCCTTCTCCTCTCTTACTTATAGGTCATGAAAGTGGATGGAAAGAATAATGCCTTAAAGTTTATCAAGTAATAATTTTGCAGTGATTAATTTTTGTGACCATTAATTTTGTGACCATTCCAGAAAGTACCTGGAAATAGAACATAACATATTCTCTATGTGGGCTTCTGAAGGAACAAATGAATAAATGAATTAGATGCCTAGACAGGCTTGACAGGATGGGCAAAGAGGGAAGACTTAAAAAGAACTTGGTAAAGCCAAGGACTAGAGATCAGTTCTGTCTGATAAAGAGGTATCATTTATAAATAATTTTAGCTATTCTTCATTGCTTCCTGGTTCTGTTCCAAGCATTGTGTAAAGTACATTTATAATAATAGATTTTATAATTCCTATACCTACCTTTAGGAAGATACTAGTGTTCCCATTTAACAGAAGTGGAAATTGAGCTAAAGGAGATTCAGTAACATGTGCTGCGTTCAACATCATGTCAAAACTGAGACTTAAGTCTAACTTCAGTATAATTTCAAAGCCTGTATTCTTAACCAGTTCTGTTTACTACCTCCCTCCAAAGGAACTGGATACACCTCTAGTCTGATGATTTAAGATATTCAGGCAGTTTCTTCCATTATGGGGATTGAAACTAGTGAAGAACAGTGCTTGATGGAGGAGGGGAAAGGGCCCTTTTTGGTTTGAGAGAAACAGCCATGAAAGAAAGAATAAAGAGAAAGAGACAGGGTAGGGCAAAGAGGGAAGAGTGAGAGAGATGAAAAAGAATTAGTTGAAGGGAGGTGGAAGAGAGATAAAGAGAGAGAAAATTCTTTCCTCTCAGGAGAGTAGAAGTGCTAACAGAGCAAGCTGGGGAGGGGGAAAGTGATAATGGAGGGACATGAGAGGAGGGAGTGTGGGGCGACAGTAAAGGGATCCAGTTAACATGGTCTCAACCAGGAGTTGTGCTAACGAGCTCTGTTGAGACTACTACCAAACAGCTGTTCAGAGAGCTTACACAGCCTCAGAAATGCGCTGCAACCCTGAGGGGCTCCCAGCTCCAATTCTTGAAGCAAGGTTTGAGGATCCGTTTCAGTTATATCTTTTTCATTTTATTATCTAAATCAGCCTGCTGTGGGAAGATTGGTTCATGAGGGAATATACTTGTACTTTGAGAAGTGGAATTAGGATATGTCTCTTTCCAACTGTATTGAATACCAAAAAAGAAAAGATGTGTTTTACTGGATAGCTTTTCCTAAATATTTAGAAATATATTTAACAGCATGTTAACTATGTTAACAGTATGTTATTATGGTTTATACAATATTATTGTTAAACATAATAACAGTATGTTATTATTAATTATTGATCTGTTATTTCATCTTGATACTTTGCATAGTCTTTAGCTAAAATCTCACGACTATGGATAATATGTTTTCAGATGTCACTGTAGGTAGGAAGTAATATTTGAGCTTTGGATTTGACTCATATAATATGACAAAAAGATGATGAATGTATATTCCATAAAGACTTTGGTTTCAATTTCATTGAAAATCATCACTAATGAATACTGTCAATAAATACCAGGAGTTCCACTAAGAACAATAGCAACAAAGGCATCTGAGTTCCTTCTTAAAGTATGGTAAGGTATCCAAAGTCAATCTTTGGTAGGAAAATTCAGAAATTCTGTCGAATTTTGAATTCAGAAATGCCCTCCCTCCATGGCATGATTCTAAGTGAAGCAATAGAAAGTATATTCTCTTACCCATAAATTTGATACTGTAACTTGTTCATGTTGGGTATTCTTTTGTTCACTGAAACAGAATTTAGATTTAGATTTAGGATATGATTTCAGAAAACATATACTTCACACGGAAATGGAAATATTTAAGTTACATCAATCAGTCCTGAAAGCTTTTCATGAAATGAGTTCTAGAAGTCATATTATGCCATTATTAAAATTATAATATAAAATTATATTTTTCAAATATAATTTTAAAATTATATCAGTATTAGAAATAATAGTGAAAATAAAAATCTTGCTGGAAGAGTTAATATATTAACTCAAATTTAAACTGATGTTTAATAACTATCAAATATTTAGGAATTGTAGGAAAGGAGGGCAGGGTAAAAATATGGCCTCTAAAACAGACGTGGATAAAAAATACTAGTGGAATTGAAGATGCATTCCACATAAGTTTAAATACTTGTCTTTATGTAGATTTTTCTTTAATGATCAAAGAACAGTTTTTTCCTCCCAGGTCCTATGACTACAATTCCAAGACACATCAGACATAGCATAAAATTTCATTAGAAAGTTGATACAATAGAATGAAAATGATCTTTAAAGACATAAAGATCTATGTTAGACTCCCAAACTATTAATTTATAAACCACTTAGACAAATTACCTCTCTGAAGCTCAGTTTCTTCATCTACAAATTGGGGACAAGGTAACCATCTCACAGACTTCTCAGGAACTGAGTAATCATTCCTGAAACGCAGTAAGTGCTCAAAACATGTTACCTTCCTCATCCCTTCCTTTTCAGGAATGAATAGGTGAGATTGTATGACAAAGTCTACCCTCCAACAAATGTTTTCCTTTCTAATGTTTTAACTCAGTGTAATAAATACATATAAAAGTTATCATTTTATGCCAATTGTAAAGTATTCATTTCTTACAATAACCAGTCATATTCACTTCATAAATCACTCAACTGGCATGGAGCAGATTTGAATTTCCATGTAGTTTGTTCAGTTGTGATCCCATATATGCTCCACTACACCCATGCATATTATAAAGTAGTTAAGCCAAGTCATAGAGTCAAGTTAAATAAATTCAAATACCTGCTTATAGAGTTTTATCTCCCTAAACTCCTATCAATCATTTCCTAACTAAATGCTGGATACCCTTCCATCCCTGCCATGCTTTTGCTTTCAGTGGAGTGCTTTCAGGAGTTGAAATACCCTTGTTGCTTTGTTGTTGTTGCTGTTGTTCACAACATCAAGTAAGCCACCTGCAGCTTGAGCCACAAAAATAGTTTAGAGTACCTTCTCCTACATTTTGCTTTAACTGAGAATCACTGATAGGTGAATTTCTTCTATCCTGATCCTTAGCTTTAATTAAACAGTGAGGCACTTAAAAAGGGCTGTCTTTATAATCTTGAGGCAGATTTCCAACTGCCTCTTGTACCACCTTCTTGGTTTCTATATCTTTTCTCTTTTCCCTATCAGAAACAGAAAAGGGGAAGACTATTTGCACCTAATCAATGTAGATTTTTATTCAAGCACTTTGATGTCACTTTTAATCAGGAAGGTTGGCAGCTAAATAACTCATTTACTTAATTTTCTCTTTTTTCCTTTAGGCATACCCAATTACTTGAATCACTCTTTGTCCAAGTCATACATTTTTATTATCTGCATCCTTCTCACACCATTTTTATTATTTCCTAAAGAGGCTACTCCCTTTAAAAAAATATTTTTTTAAATAAATACTTTCTCAAAAAGTTTGGAAATCTAGTTACTGTGTGATTTCTTTACAAGTGACCTTAAAAGTGACATTAAAATTTTACCTAAGGACAGTCATGTCTCCTTTAACTATAATATTATGGTGTTCCTCTTTTATAGGACAGGGTAGAGACATACCCTCTAATCCCATAGACTACGAGTGATCAACAGGGTAATGCAGTGAATGAAATAATAAAAACAAGTTTAAGGAAAATTTAATGATGAATTAGAGAAAAGATAGCAAGGTAATATAGCAAAATTCACTTCATGCTATAATACAGGTATAATTATAAATATAGGGAATACTTTTTTAAAATTTCATATTTATTAACACCAATATTGGAATTACTTAGGTCATATTTATATCCTGGAAAAGAAGAAAAACACCTATTTGTCAGATATTGTTTCTACTTTCAGAGTCTCTTACTTTTTGTAATTTCTTTTTTCTGTTTCTTCTTTAATTGTTTTTAAGAGATAGAGTCTTGCTCTGTTGCCCAGGCTAGAGTGCACTGGTGCAATCACAGTTCACTGAAGCCTCAAACTCCTGGGCTCAAGCAATCTTCCCACCTCAGCCTCCCAAAATGCTGGGATTACAGGTGTGAGCAACCACACCCAGCTTACTTTTTGAATTTCATTAAACAAACTCCTACTGTCCACGAAGCCTCACTTGGTAATCTCTAGTGAGAAGGTGCCTCATGCAAGTATAGCTATATGTGGTAAGCAGTTACATGTCAAGGCAGTGTTAGTCCCATAAACACCCTTTGTGGAATGGTCAACACCCAGTTAAGTTATGGTGCTGTGGAGTTTTGTTGGCCTTCCTTTCACTCTTAATCTGCCAGAATACAAAGGTACAATATGCATGATAGCAATAATTACGTTATACCATCATTTTAAAATCTAGTAAGTCACCAGGCACAAAATGAACAAGCACAAAAATGGGCTAAAGAATTTCAATAGCGTCTTTCTGAGATTAATTTTTTTTCTCTTATGAGACTAAAAATACATCTTCTGAAATCCACAAGAAAGTATTTTCAAAAATGCACACCTACCAGATTAATTCATAATGACAATTTCAACTATTTAAAAACTAGGCTAAATTATTACCCTTTTCAAGAATATCTGTATATATGAACTAAATATAAACTTTATATAGAAATCACTTTTCTTCCATTTTCCCTTTTTATACTGTCCAGCAGGCCTTCAGCTTCTATACTGTTATTATAGGTGCCAAATTTGTTGCACTATATTTCTGAGTTAAAAGTACATTGGCCTATTTTCTGAACACAAAATTGGGACATATAGTCTGACAAAAGACTTTATGCCTCTTCCAGTGAAAGGGATAGTTTGGAATTAATAAGTTAGACACCAAAAATACAGAAAATTCTAACACGTTTCCATAATTTCTGGAGATAGAAATTTAGAATCAGGCTGTCCTAGAAAATTCACAATAGTATAATGTGATCTGTTCCTTGCCGTTGAATATCTTTTTCTCCAGTGTTTTGATATTCAATTTACTTCTAGATTATCTAATGCAGTCCCACAGTGCCTCATGGAACATTGAAAAACCCCTGTGTTAAGCAAGCCAGATCTGGTGCTTGAGCAGTACACACTTCAGGTATGCTAGAGCAATACTTGACCAGATCTAGTTATCTATTACTGCGAACAAAACCTAGTGTCTTAACAACCGTTCTGTTATATAATACCACATGATTTCATGGGTTAGATATTCAGACAAGTCTCAACTATGTGATTCTTTTGTTTGATGTGGCATTGGCAGAGCTTGAGTTGTACTCTGCTGGCAAATGGGTTGCTCTGGAGGATCCAGCATGGCTTCACTCTCATGTCTGGTCCCTTAGCAAGGACAGCTGGATGGCAAGGGTGAGGCTGATTATATCAGCCAGAGCACCCAAACATGGCCTCTCCCTGTAGTGAACATGGTAGTCTCATAGTAGCTCAGGACTCCAAGAGTGAGTGTTCCAGTGAATAAAGACAAAACTGCATGACTTTTAATGGTCTAGGCTTGGAAGTCCCATGGTGTCCAGTCTGCTCTACTCTACTGGAAAAGCAGTCATGGGCCCCTCAATTTCAAAGGATGGGACCTACACTCAACTCTCTGATGGGAAAAATGTCATATACGTGGGCCATGTTTGTAAATGACAACACACCAGGATTGAGAGACTTAAGCACAGAGACAAAGCCAAATTTTATGGAGCTGTGCAGGAGGCTGACTTTTTTTTTCTGGGAGGCTAGGCTGAAGACAATATTGCACTCTTGATTAATAAAATGTGGTATATGTATACCATGGAGTTCTACTCAGCCACAAAAAACCAATGGTGATCTAGCACCTCTTGTATTATCCTGGATAGAGCTAGAACCCATTCTACTAACTGAAGTGTCCCAAGAAGGGAAAAACAAGCACCAGATGTACTCACTATCAAATTGGTATTAACTGATCAACATTTAAGTACATATATAGTAAATACATTCATCGGCTGTAGGGCAGATGGGAGGGGGGAGGAGAGGAGGGGTATATACACACACGTAATAGGTGTGGTGTGCACCGTCTGGGGGATGGACACCCTTGAAGCTCTAACTTGGGTGGGGCAAGGACAATATACGTAACCTAGACATTTGTACCCCCGTAATATACTGAAATTAAAATAATTTTAAAAATTAAATTTTAAATCCTACCACTTGTTCCTGTTATTCTGATTGGCAATAATAATTAGGGTTTATTGTTATTGAAAGTTTTTTTTTAAGGAAAATTTAAAAGACTTACTCCTATAATAAACTGTAAAATTGTTAATAACCAAGCAGCTAGAAACCACTTTGGTCTAGTTATTACGAACTATTTGTCAGTGTTCATTCTATTTCCTCTACCTATGTCAGCCACTCTTTCTGATACTCTCTACTCACCTAAATCAGCCGTAAGATAAGATAAATCTCATGAAGTTTTCCCTAGCATTCACAGTCCATCATAATGTTGTTGTTTTTTTTTTCCTGAAAAATCTTCTACCATTTGTACCAATCATTTGACTTCCTTTAGTGTTAACCCTCAGTCTGTATTTTCTGACTCTTCAGCCAAGGCATAAGCTTCTTAACTATAGGGATTATTGTTGTATCCTTCACAGTGTCTATCACAGGGATTGCTAATTGATTGCTGATTAAATCAGGAATTGATTGATTAATGGATATACTATTCTCCGTGGACTATAGGAATTCCTTTGTTTAAAATAGCTATTAAAATAGTCTTAAAAGAGTAATCCATAATCCTGGTTTAAGGACTTATCATATTTTGCATTGGGAACAACTCCTAAGATAAAAGATAACAATTCTCTATAGAATGAATGGTTAAACTGAGTGAATAATTGTTAATTATTCTAAGTAATACAGCATCCCTCATTTTCTGAAGTATAACCTTAGACCTCAGCCTCTTCATCTGTAAAGCAGAGATAGTCATAACTAGCCTATAAGGAATATTTTTTTAAGGATAAAATGAGATAATACCTAAAAGGGTTTAGCACAATGCGTGGGACTTCATAAATCCCAATAAATTAGAATAACAGTAATAGTTTCAGGAGAAACTATAATTGCTGTTGATTTCGCTATCACTATTACATCCGCCATAATTTTGACATAAGAAATACCAAGACACTTATTCTGTTATTTTATTTCTTAAACAAAATTATTCTCCATAGTTTGGAGATGACATTGGTGATTTAAGCTCTTTCTTTTTTTTTTTTAATTAGTGGACAGAAAAATATGTGTATTAAGAGTTCAGGCTCAGGGGTCAAATCAATCTAGGTTGAAATTCCAGTTCCATGACTCACTAGCTGAGCAAGTTGCTGAACTTCAATTTACCTCAGTTTATCCATCTGTAAAATGGGAGTAATAACAACATATCCCTCTCATTATTATTAGACTGCAATTAATAGGAGATAAATGCTTTACATGCTCTGGATGAATTTTGGTAGAGTATTTCTGCCACTCTTTATCTTTAAATATAGAGAAATAGAATTTAGAGTTTCAGAAAAACTTTAGAAGTAATCTAACTCAGCTATTCAACCCTACCAAGACACTTTATAAATACCTTTCATAGATGATTTTTCAGGCTTCCATGGAGGGAAAGCAAAACCTCACTCCAACTTTATATAGCTTTCATTGTTTCTTATTGCATCCAATTTTACTTCCAGGCAATCTCACATTTTGGTTCAAAACCTATTCTCTGGAGTACACAGAAAAATGTAAAATTCCTTTTTTTATTTGGTAAATTATTAAAGATTATTATCATATAATCCCAGACATTTCTGTTTTTCTTTCCCTCTAATGGTTCCTCCTATGCCCTGATCTCTAGAATCTTTTCCATTCTGTTGTCTCACCACCAAACTGATTCTTCATTCCTTTTAGCGGGAGCCAGAAATGAACACAATGATGTGAGCATTCAGAGTACAGTTGGGTTATTACGTCCTTGGTTCTAAAGACTTAAATTCTATTTTATACAGCACAAGTGCCGACTTAATTGTTAATTAAATTTTTTCATTGTCTACCACAGTGTTGTATTCTTTCAAGCCAAGTCAGAGATTGTAAAAATTTATGATAAAATTTTTACTGCGTGATTATTATACATAATTTTCAAAGCCTTATTTTTTATTACATAAAAGGAAAAATGTAATTCCAGTTTCAGTTCATAAAGTACATGTAATCACAGAAATTTACTCCATAAAACAAAGGAACTAATGTAAGAAACAATTCTATAAACTATTTCTATTTTAATATTAATAATATTTTAAAAGACAGCCACAGTTAAAAAAATCAGTATTAAGAAAAATTAAAAACAAACATCATATGGAATATTTTATTTAAATTAAATCTATATTGTTTAGAAAGAAAAATAACTTTAAGAAGTAATTTATATTTTCAGGTTTACATAACAATCTGCAAATGCAAAGTTGATTTTTTGTAATGGTAAAGTTAAGTTACATGACATTTTCAAATGAAATTGAGGAGGTGACTCTTAGAAGTTTTCCATATTCGCTTGGTAGAAAATACTGGTCCAGCTAGCTAAAGTTGAAACATCTAATCTCTTTTTGAACAAGTTTATTAAATCCCATTAAGAGGAGATTTTTAAACAAAATAGTTCATTGGCACATAATTATAACAATGAAAGTAGTTTTATGGCTTATTTCATTCCACCCTTTCTCAATCTCCTTTGAACTAAAGGTTTAACATTTTCTTTATATCAGCTATGCAATCATTTGTAATAGAATAAAGACATAGACTGAAGGCAACCTCTCAAATAATTATTAATAATTAAACAAGCAAAGTCTTTTAAGTTTTAAAAATATAGCAATAAGTAATAAGAATAACAAATAGGAATAAAGAATACTAAACAGAAAGGATAATAAATTCTTAAACAGGGAAAAGACATTCTAATTCTGGTTTTTACTCTTAGTTCTTAGGTCAGCAGTTCTAGAATTGTCCAAAGACACCCTTCTTACTGATGGCCAGTTAAAATAATCCTATTATATAATAATCAGTTACCACCAAAAATGTTAAAAGCTTTGAGATAAGCAAAAGTGTGGTCATGTTTAGGGATGTGTTGTAAAAACTAACCTTTTTAAACAACAACAAAAGAATCATACTTACGTTAACAATAATTTGGAGACGACATCTCATTTTCTACATGTTATCACCAATACGTTGTAGGAAAGTTAATACATATCAGCCAGTTAGTAAGTAACACAATGTAGACTCAAATACCAAAAACACAATAATTTAAAATGTTAATTTTATAGTTTTATCTTTTCTGATTGATCAGCTCAATTTTATTATTCGCATCTGAAAAGAGGATGCCATGTTTTAACATACGCTGAACATTATGCTGCTGCTTAATTCCATTCTGGATACAAGCTGATTGTATTCACTGGTTATGATACTTTAAAAAAAATCCCTGAGTCAAAAGACACAATATAACTGGTGTGTTAGGCATTCTTTATGTTTAAATATCCAATCTGTGCTCCACTAAATAAAAACCCAAATGGCATAGTACCACATTATCTAGCAAGCTTCAGAACAAAATAAGATAGCTCAATTTAAACAATCAAATGCAGTTTTGAATACCACAACTTTTTCATATTGCATCTCACTTTATTTACTTGCAACAAGATTTTCTCATTAAGATTACCTAACAAAATAAATTTAGAATGCCCACATCTTATGATTTTATTCTTGGTGACTAGAATACAGAGTTGTGGAATTCAAAACTGTTATGTATTTCCTCATTCATTTAGACAATCCAAGTGTGTTGTTAAATGCAAAGGGTATCTATCTCCTACAGAATTAGATGCAGTAAGGTGGTTTTCCTTATTCACTCACAGAGGATGCCTTGGTAAGCAGATACTTTCTCCTCTGCATCCTTCCATTGAGGGCTGAAATGTAAAACTCTTTGATAACTCTTTACTGGAAAAGCAAGGGAAAAGGAAAGGCAGAAAGCAGGTCTGCTAAGGCTTACTAGCCAGATCAACATAGGATTTTGATTTCAGAATCAGAAGTTTCTGTTAAAATTTCACTTTATAATTTAATAGACTGATCAGGTGACCTGACAACCTACTTAGTGAAAACTAAAACAGAAGTGATATGCCTTGTGCTACTAATTATTAAGGTAACCTTTGATTTTAAGATGTAATCTATATGTTGGAAATTTTTAATCCTTACTAAATTTAGTGCAATTGACCTATTGATTCATGATACATGTAAAGAAAAAAAGCACTCACTATGATTTTGTATTTGTTGGGTTTACCCTGTAATTCTCTCTCTTTGGCTTTACATATTTAAAGTTTATGTCAATAGGTGAAGCACATGTATGTTATATATTTTCCCATTTCTTCATTATAAGTCTTTCTGTTTGTTTTTATTTAGGTGTGTTACTCATATATATCTAGAGTTTAAAATGCAATGCATCAAACCTGAAAGCCTTTGATATTTAATAGAAGAATTTAATCTATTTATACTTATTGAGCTTATCAATTTGTTTGGATAACATTTTCAGAGGTCTAGAGCATATACTCATTAGGTATTTGCTAAATAACTAAATATATTCAGCTTATTTTTTCTCTGATTTTTCCCCTCCTTTCCAGGCTTCTATTGAACTAAGAGCATTTTCTCTATTTTCCCCTATGTTTTCCTTTAACAGTTTGAAAGTTATGGTGCATTCTATTTCTGTTCTTCTAGTAATTTATTGCTAAACCTTAAACAATTATTTTGATGATCAAATTTTATAGATGTTTATTTTAACTGTTTAAGACATCATTTATATAATTTCTAACTATTCCTCAGCCTAATTTACTACAACAGTACCTAATTAAGACAACAATGTACCTAAGCCAGACACACACAAAAATTACACATATATATTTAAATATGATATTTATACATTCTTAGGATTAAGTCAAATCACCATAGAATAATAAAACCTAAAAATAAGAAAACTGATATAAAAGTACTTAAATATGAATAGACTGTATTTAAAAAGGAATATTTGATAAAAACAGAAATGCTTTCCTTTACACTTTTTTTTTACAGATTATTAAAATTACTAAACCAGGATGAGGTACCCAATAAATATTCATATCATTATGACTTGGTTTTGATTGTTGTTCTCATGAGGCTGCACACAACTATTGAGCTGTTACATGACTCAGTTTTTTTTATTAATGAAACTGTATGTTCTTTCTGGTGTCGGTGATGTGTAATCAATTGCTGCAGCTTTATTTGTACTGTCTACAGCACAAAAGCAAATTTAGATTAGCATAAATAATTGTAATGTCTAACCTTTTGGTTAGTATGAAGCCACATATAGGTAGTAAAAGTATGATGCTGTGGTGGGAAAGAATCATCAATTCTACTGTGTAGTTATTGATGGACAAAACCTATGAAAGTCAAATGAAATAAGAACAAGTGTTCCTGTTAATTAGTGTTCAAGCATACTAATAGAACCCTTACATTCTTGCATTTTTAGAGAGATAATTCATTATACAAATAAACTCACTAAGAAAACACCCTCATAAAGTATTTTCATAAAAGTGATATTCTTCTCTGGAGGTGGTGGGGTGGGAATATGGAAATCTATAAAGAATATCATTTCTGGCATTATGGTGGGCAGAATAGTCCCCGAGACCCCACAAAAAAATGTACATGTCCTCATCCCTGTATTCTGTGAACATGTTGCCTTATATGGCAAAATGGACTTTACAGATGTGATTAAATTAAGGAAGTTAAAATAGGAATTTAACCTAGACTATCTGGGCGAGCCCACTATAATCACAAGTGAAAGAGAGAGGCAGGTGAGTCAGAGGCAGAGAAGGAAACATGCCAAGTGAGGTAGAGATTAGAGTGATGCAATGGATGGCCTTCTATATGGAAAAGGGACCATAGGCAAGGAGCAGGGCAACCTCTAGAAACTGGAAAAGACAAGGAAACAAGCAGATCTTCTCCTAGAAACTACAGTAGGAATGCAGCTCTGCTGACACCTTGATATTAACCCAGTAAAACCATTTCCGACTTCTGACCTCCAGGAACATAGATAGTAATTTTGTGTCATTTGCGGTAATTTGTTACAGCAGCAATAGAAACTAATAGAGGTTTCCAATAGTAAGAATGTCTGACTGAAAATGAAAAGTCGTTTTATGTTGGGAAAAATGGTAAATGAGACCCAGAGAATTAAATAACTTATCCAGGGTCTCCCTGTTAGTTAGTGATAGAATCAGAACTCAGATGTGGATGTTTCTTTACTGTTACTCTCATTATCACTAAGAACTTGCAATTACCTCAGTGCGGGAGTAGAGTTGGTCCAGAGGCAAGTGGAAGATTACTCATTCTGTGGGCAAAGCAATAAGAAAAATTGAGCTAAAATATATTGGGTTCTACATAAAAATAAAATGTTGAATAGACCATAAAGGAATCTCAGATTTGTGCATAGTCATTAAAATAATCCAAGTGCCTCAAATTTTAAACTGTCATTTTACATTTGTGGGGTTCTTAGATGGACAACATTAGACTGAAAGGAGTCACACACAATGACATTTTCAGGATGAAGAGACTTTTTATGTAAAATGCAGCAAAATTATATCCTTAGTAATGAAAGTGGTGCAAATAAAAATTAATGGAGAAAAAATATTCTAGAGTTTAAGCATATGTATTTTATTCAACAGTGACATGAAACTGAAAAGAGAATTTTCAAGAGATAAGAAAATTATTTTTAAATAATAAACCATTTTCCTACTTTATTTTAACCAAGTTTGCCAGCAATGATTTGGAGCATAATTTCTGATGTCCAAATAAAGGTGATTGGACAAAAAAAGGACAAGTTAATTATTTTGAAAATATTTTTGAAGTCCATTGGGCAGTTGATTAGGCCCCTTTTATATTTATTGAATTTTTTTGAGCCTTCACTGGGTCCTTACCTACTCAGAAGTTCTTTAATTCTTCTTATATTTTTTATTCTACATTACTTGTAAAAAATTTACCACATTTCCTCTACTCTCCTTAAATACCTAACCCCATGGCTACTGCCAACACCCTCTGCACATTACATTTTCTCCTGTTGAAGATCGTAGACAACTGAAGATGGTCCCTTACCTCAAAAATTTCCAAATTATATTTTTGCTTGCTCGCCTTCTTGATGCCAGCCTCTGAGAGAATTGTTCTCTGTGGTCATGAAGACTAATTCCTCAACTTTCACTCCTAATTCCTTGTACTTCATTTCCTCTACCATATTGTATCATCTTAAAACTCTTCTCCTACTTTCTTCCTACAAAAGCCCCCAAAGTAAAAATAATAATGATGATGATGATGGTGATAAATTCGCCTTGTCTCCTTAAGTTGCCAGATCTCTCCTTGGACCTCAACTTCCTTAGTATACAATACTCATTTCAAACTAATTTCAGCCTCTGTACTCTACTGAGAGTGTTCTGCCAAACATGGTCACTGACCTTATAAATTCCACATCTAACCCTCTCTCCACAGTCTTTCTTATGTTCACGTTCTGTACACTGATTTTCTCTATTGATTATGCTTTTTTTTTCAAACTATCATCTAGGTTTTCATAACTCTAAATTCTATGAATCTCCCTCCACCATTGTGATTGCTCTTTCTTCTCTGTTTTGCTTGATTCTCTCTGCTTTTAATTAACCACTTCCTAACTATTTCCCAAGTTTCTTTCCTCTCCTCGTCATGCACTGGGATAAGAATTCTTTTATTTTACATAAAATGCAATTTTAAATTAATGAGTCATAATTGCATTGTTAGCAGGAAGATACGTAACCTAAACATTTGTACCCCTGTAATATGCTGAAAATAAAAAATAAATAAATAAATAAATAAATATGATGCTACACACACACAAAAAAGAAATAAATAAACATTAAGGGATAAATGACATTCTAGAACCTAAGCATATGTATTTTAATCAGAACAATAGTATGACATTCACCTATTTTTCTAATTGTTTTTCATTTTATTATCTTAAATATTTTTAATTAATCATCATATTATCTATAAATACCACATGTTCTGACTAATAAGTGGGAGCTAAACGATGGCTGCACATGGGCATAAAGAGATGTAAAGGACATTGGAAACTAATATTGGGGAGCGTGGGAGGGGGTGAGGGATTAAAACTTACCTGTTGGGCACAATGAACACTGTCCTGGTGACAGGCACACTAAAAGCCCTACCCTTCAGCATTATATAGTGTATCCAAGCAACAAAAATATTTGTACACACTTAATATTTTGAAATTTTTAAAAAATCATCATAGTATCTATAAATGATAATTTTTTCAATTCCTTATCAAATTTAACCTCATTCTTTTATCTCTTTTATTACATTGGCCATTAATTCCAGAAAATAATCAAATAATGCTAAGTGTAATGTTCCTGTGTTTCAATATTAAGCTTTATTCTTGAAACATAAATACATCTATGTAAAAAAAAAGTCTATTTCTATTTTACTAAGAAATTATTATCAAGAATAAATGCTAAATTTTGTAATCCTGTTTTTTGACATCTATAGAGATGATTGTGATTTCTTTCCTGAGTTATTAATATGAATTATCTCACATTATATTTTAAACAGCTCTATAAGATCAATATGATCCTATTCTATTCATGAAAACTGAATCATTGAGAGGTTCGAAGTTATGGGAAGATCATACAACTAGCAAATCACAGAAAAAAATATAAACCTGTCTGGATCTGATATTTATGTAATTTACACTTTGGCAGTGGTTTTCAAAAAAAGAAAAAGAAAGGATAGAAGGAAGAGGAAAGAGAAAATGTAAACAGAATTCACTATTCAAATGAAATCTAACAGGACAATTCTCCTTAAAAGTGAAAACAGCCTAACTGATGTCTGATTTCTCAGCCACCTTGAACACTTAAAAGTCTCTAATGTACTTGACCCAGAACTCTGAGAAACAGAATTTGAAAGCCAAAACATGCCATTATCTCTATTACCTAGTCTAAATTATTTCTTTTACAAATTCTTTATTATAAAAGTTATACATGCATATGATAAATCATTTCACATACTAAAGAACAGTATTAAATGAAATGTGAAAGTATACTTTAGGATTCCCAATTAACTCTATAGACTTAAATACTTTAAATTTCAGTAGTTCTTTAGTTAACACTATGAATCTAAATAAACTGTTTATATTTATTTTTCTCTATTTATTTTATACATATTTATAGACTCTGCCTTCAAAGATTAGGAACTTTCTGTATTATCTTACTTTATTAGTAATATCTGTTATGTTAATGTTAATGCTCCATTATCCATTTTTGTAACATTACATTATTTACATAATATAATTAATAACTTTGAATAATGTAATAAAATTATATGTCTTGT
The DNA here is from genome assembly GCA_008086735.1 of Cheirogaleus medius. Classification (NCBI taxonomy): domain Eukaryota; kingdom Metazoa; phylum Chordata; class Mammalia; order Primates; family Cheirogaleidae; genus Cheirogaleus; species Cheirogaleus medius. The sequence goes on along the minus strand of VBSM01000272.1, from coordinate 7,617,230 downwards.
AAAGCATTAGATAATATCTCTTAATTGTGCAGTACAATGCATGAGAAAATTCACTCCACTACACTACTATATATGAAAACTGAATCACTCACTGAAAGCTTCAGAGTTATGTCAAGATCATACAACTAATAAATCACAGAAAAAAATATAAACTTGCCTGAATCTGAGATAGCCACTTGTCAACTCTCTACTTACCCTCTATTACCCTCACTCACTATACTGCTCATGGTGATCACCTTGTTCTTCATCCAACCTCAATGCCTAATCCAGCCTCTGAGTATTTGCACACTAGCACCTCCATGTCTGTGATCATTATTATGTATTTTCATATTTTTTCCCATGTCTTGGGAAATGTTCTTAGCTCTATATGCCACCCCGTGTACCAAATTTTGTATTTCTGCATTCGATTATGTGTTTAATTCTGAAAGCACTTAATTATTCTCTGAGTGATTCTATTTCATAGGATGTATTGAATACTTTAGAAGTTCCAGTACTACATTAGATCCAGAGGATAAAAAGACATAAGGCCTGGTTCTGACCCTGAGAATTAACATGGAACAAGTGTCAATACCCAGTGGTGGGTGTCCACAGGAAATCCACTGGAGCATAATAGAGGCGCCACCAATAGAAAGAACTTAGAAGAATGTTGAGAATTAAATGTTGTCAGACACTTATGTTAAATTCTTTCCCTGGATTAGGTCATCATATTTTCAAAACTTCCTTAAGAATTAGGTATTATTGTTCCTCCATTTGATGAAAATAAGGGTTGGAGAGTTTAAGTCACTTACCCAAGGTGTAAGGAGCAGAGCTGGAACTTAGAGGTAGACAACTCAATTTCAGAGACTAGAAACCAAACCACCATAGTGGGACAAATGTCAGGGCTGAGTCTGAATCTTTGCATCAGAATTTATAATACAACTGGGCATGACAAGATGGGGCTAGAAGGGAATTGCTAATCATCTAGCATACTCCTCTCATTAAATTAATATTTTAGAATCATGACTTTTTATTTTATTTTACCAAAAGAAGAACTATGTTTTTTAAAGCAAATCAACCAATACCACAAAACTCAAAGGCAAAAGTAAGAATACATGCCAAATTCCAGCAATCAAGATCTACCACAGTCAACCCTGAGTAAATATTCTCCTGAACTCCTCTTTATGTGAATATTCTGTTAGAATCATGAAGTGGGAATACAGGAATCTGGGGTCTTGCATTAGCCTGTCTGGATTTTAATCCAGACTTTATCTTTTAACAGCTGTGTCACATCAAGCATGTGTCTTAACCTTTCTATGCCTCCATTTTCTCATCTATAAAATGAGAATAGTGATAAAGCCTATCTTGTAAGATTATTGTGAGAATTGGATTATTGCAGCCCTGTAAAGGAAGCACTCAATAAATGTAAGTTAACATCAAATCACAGAGTGGTAGTACTCAACAAAATCACATAATCCTTATTTATAATCAAATAAAACCTTCCCATGATAAACAACTCTTCCATATATTTAGTTTCAATATTTTTAAATGTCCAGCTACAAACGTAAAAAGAATTGGATTAAAAATTGACCAATTTCTTGTGTGTTCTATCACTCATATATCCTTGAGGTGTCATTCTGAAAATTAACCTCTATTTCCTTTGTATCATCAATTGCTTTCCTCACCATTGGTTTCTCCTAGTTTCTCAAATAGCAACAAGAACAAAGAGTTTTCTGATCCCTGCTTTCTTCTCAAGCTCCTTCACTACTTATCTCTCTTCCTTTTGCCAGAATTCTTGGGGAAGAATTCATATTGCAGAATCTAACTTCCCATCTTTCCCTTACTCCTCTTTGTGGACCATTTTGCTCCCAACCTTTTACTTCTCCTACACCATCCTTACAAACATCACTAGCAATTTACTGGTTGTCAAGTTCAGAGTCCCCTTCCAGTTGACTTCTCTCTAGCACATTTGAGGTTACTGATCCTTTACCCAGCTCTGCTCCTTATGCCCATTGCTCTGGCTCCACCCTTTATCAGCTGTTGCCTGAAACACTAATAACCAGTTTCCCTCCAATTTGTCTTTTCCACCACCTCCAGTTTTCTTTCTAAAATCCACATCTGTTCAATTTGAAAAGGATTTGGGGGAGCTACCAAAATAAAGGAGATAGAGTTCTAAGGATAAGGGCTCACAATATGATGGTAAGTGAACAAAGTTGCATAAAAAAGTATAAATAGTATCATTTCAACCATATACAAATGTGTAATATGTACATATTATGTGTATATGTCCATCTATGTATATTTTTGTGTAAGAAAAATATATCAAAATGTTAGCATGATTTTCTCTGATGGTACGACTAGATGCTTATTTTCAAATGAACAGTTATTACTGCTGTAATTTAGAATAAAATGTGATGTGTAGATTGTTAGAGAGCTTTCAATTTTGTTTGAGACAAGAGAGAAAGTCCAGGGAAGCTAAAGAGGTGTAGTAGCACTCCAGTCAGGTTTTGAAGGAAAAATGGGTATTTTCCAGTTAGACAAAGAGAGCAACTATATTTCAGATAGAATAAGGAATGTGAGGCAACTCCACAGAGGCATGAAGGCATACTTCATATTCAAAGAGCAAAGAATAGTCCAGTAGGCTAGAGAATATAGTGGGCTTCCATTAAAATAATCTTCTCTGTATTGCTTGTTAGTATAATGATCTCCTATTTATCCTCTGAGGTTTTTTCCCTGAAAATTCAACTCTGTGAAGCCTTTCATGGCCATCTCTGATTGTATAATCTCTCTCCTATCTCTATTCCACTAGTGTTAGACCATACCTCCATATAACGCAATCATATAACAGCCCTTATTGCCTGGCTCATCCCAGAAACTTGTTTCTTACAACTGTTTCCCTACCTCCCATAATCATGGCTTGTATGGACTGTTTCTAGATAGTAGCGTAGGGAGTAAAGGGATAAACCCTATGTCCCCTACCAACTACATGTAGACTCATACATATACACTTAGATCTTTCCTCAAAACTATACGTTATTTCCAGTGGCATAAAAACACCATGAAAATCAAACCACTGTCAAGCCTATAAAAATTTCTTCCTTTCTTCAACATTTTCCCATATTCAAGATAACTTTGATAAAAACCACTAACTATATACAGTTATTTTGGCAGAATTTCATCTTATGCTCTTGTTTCTGATCTTTGTACCATGAGTTAGTGTATAAGAATGATTTAAAGATGTTTTGCAAATAACAAATACATGATGAGTAGGACCAAGTCATCTCCAACAGTTCAATGAATCCAAACCAGCACAACTGCTATTTTTCCATTCAGCGTAACCACTCAAGTAGGCATTAATTTTGATGTGACAGAGGGGTTAGGGAGAGTGGAAAGAATATTGGTCTGTGAATAGGGAACTCAGATTCTAGTCCTGGGACTGCTAACTAGCTGTGGGACCCTGGGAAAACTCCTGAACCTCTTCTGCCTTCAATTGCCTCATCTTTGCAATGAAGTCCTTGAATTAATTCATTTTAAAAGTCCCTTTTTATATTAAAAATCAAGATGTATAAATAAAAATCGTATGCAAGTTTACCTTAACTCTGTATCACATTTTGCCCATTTGTAAATTGACCTTTAATATCCTTCTAACACTGACTTTGGTTTTACATTTGAATGACTATGTCAGATGAGATAAAATGTGAATTCTACCAAACATCAACATGAAGCCAGCTTTCTCAAACACTACAATAAATTCACTCTATTCAAAATCTTTACAAGCCTAAAAATTTATCATATTTTAGTCACATAAAAAGTAATTCTTAGCTCAGGAATTTGAGGTTACAGTGAGCTATAATGGCACCACCGCACTCCAGCCTAGGCAATAGAATGAGACCTTGTCTTTAAAAAAAAAGATAATTTTTTGTACCATCAAATCATAGTGAAATTTTTGTCTTTTCACTGTAGGATATTAGCCTTTAAAGCATTAAATGCATTTCCTTCTTATAGAAATTAAAATGCTAACTACGAGCATGTGTTTCAACACTTATTAAAACAAATAACACATTAAGCACCAAACCACATACAAAGTTAAGTTCTCATATAAAAATAAAGTTGTGTGATCTTCCCTTTATGGAGCCTCCCCTGTTTTAAAATGGTATTCATAATTAAAATAACACAATTTAAAGTCATAATCAATGCTAAAATATCTAGTCAATACATTCTAAATATCTAGCTAAGTAATACTTTATTTTACTGTGTTTCATAAGAATTTTGTCCAAATAAGAAATATAAGTAAATTTAAAGGAATTCTTAGGACCAGGTATAGAAACCAATTACTTAAATTGACTACACACATTGATATAATTTCACCAAGCATTATAAAACAATTTTGTCTTCTTTGAAATGGCAGTACTTAGTTTTTTTAAGAAAATAACACAGCCAACAGAAAACTACAAAAGTAATTTTAAAAGCTTGAAATCTCCATTAGTTATTATTAACTCCTCAATTTATGCCTTGATTATATCCTAATTACAGTTACATTTCTATGATAATCAATGGTACTTTTCAAACAGGAATCTGTTGATTTACCCCCCAAGATTTAAAAAAATTCCAATGTCCAACTATTTGCCACTAATATTAACAAAAATCACTCTATTATATTTATGGGCATATTTATGGGTCTATTTATAGTGCCACAACAACTAAAAAGATCAATCAAATCAGCTGTTTAAAATTTCAAGTTAAAAAAAACTAATTTATTTTTCACTTACAACCAAATCTAGGTCTAGCACAATAAACTATTTATTTAACCTGCCTGTGCTTATGGTCACACATATAGGGAAGTTGGGGCCTTTATTTTCAAACAAATGTGTCTAGCTTAGATGAGTGATAGAATTTCAAAATTAACACCCAACTTCAAAGAGCAAAATTTCAGAGAGTCCCTGATTGATTAATCAATTGCAGAGCTTCCAATGTAAACAGAAAGAAACAACCCATAAATTCTTGGTTTTCTGGATTTTCAAAGATATGTTAAAAAATATAATGATTTATAAACATCAAAAATTATATTTTCATGTTGATTGATTAAAGTCTGTAACATGAAACTGATGAAACTGTAGCCATCAGTTTTTTTTTTCCTTTTTGTTACATAATTTTTAAATGTATGAGAAACTTGGTCAAATAACCAGTAAAATTATATCCATGCATCAGTATTTTTAAGAAGCCAAAAAAATGATATTCTATTACCATGATGAGGCTAGAATTAATTTAAATAACTTTGGGCTTGATTCATGAAAAACAAAAATACTTACACAGCAGGGGGGCATTATTTCTGCATTTTTTTTTATATGCACAAGTCATGGTCTGCATTCAACTTCCAATTCAAAAAGAAAAGTTGCAGATTTATGTAGGCAGGTTTTTGTGTGAGTGCACAGTTCCAAAGTGAAAAATAAATAAGCCTGTAGAGAACTTACGCCTTTTAGCAGAGCGTTAAAAGGATTGCAGGCTGAACGGCTGAACTTCAGGCAAAAAGAAAAAAAAAATCTCATCCCAATAAATTATTACCAAAATGTTAGCAGACACTGCGTTGTCACACTCAGGCAGCAGGGACATTATGGTGACACAGAAGAAAACTGCCACATAAATCACTTTAAAATAGCCCTTTGCTCCATGTAGGGAGAAACTTCCATCCTCAGCTGAATCTCATCTCCCACCTTTTCATCTCTATGATAAAATGGCAACTGTCCAAAACACTAAAAATAATCTAAAATAAATCCCAGAAGATATTGCTGCCAAACTTAGTAATAGCCTTTCACAATTAAGAAAGAAGCAAATAAGCAAATAGACAATGTGTAAGAAAAAATTTTTTCAGAAGTGTTCTCCCTTTGAAATCTGAATTGATAAAGTATATCATAGGTTTTAAACTGAACCAAAAAATCAATAAATATTGATTTTTTAATTAATTCAGCCTTCTTAATTCCACTTGGGAAATATACCATTTATAAAGTATAGAAATATAAAGAAATGGATTTTATAAGTAAAATAATTTGGCATTGTCAAAGTCATTTCAATAGAGGCAAATGCATTTATTTAACTCATGAAAAATGTCCTCAAGATTTTTCTGCATGTTTTTAAAAGCCAATTTTAAGCATTCAGATCACATCTGAAATTCATCTTTAAATAACTATTCAGCAAAAATATGTCTATTAAAATTGTCTATCTTTGAATAAAAATGGACTTTGTAGCTAGTGATCATTTTAACAGTAAGTCTAAAAGTCATTTCAACAGTAAATAAAGTAAATCAACATTATTTACCATTTTATTAAAAAAGAGACTACATATGTTTGCAAGACATACTTGTATATTTATAGAAATAGGGTAGATGTCAAAAATAGAATTAATCAATTTTATTTTAACATAAAATATTTTAAAACACTGTCAAAACTCTATTTTTTCTCACATTTTGAAAGAAATAATTTTTGTTACTTCTTTTTTATTGATTGAACTTCCAGGAAATCTTAGCTATTTCATAGGTGTACCCTGTGAGAATTTTTTTATTTTCAACTTTATTTAGTTCCTCTTTAATCAGATCTTAAAATAACTGGAGAATAAACCTAGACATTCAATATAATTTTATTAATCCTTCGCAAACTATTGCATAATATCACAGACAGCACTCAACTTCCCTTGTCAATTTTGAAACAGAACTATTACTGTTACTGTCTTAAATTTAACATCATTTAGGCTGAAGGGGGGGAAATCAACTTGCAATTTAGACAGTTACCAAATTACCAAAACTAGTGCAGCAACTCTTAATGAGCAAAACCATTAACAATTTTCTGACTAGAGCCCCTGTTCAAATACCTTGGACACCTTGTTAGCACAGAATGAGGTGTTCAATCAAGAGATTGGGAATTGGAAGTACCAGGGCACAGTTTTGAGTGGTGATTACAAGGGCGAGAGGGCGAGTGCCAAAGTAACAGTCTTCTACCCTGCAGGAAGCTGAGAAACCTTCAAGTCTACATTTGTAAATCAGGCCCGATGATTACAGCAGTCACAAGCAAAGAACATATGAAACAATTATTTGCACCATTCTTTCACCATTTTAATTTGCTCTTAAAATGAACAAGATGATCCCCAGAGTCACTGGCATTTTGTCTTTAGAAATTTAGAACATACTCTAGGATTTTTCATAGCACTGTAAGCCAAGGAAAAGACTAAAGGGATAATTTCAAGGAGCATTTTTTTTTCTTTATAAGCTATTTTACTATTTAGGTTTGCTGTAACTTAAAATGGATAAAGTAGTTTGCAGGATTTTAATTTATTTCAGATATTTTAGTTGTTAACTATTTTTAAAGCAAAATATGTGTTAATTGTTAATTTCTAATTTTTGTATTATTGTTTTTCATTTAAAATGCAGTGACTTAGACATTGAAACTCTTGCATTAAATTGATGAGGAATAACACAACATGTTTCAGTTTTTAACAATCTTACTCTGTTCTTTGATTACTGACAGTTTACAAAAAATTTACTGAAAGATTTTTAATTTAGGTTATCACATTTAAGTTGCCCTCAAAACTTAATAGTAACACAGTATCAAACTTGTGTTTAAAGCAAAATGTTATTTTTAAAATATTTCTTAAGTGAAAAAGTTGCACTGAATAAACAAAATTAAGCAGAAAACTAAACCTTTCAAACACAAGCATATTGGATTGATTTTATTGCTATTAAGCACATCTTTTTTTACTAATTGATTATTTAGACAAATTAAAATTTAGGTGCCATAAAGTGTTTATAGTTAGAAAAAGGAAACACAAATGTACGTTTAAAATTTTATTCTATGCTACAAAAGTCTGTTATTTTTTTCAATTATAAAATATGTGTGTGTTTTTTCTCATCTTAATTTTTCAGGGAATAATGTACTAATTGTTTGGGGGATAGTTTTGCTAATTAATGACAGACATGAGGGTCTACATATAAAATGACTGATTATATTTTCTATCTCTTTATAATTTCATAAACAACTTTATTATAACTTAACTTGAAAAAGAATTTTCAAAACAACTTACGTAAACACCAATTAGTTTTATTTTATTCCATGTAAACATTTAAATGTTAGACTCTTAGTCTGTATTTTCTTCAGTAGTTAAAAACTAGAAAGCATTTTTTAAAAAGCCATTTCTAAATTTGAAAACATCATAAGGTACTGTTTAAATAAACAAGAAAGGAAAATAATAAAATTTTAACTACTAACAACTTATTTCTGAAAATTTATTAAATAATATGGTTAAATTTATTTTTAAGTAGGTTTATATATTTTCCTAGAGAGCCTTCTATTTCCTCTTGACTATTATTTTCTTCAATTTGTTTGCTAAATGGTATAATATTGAGTTTCCAGATTTTTATTTCCCATACTAAAATCAATGGTTTAAAATACTGTAAACTCATGTGAAAGATTACCATGTAATTTTGTAATGTATTACAATCATTTCATTTGTCTCCAGATCCACAGTGATTATTGTTAAAGGTTCCTTTTCTCAACCAGTAATATCTTTTTCATCATATGCTATCCAAATGTAGAGGGCGCTGTTGTTCATGTATTTCAAAAATGTTTCATAAAGCAGAATACATTCAGCTAATAGTTTAGTATTTGTTTTTCAAAACCTATCTATAAATTCCAGTGGAAGTATTAACATATTAAGTCTGAATTTAAATTTGAAGTAACTGAAAAAAATGTTTATATAGATCATTAAAGTTGTATTTGCCCTTAAGGATATATGTATATTTCATTATCTCCCAGTTCTAATTAATCTATAATTTATTTTAAATATTCTGATTACTAGATTTTACAGAAATGTTTCAATTTTACATTATTATAATTATATGATAGAGTTTCCTTGTGCATAGAAATGTATGCTGAAAAATTTAGGGGTGTCATTACTTTCAAATGTTTCAGAAAAAAATGAAGTAAATGGCAAAAATGTTGATTCTAGGTGGAGGACATGCGAGTGCTTGCTGTACTATGTATCAATGTTTTTGTATGTTTGACATTTTGCAAACAAAAAATTTGGAGAAAATACTCTCATTGCTTATTTCATTTTTAATTTTCTATGGTTTTGTTCATTATTTTTCTATGAAAATATGTATTTAAAAATATTTTGATGAGCATGCTATTTCTATATGGTGAACTTTTAATGCATTCTTAATATAAAAGTTTATCCTGATTATAATGCTTTCATTAATTGCTTGAGGTCCAGTGGGGAAAATAATTTTAAAATAAAAATTTATATTCACTCCTGTGATTACAAAATGAGCATATAATAATAATTTTTCTTAATTTTCAACATTTCCTTGAGAACCGTGATTTCACATAAGTTCACTTTTCTCTTATTTTATGAGTAAAAAAACCCCAAACCAAATTATAGTCAATTCTGTGTCTAAACACAAAATTTAGGTAAGGGATTGGTATAACTTACAAAATCAAGTTTAAAAACTGAAAAATTTAGATGCATGGTGGTTTCTAAAGCATTTAACAAAGGTTACATAAAACTAACCAGCACCTTGCCAGTAATGGAAAAAGCTGTACAAGAATTACAATTCAAAATGCAGTAGTTCAGAAAACTCAAACCAGACACTACAAGTTGATTGTATTCTAATATCGTTTTCTTTCTTAATGCTTTACATTTAATTTATTCCTGAGAATAAATGATTTCAATTTTTTCTTTTTATGTTATTTGTATATTTAATACATCTAAATATATATGTTATATTGCGATGCATGCTGAACAGGCTTAATAAGAAGTTAAATAAGTTAAAGTTAATCTTTAGTTAAATAAAATCACAATTAGGATCATCCAGATGATTTCTTTTTTATTTACACTATTAGGCACCATTCTCTTTTTCTTTTTAATCTAACTTGCAGAAAGAAAGAGGAAGAGAATGTTAGTGACTAATATATGTAAAAATGTATTCTATGCATAATCATGAAAGTAAATCACTAGAAAAACATAAATATTGCTTAAGGAAAAGTTTTGAATGTAGCTTAGGCATAACTTTTCACCACTTGAAGTTATTTTAAAATCAAAATAAGCATGGCAGAAAGCACAAGAAGAAAAAGCAGTTCACTAAAATGGCTCATAACTTGCTGTTTTGAATGGGGTATCTGAAACTTTGTCTAGTTAAACTGTATCTAATCTTGCACAAGCAGGCATTGTCTGATTTTTATGGTATCCATGCATGTTCAAGAAGTTTTCCACCTTAAAAACAAGGGGAGTTGAAGGGGGTAGAGACAATCCATAACTGAGTAACAGTTGCCTTTTATGATTGGCAAGTTCTTTGGGACCAAGATACCCCCCAGCCTGACTGACTAGGAGGCTGAGATGCAGTTCGGCCCTGTCTTTATGTCAAATCACTGCCATCAAAACAATGGCTCATATTACATGAAAATCTTGTGCAAATGAGCCATAATGGGAGTGAATGACAATCTCGTAAGACCATGCAGCAGGGTCCTCCTTTGATGTGAAATACTGTTAATCTTTCTCAAACATAGCACACTAAGTATACTTGGCAGTGAGAAAGTCCCTATAGTACAGATTCGGAGATAAACAAGCTGTAAGTGAAACAGACACCAATAAAAAAAAAGTTCCATATTGGTCATAAATTTCTATTTACTTGAGCCATGTTTGTGTTGTTTTGGATTGCTTTTTTGGCTTTGGTCGTTATCTTTTTTGTTTAGTCTCTCGTAGAATATTTATAAACATTACATTTCCTTATTTTAAAATCTTGGTTACAATTCCTTTACAAGTATTAGATGTCAATTTTAAATAGCTGATGTTAAAAATTATTTTTAAAACGACTTCCAAGGGTTATAATAATTTGAGAATGTCTGAAATGCTTTATTTACATAGTTTTTGTCATTAATCATAGTGGACTTGGACTGATGGCTTTATATTATGTTGTGCCATAACACAAAAGAGGGAAAGAATGAGGAGAGGGCATCAGAGAGAACTTTCAAGCATGATGTTTTCTACTGTAAGAAAAGAATAACTTTGGTGTTTCTATTTTTAAACAACTATCTAAATATCTCCCAAGGAGTTATAGATCAGCTTTTGCATCACAAATGGTCTTTTCTTTCACTCACTAATATCAAAACCAAACTGTTTTGTTGGATAGCCAAATATGTAAGGCACATGTAGTCGAATGCAAGCTGAGTCAATCATGGTAATTCAGTGTTGGTAGGAAATATGCCTCTTCAGTTCTGCTCTGCTTTTGAAGTGTTGCCTAAAAATCAGCCTTGGGCTTCAAAGAGAGAGGGATTATAGCCTTTATCCAGCAATTAATATGGCTGGAACTCAGAATGTCAGTGTAGCCATGCTTCTGGCTGGACAGTAGCATAGCAGGAATTAGTTCTCCATCAAGACATGGAGTAAATCATAAAAATGAATAAATAAGCAGTAAAACATTATTAATGTGTGGCAGGAAAGAAGAGAGGGGAAAATAAACCTCTATTTCTAATGACCTGCCTGGTTTTTGACATGCAGACGAGCCCACCCAAAAAAGTGATGTCCCCAGACCTTTAACCAGCAGTTTCCACCTAGATCGTTTTAAACTCCCACCAACCGCTAAGCAGAAAGAAGTGCTATTAGAGAGAAAGCTATTCCTTTCACCTTCTAACACAGATCAGATGACAACCTCTCTCTAAGTCCCTCCTCTCTGTCAGAGTTCAAGGGTTCAAAAATGGTCAGAATATCAAACAACAGGAAAGCAGCAGGATTTTGCAGGAAGAGTTTAAGTACCTTAGATTATGCAGAGTGGTCAGAAGAGAAACTGGTGTTAGGTTTCATTTTTTCTTCTCAATCTCATTTTAAGTGCCTTCTGATAATAGCCTAAAATAGTGATTCCCTTCTGCTATAGGGTGACTGTAGAATGCAAGTCCCTAAAATACCATTCATTTCTATTTAATGTCCTGATACGTTTGAGATTGAATATTAAATGACAAAATGTACCCACCTTCATAGCAGTAGGTTATTTGGGATTTATAATTCAACATGTTATGCTTAGTTTGGTCTGAAAGCAAAGGGGTGTCATATCGGCTAGGAATTGTGAACAAAAATGAGGAGAATCTATCACTGAGTTTGAGGAAATTTCTCCCTTAGAATAGGTAGGACTCTCTCACCCCCATACACTCACCCAGAACAACTAAAAAGTCTTATCCTTTAAAGTCTTACACGGTTGTTTCTGCATGTTTCTTTATAATTTTTCTACTGACTTGAAAGAAAGCCTACATGCAAAGTATTTACAGAAGAGTATCATTGCATCCTGACAGGCTAAGCAATGTGTTTCATTAATAAGCAATGTTTTATGTAGAAGACACTTGAAGAATGATCACTATAAAATCTAATATTAACAAAAATTTTAATATGCATAACTTCTTGATATCATGTACATATTTACCTCTAGATCACACATATAAATATAGAATTGAGATCACAAAGACCTCTGATTTTCTATATTCTTTTTGCATTTATTTCCTTTTTAACCTTGCCTTGCATTTGACGCTCACAGTAAAGGGCCTGACAGAGTGTTTTAGTTCCACATAGAGTTAGAAGGAAGAAGAAAGGGTGTTTGATGGACTAAATATTGAAGGGAGGGGAAAGTGATGGCCATAGGCCTCATTTTGTTAAAAATGGGGGTGGAATGTTCACAAACTTAAGCAGAATCGATTTTACCCTTTCCATTTTTGCCACCTGGTTGTTTTGCCATAGAATAAACAGAGTCTTTAGTGTTGGAAGAAATGAGTAAAGAAAAGATAATGCATGAAATAGGATAACAAAATTCTTCAGCCATTAGAAAGAAACAGAAACATAAAAGAAAGCCAGCTTTAAGATTTCATCGGATATTCTTTACTAACACAAAATTCCCTGATAGTACATCATTATCCAATAAGCTTGGGATTTCCCCAATGTCTACTTATAAAAAGCATACTATGGAATATCCCTACTACCATGTTTCCCTGAAAATAAGACCTACCCATAAAATAAGCCCTAGCAGGATTTCTAAGCATTTGCACAATATAAGCCCTACCCCAAAAATAAGACCTAGTAATGGGCGTGGCTACACAGCATTTCTGCACAACCCCTGCATTTCGTTACGGAGCAGTAAAGAAGACGAGCAGCCCTTCTCATCTGCCCCATGAGAGCTCTATTGCTCGACATGAGAAATTGGGGCCAATGGTTCTAAAGGAAATAGAGTCGCAAGAAATTCAGGATGGAATTCGGGGTTTGGAGAGTTTTGATGATGTTCCAGAAGAAGACGACTTAGCTATATTTGAATAAATGTAGATTGTTGTACCGTACTTAAAAAAAAAATACATCCCCTGAAAATAAGCCCTAGGGTGTCTTCTTGAGGAAAAATAAATATAAGACTCTGTCTTATTTTCAGGGAAACACGGTATGTATTTAGTTATCAGCAGAGTCTAGTTGTTAGGTACTATTTAAAACTACATTCAAAAGGCCCATAACCTATTTAAAGTTTAATGTTACTAGACCCATCCACAATCACTATGTTATTCTCACCCCCATCAATGCCCCTCAATGACCCCAGAGGTATAAAGCTATAGATTTATATAAATATATTGTATATAGAGATATTTATAATAAATCTATAGATTCATTAAATAGAATCTATTTAAATGTACCACCTTCTTAAAATATCTTGTGAGATAAAATTGTTTTGTTGTTGTTGTTCATATAAAATTAGCATTTTTCATAACAATATGCACTGGAAAATATTGTTTTTAAAAAAGGAAGCAAAAACACATTATTACTATTTCTTATAAAGCTGAAAGTTCTGCAGGGTTCTCGGTATTTCCTAGCAATCCTATTTATTAGTATTGGTAAACTCATTTCTAAGTCTTCTCATCTAGTATTTTAAATTTTTTAATTTAATTTTTGAATGAATAATACATTGTCATATTCAATAAAGAATTGTAGGACAAAATAAAGAATCTCATCCTCTGTCTATCCAGTTTCCCCAACTCTTCAGTCAGGTAAATTTTGTGATTTTGATATATTCCTTTATTGTGTCTTTATGTAAATACAAGAAATAGAATCAACCTCTACAGCCCCTCCTAAAATACCTGCCTGCTGCTCCATCCCTCATTCTCAGCTTTGCCTCATATTTCATTGTAACCACAATGCCCTCTTTCCCATTCGTCTACTAACCTACTCTATGCACATCCTTCTTTCTCGTTTTCCTCCTCTAACAATGAAAAAGCTGCTTTTCATCCTAGTGAAATCCAGTTCTTCCACATGGGGTTAGGCTCTATCCTTCTCACTTTTGTCTCAAAACTTTGTTCGTTCATCTTTCCCTTTCCCCCCTACATCTCCACTGTCTGTTTCTCCAGGTTCTGGAGCTGGCTATTTAAATTTAAATGAATTAAAACTAAATAAAATTTAAAATTTAGTTGCTCAATTGCACTAGCCACATTTCAAGTGCTCAATAGTCACATGTGACTAGTGGCTATCAAATTAAACTGCTCAGATATGAAACATTTCTAGCATTGAAGAAAGTTCTATTAGACAATGTCATTCTAGAGCATGTTTGGAAAATGATAAAATGTCCCAATTTCATTACTCACTAAGTGTGATCTTGGCCAAGTTATTTTCTCTACCATGCTTCAATTCCTTTATCTAGTAAAATGAGAAAAAGAAAAGTATTGATTTTGTAGGTTATTGCATATGAAGAACATGTATTATGTAAATTGGCATGAAAAATTGAATATAAATATAGATAAGAACATAGATATAGGTATGGATACAGAAATAGATATATAGAGATAAAATTATTTCAAAACAATTGGTTTTCTTTCCATAATGAATATTTCAATCCCACTAAAGGAAGCTATTTTTTTTTTTACCTTGGGCAATTCTAATAAATTGTACTTACATCCCCATGTCCTCCTAAGTATGGACCCACATTTATGTTTTCATCACACTTTACACATACTTTTATAGTAAGGTATTATTGCATAATATCTGTAAGTACACAGACCGTAACTTTGTGCTTTGAGCACTAAGCAAAGATCCAAGACACACAATAAATGTGTAATAAATTTTGTGGCATTGGATTAAATTTAGTTAGGGACACTTGATTAATGCTTTCTGCATGTGAAAATTCCTCGCACTTCATTTAAGATATATTCCCATTTATATGTCCAAATATCATGTTTTCTTTTTATTATCTGCTCTAGAATTTGTAACCCTATAAATTTTATTGCTTTCTAAATGCTCAAATCTGCATTGGCCCATCTGAATTGCTTTACACTCTTTTCCAATTTAAAGATTATCATTAAAGGATCTACTTTTAGTGAGAAAGTTACATTTGCCCTGCCACTAGTAACCAAGATAATTATGTACCTTAAAAATCTTTGATTGTACCTTCAGACCCTATTATCTGAAATATAATAATTAGAAAGAGAAGAAGCAAAGAAAAATAAATAGTAGTATAACTACTATTCTTGGCTGTGCATATAAAGAAAGATATATTTCCTACTAGATGTTTGCATTGATATATTTTAAACAAATGTGTTTAAAAGCTGCTAATTTTCTCTTTGAATATATATGTATATACATATTCAGTAAAAAGATGTTGGAATTACTAATTATTACATTTTTCAATTAAAAGATGCCCCTTCATCAATTTAACTATGCTTAGAAGTAAATGCACCATAATTCTCTCATGTCTCTCTTAGAGCTTTACATGTTTATTAAATACCCAAAGATATTTATTAACATTAATAAGTACTAAGGTTAAATATTAAGCAAATCATTTTGCAGAAACACAAATTTACACAAAAGGTAAAAAAGATGTGGGTATTCACTTAAAAATTTATTTCTTAATCAGAATTTACAATTAAAATTAAGTATTTTATTATACACATCATCTCATTTAATCCCCAAGAGAGTTTATGCATTTTGTGTACTAAAATTTTATTTCATGTAAAATTGGTTTGTACACAAAGTTTATATACATGTTGACCACATAAAGACTTGTACATTTTAAAAGAAGGATTTCTAATGTCAAATAAATCAGGGTACATTCATGAAATAGAACACTGAGCAGCCATTAAAGAACAACAAAGTAGATAGAGAGATAGAAAGATAAAAAGGAGGATACAGAGGACAATTTGTAAAATATATTGTTAAATATTTCAAAAATTTCAGGATACAGTGAATAGTTTACTACTAATTATGTAAAAAAATAGGAATTTATCCACATATGTTTATCTGCTTGAGATTAGTTAGTCTATTAGTGGAAAAGAAATTTGTTTCTGTTTGAATTTTTATCAATTTTTAAAATCCTTTATTTTTTATGAAATGAGTACATTCAGTTTTGCTAGTCTTGAAATACTTATAGTTCCTAAACTATCAAATTCTTTTCCCCAAAACTACTTTCTTTTCATATCTCTTTATTTGCTGTCATTATTTCTAATTAAATGCCTTAGACTTATGTTTCATAACCTATCAGTTTTTATATTGTATATTGACTTTGCATTATGGTAAATATCATCTTACATAAACATTTCCCATGTCCAAATCCTTTGTGATTTGCACACTTTTTTTAGATGTACATATTTTGGATTATATAAATATTGTTCCCTGCTGAGCCAGATGATCATCAAACATGCTATCATTATTTTTCATCTCTAGCTTTACTTGTTATGTTGCATAAAGTCAATATTTGCCTTTTTAAAATCAGCGTATTGGTTTCCTTGTTGTACTATTTTTCTAAAGGTAATTACTCCTAAAATTTTCAACAGAATTATAATACTTATGCCAATACTATTTTCCACGTGGTCAAAATGAATCAAATCAAATTAAATTAAAATGATTTTCCCACATAAATCTTCTTCTTTACATTCTCTGATCTCTTGTGAAACCTGATCTGATTGTTCTTTAGGCCAATTATAGAGCTGTTATTTTGCAACATTTCTCTGCCACTCTATGATGGAGCCCATATTTCTCTTTCTTGATTAACTCTTTCTATTCTAGTAGAACAGCAGTACTGGATTGAGAGTAAGTATATGGAAGATTATTTGTTGAAACTTTATACATTTGAAAATTTTTTCATTCTTACCTGACCAGAGTTTGGCAAAGGATAGATTTTTAGCTTGAAATTATTTTCATCAAATTTTATGTTAAGTACTTGGTAGACCTTTCCAATCTGTTGATCCATGTCCTTCACTTCTGGAGGAGTTTCTTGTATTATAGCTCTGTTTTTTCTGTTCTTTCTTTTTAGAACTCCTATTCATTTTGATGTCAGACTTCCTGGAAAATATTCTAAGTTTCTTTTTACTTCCTAGTGTTCATTTTTGTCTTTTTATATTACTTATCACAGATTTCCTCCACTTAATCATTTAGCCCTTCTAGGTATATGTTTAATTTTTATTTCCAAGAGTTCTTTTTCATTCCCTGATCACTTTAAAAAAAATAACATCTTATTCTTATTTCATGGAAGCATTAGTTTCTTTTGTTTCTCTGATGATATCAGTTTTTGTTTTTTTCTGTTCCTTGAATCATCTCTCTCTGTAGTTCACTTTTATTTGTATTGGTCTCTGTATTATGTTATAAGCCTTTTCTAAAATGTCTGGAGATTCTTGGGTCTTCGTTCATATTTAAGAGTACGTCTCCAAGAAGTTGAGTAGAGGCTCTGCTTGGTGGGAAGGGGGTAAAGATTAGTGAAACCATCTTTTTTGTTGTTAGAAGCTCTAGCATCTTTAACTAAATGTATGTTTAGTGGATATTTTCAGTTGTAGTCAATCTCCTTGCTGGTGAGTATTAACTCAGCTGCTGGGAATGTGGGGGCCAAAGTGAGGTCGTTTGGGGATAATACCATTTTACTTTCTCACTCGCATGCTGCTCTGTGCCTTGCATCCCAAGTCTTATCCCCTTCTTTGTGGTATCTGGAGCCTCCAAATTCTGAGCCTTGCCAAGGTTCTACAGAGCAGGTTGCTGTACTTCTCATCATTATCTCTCTCTGCAAGCATGTAGGTTTCTACTCTTTCTATTCTGCGGAGTCAGTTATTACCCTTCTGTCTGCTTTCCACCTTCTAAAAACCCACTGACATCTTCTCTGTTATTTCTTCTTTCACACTCTTTGCCTTATGATTTTATTTATAAGTTTTATATACCTGTATTGCAGTTGAGGAAAGAATGGTGGTAAATATGCTTGTGCTTCCCATTTTTAATTGAACATACATGCATTATTTTTAAATAAATATGCAAGAGGGTCCCAGAAGTTTGAGAACTACACATATAATTTTCACCACTAGAAAAATATTGAAGTAAAGAAATCTTCACAATCTGTGAAAATCTTGAAGTATTTATCCTCGGAAAATTTAGTGTACAATGTCATATCTAGTACTAAAACAACTCCATGTCAATTTCCTCAGAAGCATATTTTCAGTACAGGAAAATAGTTGTTTTCCTACTCCTCTTGCAGGAGCATAAATCAGTTCAACATTTCCGAAGGATAATTTGGAAATCTACATTAAGAACCTTCAAAAGAAACATAACCTACGGATTTAGTGATTACCTTACAGAAATTTGTGTAGGAAAATCGCAATATATCTATTTAGTCAGAGATCGTTTGGTTGCAAGTCAAATGAAAGTTGATCACAGGAAATCTCCTAACATAGTTGCTAGAAAAACAACCAAGCTGTACTGAGCCACATTGTGACTCATTTCTGTCTTTCTCAGTGCCTCTCAAAATGGCACTATCAGCCTTGGATCTACAGGATTGTCTAATTTGGTTCCCTATGACTAAATGGCTCAGTCTCCAAGTCTCAATCCCACTTTCTGGGAGAATGAGTCTGATTGGCCTGATCAAGTCAGCTTTTATGGTCAGTGCCTAAGAGGGACTTAGTTGGACCATCAGAACTATCTGTTCTCAGACTACTAGGGCTGGGGAGGTTCTTTTAGAATAAAAGCATGGAGATCTGGGGAAATTTATCAGTCTCCAACCAAGCAATGGAAGGGCTTTAGATAGTATCTAGAATACCAGCTAACTAGGTAAGTTGATCCAGTCTATACAATGGCTAGTTTAAGATTAGCTTGAACCATGACTCAAATACCATTGAAGTTGTTTTAATTTCAGTTTGATATTGATCCAGCAAATAAGGGATACAAAAGATAATCATAAACCTAGAACCTAATTCAGTGAATGCAGCTCCCATTGCCTTCATGGATCCTCAAAATTTTGCTCAAATTTCAAAAGGTTTTGTAGCACCCTTAGAGTGAAAAACCAGATAGGTCAGAGACTCACAGAACCTCAGGCTCGCTTTTTTTTCCTTTTCTTTTTACAGTGGCTGAGCTAGGGAAGATGGGAAAGAAGCAGGTTGTAATGTACTTAACTTACATTTTTGCACAATCTGTTCAGCATTACCACCATGTACCATGAAATGAAACCTACCGGAGGTTTCATTTCACATGGCCTTACCATGGCCACCACAATATATAACATAAATGAGTAACGAGACTATACTGAACGAAGTGGGTAACAGGCAAGAATACTGATAAATGTTAACTGACACCAGGTTTAGCATAGACAAGAAAACTAAGATTGCGAAGACTGTAATATATTGGAGAAAGAAACAGCTATTCAGTTCTACGTGACTATATTTTTGCAGAAAGATGTATATCTTTATTTCTTGTGTCTAAAAACAAGTCAGACATCCAGATTCTTATGTGACATTTCTGGATTTTGAAATGTTCACAACTATCAAGATTTTTTAAAACGTCATGTTGGCCAAGAAAAAAACACATCTGTTGATGGAATCAGGCCTGCATATAGCCAATTTGTGAAGCTATCTACACATACCTTAGCATGCATACACAAACACACACACACCCTATACAAATGAGTTTGGGATTTTAATTAGTCCCACAAACCAAAATCCGATATAATCAAGAATAAGGAATTTAGCCTCATACACAAATTTTCCTCAAAATCACAGAATGTTAGAATAGAAAAGAATATAGGAATTTAACTATCATAACTCCATTATTTTATAGATGAGACAACTTATGTTTATTTTAACAAATTGTTAAAAACTTAAAGATAGTAAAATATATGTATGTAATTATTTTTGGATTTTTCTTTGAAGGGTGGTTAGGTTCCTTAAATTCTAAGATTAATATCTAGGTATCATATCTCCACAAGCATTCTAACTAATTTTTATTTTAGTTCAAATCATAATTCATCAAAAAGCTTTATTTACATTCATTTCATAAAACCAAGCAGATTTATTTCAATGTGCCATCAAGAAGGCTTTTTATAACTAAAGCACATAATAATAGTGTGATTGTTATGGAATAAATAATGTCGGCGTTAGCCTCTATGAATTATTGGCAAGGTACTCACCTTTAACCACCCACTTCACTTTACATGTGGAACTGGTAAAATGCTATATTTATTTCAGGGTACATTTGTCCAGGTGATTTTCAAACTCCAACCTTGGTTCTTGTGCCTAAATTTCTTTTTCTTTTTCTTTTTTCTTTTTTCTTTTTTTTTTTTTAGCTCTTTTGACTTCCTACATTGAAATTTATGGTGCATTTCCCAGTACTCCCTGCTGTGTCCCTCATCAGGTCCTGGCTGCCAGACCACTAGGAAAGAAGAAGTGAATGCTGGAAAACCCTGTGGCTGTCTTAACTAAAGAACTGCACAAACATGACCAAAGTTCTCTGCAAATGCTCCTAGATTGTCAGAAGAAAAATAGCAACAAGCTGCAGCCATTCAATGAAGCAATATTTTCCTTATTACTTGCAAAGTCTTTTATTTAGCCTCTACAGTATCATATTTGAAATGATTTTATGACTGGGGGCAATACTTGGCTAGCCATCTGTTCTCTCAGATTAGCTGTCAGATGAGCAGAGTGTTTTTAGACAATGTTTTCAAATTGCTTTAAAATACCAACAAATTCAATATTTGTTCACAACAGTAGGGAATATTTTCATATTTTTTCAAAAAAGGCTGGATTTTCCAATAATTTTACATTGTCTATTTAGTCACTTGTGCAAGTAAGTAGACTCTAGCTAACATTAGAAAAGGAAAGAAAAGTAGTCAAAATGTCGAGATGGATTTGGTATACCAGAGCTGTCTCTACACTTGCAATTATAAAAGCAAATCTTTAATTTGGAGATTTCTGCCTATCCACCATTACAAGCCCCTTCGGGGCAATGATCTATCAAGTTCTGACTGTCTCAAACTGTTTGTGCCAGGGTCCACATCGATCACACTCACACTTGCTTCACTTTTAGCCAGAGAGCCAAGAAACAATAATTTTCAATTAAGAAACTAGAAGACTTGGAGTTTGATTTATGGTGCATGACTAATTATCAAATAGCTGGTCTAATGAAAATTAAGCTGCTGGTTACTACAAAGATTTAACTTCATTTTCTTGAAGAGATACTGATATGATCCAGAATGTAATTTATTGAAGTAGTATGATGCATTTTAAAAGTCATAGACATGTAAATGAGATAATTATCATTTTTAAATGACAGGGCTAATTATTGATATTATGATGAATTTTATATTCAGAGTACATATACACCTGAAATAAAAGATTATCTTTGCTTGCAGTAATGATTTTTGCTTCCTTCTTATGATACAGGAAGATCTAAAATTATTGCACATATTGTAAGGATTAAAAAATCATATTAAAAAAGTTAAAATTACTTGATGTAAATTATTCAGAATAAGTAAATAAATAAAAACTTTAAAACCATGTAAAATATCATCAATGAATGTAACATGCCATATGTATATTTTATAGTATTTATAATTTTTTCTTGGATTGCAAAATAGAGTTATGAAATGCAAATGCCTAAAATCATAAAAATGCAAGTTTACCATTGTTCCATAAATGAAACAATTTAATGTTATATCATCTGTAGCATACTCTACTCTATTAACATGGGCTATATTTATAAACATTCAACTTTTACCCTAGTTTTTCTCTATTCCACCTCTCAATTCTCCTGTGCACCCAACCTGAACCATCCCTGTTTCCCCAAACATCACATTCATTTCCTGTCAATCTTCCTTCACTCACATAGATCTAACTTTCTATGAACTTCTCAAAAACCATATCTCCAAATTCTGCCATCTTTCAACTCCAATCTTAAGTGTCACATCCTCTATGGGATGAGCAAAAATTTTATATTTATCCTTTCACTCTATCCTGGAAGGATGTCTCCTTTCTTTTAAGTCCTATAGCATTATATGGTCATCAGGGCCTCTCAATCTTGGCTGCTATAATGGGGACTTATAATATTTTGGGTTTTTTTTATTTGAGTGATGAATAATGTGTTTTCAATTTGTTACAATTTGTCCTCATATATACTTATATATACTTTTCTAAATGCTCATTATACTTCAATAAAACATATTTTTAAATTTTTAGTGCTGTGACTCCATTCCAAACCAATTAGATCAGATTATTGAGAGGATAAAGCTTTGGCCATTGGTATTTTTAAAAAGTTCCCTAGATGATTCTAACATTCAACCAGATGTTCAGAACCACTGATCTATGTGATGTCTTGGGAAGTTCATCTTCCCTTCCAGAGAGACAGTTACTGTTAATAAGTATCCAAGAAAATGTGAAGGGATGACCAAAACCATAGAACTCCTAACTATGTACATTCTTTCAAGGATTTTTATGTTGGATCCTTTTCTAGGTGATGTGCTTCCATTTTATAAACACTGCATATTTCAGAGTTGGCCAGATGCTCTTAAGAATGCTCAGTCCTAAAATGTGATACATTTCTATGGGGTTGATACTGTAGTGTTTACAATTTTATAAATATTATTGTAACCTTATAAAAGTCGCATTCTCCCTTTCTGATTGTGCACTTCTTGAGGCCAGGAGCTGGTTCATTTTTTTTTCAATGAGTGTTCATAATAGCACTATTCTGATGCTGTTTGGCCAACTCTAAGGCTACTATTAAAAAGGATAGTGAGGAAGGAAGAAAACAGTAGGGTAAGAAAGAGGATAGTTTGTGTCCCTCTAGGTTTGACTATGTTATTTAAAATGGCAAAAATATTAGAACAATTTCCTAATAATTTAAATCATGATATATTAATAACTAAAAGCATTTATTGAAATAGCTTGTTTTTGGTGAAATTTATTTTCAGCTGCTCTTTATATTGCTTACCACATTTGTTCATACAGACACTAATTAATAAGTTTACACTGGAATAAAGCATCTCAGTGACAGACCTAAAATCTATTTGCATTCTATCTTATATTCAGAGCTGTCTTTCTAAAGTACAAACTTAATTGAGTTCTTACCCTATTTCATAATCTTTACCACATACCCCTCTCCTAAATTACTGCTACTCAAATTGAGGTTTGGGGGCCAGCAGCATGTGTGGAAGCCTATTAGAAAGACCAAATTTCAAGCCTCACTCCAGAAACAACTGAATCATAATCTGCATTTTAATAAGATCTCCAAGTGAATCATATGCACACTGTAGTCTGAGAAACTCTCATCTGAAGAATGTAAAAGGCCACGCCCTTCATTATCTGTCTCTCATCTCCATCTTCCAGCCTTATTTCCACCTAATTCTTCACACCCAACCTGTAGTCTCAGTCATGCTAGCTCATATAGGGTTTCTAAAACAAATGAGTACTTTCTTGTTTTGAACATCCTGTTAGCTCTATTTTGGCTGCCTTCTCACACATTGACCTGGTAATTCACCTGGTGACTTTCTTAATTCAGATTATTTCTCCTCCACTTTGATGCAAGACCTTCCCTGACTCCTTCTATACAGGTAGGGTCTTTTTTTCTTGTTGCAAGAATCTACTTTTAAGAGTTACCAAGTTGTATTGTAAATAGTGTTTGCATTCCTATTTTTCTTTAGACTATGAACTCCTTGAGAGCAGGAATTGCATCTTGTTAATTTCTGCATTCCTCCTATGCTGTTGGTGGGAATGTAAATTAGTACAGCCTCTATGGAGAACAGTATGCAGGCTCCTCAAAAAACTAAAAATAGAACTACCATATGATCTAGCAATCCCACTGCTGGGTATATATCCAAAAGAAAGGAAACCAGTATATCAAAGAGATATCTACACTTCCATGTTTATTGTAGCACTCTTCACAATAGCCAAGATAAATCAACTTAAGTGTTCATAAAGACATGAATGTATAAGGAAAATGTATTATATATACACAGTGAAATATTATTCATCCATAAAAAAAGAATAAAATCCTGTCATTTGCAACAACATGAGTGGAAGCGGAAGACATTATGTTAAGTGAAAAAGCCAAGCACAGAAAGACAAATCTCACATGTTCTCACTAATATGTGGGAGCTAAAAAAAAAAAATGAACTCATGGAGATAGTGAGTAGAATGATGGTTATCAGAGGCTGGGAAGGGTAGGGGGAAATAAAGTGGGGATGGTTAATGGGTGTAAAAACATAGAATGAGCAATATTTGATAGCACAACCAAGTGACTATAATCAACAATGAGTGAGGGTATATTTTAAAATAACTAAAGGAACAGAATTGGAATGTCCTTAACACAAAGAAATGTTAAATGTTTCTGATGCTGAATACTCCAATTCCCTGATTTGATCATTACACATTGTATGCTTGTGTCAAAACATCAAATGTACCCCACTAATATATACAATTATTATGTACCCATAATATTATAAATAAGAATAAAATTTTTTTAAGAAGAGAAAGCTCCAAGAGAACCCTTTTCTCTGGCTTGAAGATTAAAAAGGAGGTTGGAGGGTCACTACAAGGCAGAGGCTCTGGAGAGAATCCCTGGGTTGCCCCTTGCCTTTTAATGTCTGTGATGGTTAATTTTATGTGTCAACTTGCCTGGACTAAGTGATGCTTGTATAGCTGATAAAACATTATTTCTGGGTATGTATGTGAGAGTATTTCTGGAATAAATTAGCATTTGAATCAGTAGACTGAGTAAGAAAGATTCCCCTCCCCAATGTGAGATGACATCATCCAATCCATTGAGTGCCCATCCGTATAGGAAAAAAAGGTGGAGAAAGGGCAAATTCTCTCTTCTTGATCTGGGAAATCCATCGTCTCTTGCCCTTAGATATCAGAGCTCCTGGTTCTCAGGACTTTGGACTACAGGAGTTATGCCACAAACTCCCTTAATTCTTTTTGAATTTGGACTGACTTATTCCACCAGCTTTCCTGGCTCTCCAGCTTGCAGACAGCATATTGTGGGACTTGTTGGCCTCCATAATAATGTAAGCCAATTATCATAATAAATCTCTCATATAAAAAAATCATCCTTTCCTACCTAACAATAGTTTAGACATCAGGAAATGAGGCAGTAAATGCTTTATGAGTGCTGGACAAAAGGCCTAGGAGAGACCATTCCTGAATGCAAAATGTTGCCAAGTATTTATTTTACACATTTGAAAACACTTTGATTGTGGTTATTTATTTATTCCTCCATAATGGAATAAGACTTATATAGAAATATAGAATCAGAAGTGACTTAGAACATAATTTAATCATCCATTCATTCTCTTTCAAAAAAGATTAACCTTGTATATATTTTGTACACAAACTTCTTAACAAATTATTTCTAAATATGATGATTAATTAAATAACATATTTAGTATTATTTTCAAATACAGCCATTACTGAATTGTAGAAGTAAGTTACATAAAGCATTTAGCACAATGTTGGTATAAAGTGATTAATAATAGACATATTCTTTCTCCAGCCTCTCTTTCCCTTAAGCTAAATTTTTCATGCTGTGATTAAACTCCCATTGTTTTTGTTCAATGCTTAAATAAAAAGGTAAAAATATAAAATTAATTTCCAAATCTCATTTTAGTTCAAAAGTAACAGAGCACGCAACAAGTGAAAATTTTACCCACTTGTTTTATCTTCTTTGCCAAACCACTGATGATAGTACGAAGTCAGAGATTTTTGTTGCTGCTGCTATTGTTTTATTTTGTTTTCTTTCTAAGAACATAGAGAACTTTTATAGCACAATATTAAATAATCTATATGTGAAGGAGTAAATCCTGAGCTAAGCTGTAGATTGTTAGTCTGTATATTATCTGCCTGTAAATTTCAAGTTTCCTGTAGCTTGTGTTCAATCTTCGCAGGACTCCTAGATTCCTACAAGAGGATGGGTGGTAAGAAGTAATTCTTCAACAGACTAACTGTATAAGATCATTGATCAGAACTTCCCTGTCAGCATCATGCATATCAATCCCAAAGAAATAAGTCCATTCATGGCCCATGAAGAAATGCTTCAATAAGTATCAATTGTACTACAAGGTAAAATGAAAACTGCCATATTGTGTTCATTTCTCAGGTCTCTAAAACAGTCTTTGAGAAGAGTGGTACTATTTTATTAATTTCTTGATTCTAATGCAGTTCTTCCATTTAAAGTTTTATGTAATATAAGTCAATTTATTTTTTGTGTGTGTGTTAAACATTTCCTTGAAATAATAACATGGAAACTATCTGTAAGTCACAAACTGAGAAGGCTGGAACACAACCGTGTCTGTTTGTGGTATGTGTGTGTTTGTGTGTTCCTAGTATGTGTGCATAGAAGATGCACACATACTACGATTCTAACTCTAGAAGGCAGATTACATGATGTAGCAACAGCTACATCTACCATCTACCATCGACTGGCTATCTCTTCTGTGTCCTTCACTGGGCCAAGTGGATTATATGCATTAGCCCACTACGGTCAAGTCAGCCACACAAGAGCAGGGGCAATACATCCATATTATGGATGGAGAAATGACTTCAAAGGATATTTATTCATACACGACGACCAATCAATTTTGCTTCTTAAGAATCTGTCCCAAAGAATCCTTCACCTAGGTCCATAAGTTTCATGATATATATTATAGTACTAGCATACAATCTTCCATGGTTCCCACATGCTTCTATCCATGTTTTGGGGTATGTCTAGAATTCAAAGCCTTGGCTACAATTTACTCAGGGCGTTTAAGAAGTGGTTGCACTTGTAGCAAGAAACCTTAAAGAATGAAGTAATGTCTAGTTCTAAGACAAAAAGCAAGCTTGCTTACTGCTTGCTATAAAAGTAAGCTCTTCAAATTCCTCAGCTATGATGCAAACCCATTGCATGTGCAGCATCCACCTGGGTTCCTTTGCTTTTCCCCCACAAAATTTGGGACCCAAGACCCGAGTCTCAATTCTTCTTCCAGAATCCATGAACAGTAATAGGGTGATTTATTAGTTTCTAAGTAAGATAAAGTCAAATCTCAAATCTGACACTTTGTTGTAAATGAAGCTGGAAAATATAGTCCTTATTGTGAATAAATATATGCCAAAATAAAATTGTATTATTTTGAAAAAAGCTACTAGCCATTATTATAAATATCATCATCACTTTATTTAAGTTATATACATTGTTCTTGCTTCTACACACCAGGTAATGCAACTAAAGGCATCAGATATTGCTAAATCCCTCAAAAAGGAAGAAAGAATGTAATTCAAGAAAAATAAATTTACGAGTTTCTTCAAATAAGAAACTTGTCAACTTTGGAGAATATGTGTCAGTGGCTTGAAGTAAAATCCTAGAGACAATAGTGGAGCACTGTTTTAAGAAAGGCAATATCACAAATAATCTTGATGGCACAGGCCAAATGTGGTGGCTCATGCCTGTAATCCTAGCATTCTGGGAGGCTGAGGTGGGAGGATCGCCTGAGCAAGAGTGAGACCCCATTTCTATTAAAAATAGAAAGAAATTAGCTGGACAACTACAAATATATAGAAAAAATTAGTCGAGCATGGTGGCGCATGCCTGTAGTGCCAGCTACTTGGGAGGCTGAGGCAGGAGGATCGCTTTAGCCCAGGAGTTTGAGGTTGCTGTGAGTTAGGCTGACACCACGGCACTCTAGCCTGGGCAACAGAGCGAGACTCTGTCACAAAAAGAAAAAAAATCTTGATGGCACAAAAGCAATGTTGTTTTTTTTCTTGCTGATTTGTTTGAGTTCTTTTTACATTCTGGATATTAGTCATTTGCCAGACATATTATTTGCAAATATTTTCTCCCATCCTGTAGGTTGCCTGTTTACTCTGTTGATTATTTCCTTTGCTGCACAGAAGCTTTTTAATTTAATTAAGTCTCATTTATTTATTTTTGTTCTGGTGGTAATTGCCTTTGGAACCCCATCAAAAAGTGGGCAAAAGACATGAACAGTGTCTTTTCAAAAGAAGATAGACAAATGGCCAACAAACATAAAAAAAAAATGCTCAATATCACTAATAATTAGGGGAATGCAAATTAAAACCACAATGAGATACTACCTTTCCCTTGCCAGAATGCCCATTATTAAAACGTCAAAAAATAACATATGCTGGCATGGATACAGAGAAAAAGGAACACTTACACACTGTTGGTGGGACTGCAAACTGGTACAACTCCTATGGGAAACAGTATGGGGATTCCTCAAAGAGCTAAAAGCAGACCTGCCATTTGATCTAGCAATCCCACTACTGGGTAACTACCGAAAGGAAAAGAAGTCATTTTATCAAAAATACACTTGCACTCAAGTGTTTATCATGGCACAATTCACAGTTGCAATGATATGGAATCAACCTAAGTGCCCATCAATTCGTGAGTGGATAAAGAAAATATGGTGTGTGTGTGTGTGTGTGTGTGTGTGTAAGTACTGTGAAATACTACTCAGTCATAAAAAGGAATGAAATAATGTCTGTCACAGCAACTTGGGTGGAACTGGAGACCATCATCCTAAGTGAAGTATCTCAGGAATGAAGAAACAAACATCACATGTTCTCACTAATAAGTGGGAGCTAAGCAATTGGTACACATGGGCACAAAGAGACATCAAGGACATTGGAAACTAAGAAGGGATGAAGGGAGGAGTGAGGGTTAAAGACTTACCTACTGGGTACAATGAACATTGTCCTGGTAATAGGCCCACCAAAAGCCCTGACTTTACCATTATCCAGTGTATCCAAGTAACAAAAACATTTGTAGTCCCTTAATATTTTGAAATAAAAATACATTGTTCTAATTAACATGGGCATCAACAATTCTGAACCGAAAAGTGATTCAGTAGTCTAAATTCAGATGTAATGAAGTTTTAGAAATGCCTTTTCAATTTATTGCTGTTTTATTTTTTTGTTTATAAGTGCACAAAAGTGATATATGATTACTTTAAAAACCATGTCTAAATAGACTTAAAAGAGCTGTTTACACAAGTATATAATAAAATATACAAGAAATAAGAAATCATTGTTTAATTATCCTAAACATATAAAATAATGTTTTGTCTTATAATTAATCATATATTAAATTTAACCAAATACAGTAAATTTTGAAATGTAAACATAAACATTGTGTTTGACTTCTGAGTCCCATCTCTGAAAAGAAAACTAATAGATCTTCACTCTTAGTACTTCACTTTTTTACTTCTAGACTGTTATATAAGAAGGGAAAAAAACCTCTATTGTACTGAGTCAGATATTTCTATCATATTTAATTAGTTTATTTGTTATAGCAGCTTAATCTATACACTGGCTATTGCAATAAATAGCGATTCAAAGCTAACATTTACAATGTTCACTGTACCTTAGACACTATATTTATTGCAATCTACTTATCACAGAAACCGTAAGGGAGAGTACTATTATTATCCTCATTTTTAGAGATAAGAAAATGGACACTTACAGGCATTAGGTAATTCCCCAAAGTCAACGTATAAATGGAGGAATTGAGATTTTCCACCTATATTGACTGATTCCAGAACCACTTTCATCACTGTGCTATTATTGCTGTTCCCAACTAACACACAGCCCCATGGAGCATGTTACACAAGCACAAAGTTTTGATATGGTACATACTATGTGTCAGACACTAAATATTTTATACAAAATAATCCTTTGTTTAATCATCACCATAACTATGAATGGGGAGGACAATTACCCTTTCCCCCATTTTTCCAGATAGAGAGGTTAGGTACAATAAGTTAAAGCTTTTGCTAAAGACAGCACACCTAGGAAGAAATGGTGCAGGAACTTTCATTCAGGTTCTTCTCTCACATCTCAAAGTATATTCTTTTCTATTATTTCACACTGCTCCTCTAAATGGAATGCACACTTTGATTACAACTATATAAAAATATGATTGTTAATAAGGAAATCATTGTTTAAGACCTGGAAAATGAAAATAATATGCTGAAATAACCTTGGGGCCCTGTGCTTCCTCT
>VBSM01000272.1:7557308-7580790 GCA_008086735.1 Cheirogaleus medius | reverse complement strand
AAAAAAAAAAAGAATTTCCAACAAATTTTTAACAATTCACCAGTCAATTTTGGAAACTAATCTGGCCAATTACAGTACCCAATCTCTTCCAGGTCCATAATTTTATAAAAGTCACCAGTTAAAGAGATCAGTAAGACCCCTGGAAATCCCACTATCCCTTCATCATCCATTGCTATAGAAAGTTACAGATATGCCAAGACCGGAAACTACAGACATAGTTCCCCTTAACCCTTTCCCAGGAACTGACTACACATATTTATCTGGTAATCATCAACTATGCCCTCCCTTCCTCCCTGAGGAAGATCCCAGGACATGAATTTTCACTATTTAAAAAAAAAATCACCCCTGTTTAATTTACCTAAGAGCGTGAGGAATAATGTCAAAGGTTGACCTAAACTCACTTATGCCCCAAAAGCAAATTATAATAAAACTCTGTCTGCTATTGAAAAAGTACAAGCCCTTATTATTTGGAATGATTTAAATGGTATTATAATATTTTATAAACATCACAAGATTCCTTTGTATCAATTCTTTCTTTGGTGCTTGTCAAAATGATATTCACCTCATTTTGGAGGCAAGCAGAGAACATTTCACCTTTAAGACTTTAGAATAGCATTTTACAAAATGCTACAATATTGTCAAAACCCTTTCAAAGTAATTTTTTTTGAATTAGCCCAATAATTGATAGTAATAAAATACTTTGAGATAAAAAATAATATGTTGTAAGGAATGTCTGTCGAATGCTATTTCTGTGTCTACTTTCCTACTGTATTCTGTTAATACCAATGCTCCCATTTTACTTTTGTTGGCATCTGTGTTTGAGGATGTAAGGAACAGTCCCCATGATATATTTATTATCCCCATGCAGTAATGTTTTCACTCAGCTTCAGAGTACACTATGATTCTTCTTTAGAGAATAATGACTCAAAAATTTTTCCTAGCCACTTTTTAAAAACATTTCAGTAAACATCAAAATTTCACATTACCAACTATAGAAGAATAGAATCACAGAATTTTGACCATGACATCCTATAACTTATACATATTATGCATACAAAATCAATTTTATTCAGGAGACGATTGTTTTTAATGTTCTTTATGATTTTATATCACTTTTCTTTTTCACACTAAAAATCATTTTCATAAAAAGATATTGTTATTCCTATATAAGAAAATATTTCTGATTCCCTGTCATTCAGGCCATTCCTTAAGTTATATTTCTCACTGCAGTGTTAGGTTTTCTAAATGACCTTGTGCCCCAGTGGCAAACATGTCTCTAATGCACTCATTATTCTTAGGAATATTTACTAAGCATTATTTGTGCATACAAAACTGTGCTGAATATTGGACAGCATACAAAGATAAAACATTCTCCCATCCACCAAGAAGCCTAAAATTTCTTAAGGGAGATAATACAGAGACTTCATAATTTTCAGAAAATTTGATTTGTGATAAGTGTCATGTGCCTGGGACAAACCAGAGCCACAAGAGTTCAGAAGGTTCCTATCATTGTTTTTGAAAAAGAATATCAAGTCATAATTTTTTTGTAAACCCCTATAGGGATCAGATTTATGTTCAGAATTAGCATGCTTGAAGCTCTGACTCGGGTGGGGCAAAGGCAATATATGTAACCTAAATATTTGTACCCCTGTAATATGCTGAAATAAAAAATTTAGCACTATTATTTAACCAATTAGTGAATGGGAATGTAAATGAGAAAACACTCAAGGATTTCTTCCTAGCACTAATTATGAGGGGATTTTCATAAAAAACAGTTAAGAAATACAGATGCCTATTCACTTTTCAGATTTCCAAAACCAGAGGTTTTATAACTTCCATTTATACTTAGTCCTAGCATATAAGCAAATGTATAACTACAAAGTCTTCACAGTGTTTCAGTTGCTAGAATGAAAAGCCACAGCAGAACCAACAGATGTGTAAAATAACCGGGCAGCATTCTGAGTCTTCCCTTCTGTGGCTAAACTGCTCTTACTCCCAACTCATCCCCAGAGATGTCATTCTGTATTTATTTAATTACTGTTTCGTCTTTCCTAAACCACTTTCGTAAAGCTCCTTGTATCTCTCTTAAAATTCAGTGACTGAATATAGTATATTAAAATTCTAATAAGAGCCTCTGTGCCCACTAGAAATATCATAATCAGTATAAAACTACATTACTGACCATTTTTTAAAACTACATTTGCATTTCAACTCCTATGAATGTATCCTATAAAAATCCTAATACACGGACAAAATAGTTATTTATAGCATATTTATACTATTAAATTTTTTATATAAGTATTTGAAAAATAAGAAAATGATTACATCATTATGTTGCATACCTGTTCAAAAGAATGATATAAACCTATGTACTATCATGGA
Source organism: Cheirogaleus medius (assembly GCA_008086735.1). NCBI lineage: Eukaryota > Metazoa > Chordata > Mammalia > Primates > Cheirogaleidae > Cheirogaleus > Cheirogaleus medius. The sequence goes on along the minus strand of VBSM01000272.1, from coordinate 7,578,408 downwards.
AAGATCTCCAAGACATAGAAAAATATGCATATTTTGTAGAGCTATAAGTTTGTGTACATATGCATAGAAAAGGCCGGTAGGACACTTACCAACCTGTTAGCATTGCTTTTCCATGGAGAGGAATATGGGATTGAGAAAGAGAGTGAAGAGTGACTTATTTTTACTTTAATATTTGTACATTGTTTGACAATTTTGCATCAAGCATATATTCATTGTGTCATGTTTTATAATCACATACAAAAGATTTCATTTGGAAAAAGTCTTATACAAACCTAAGTTACAGTCTACTAGGTTCTCAACAGCTTAAAATAGAGTTGGTGAGGAAATGTTTAAAATAATTCATAGAAAGCTTGAAAGAATTTAAAAGCGAATTTGCCTTGTCACTCTTTAGTTTTCTAATTCTCTGTTTCTAAGGGAAAATGTTCAATATTAATTAAATTCAGAAATATAGAATAGTGATTAAAGTGGGGTCAGGTTAGTTGGAAAAATCTGGAATCATTTTAAAAAGGTAAGTACATATTGGAAAGTCCCTTCTTAAAAAAGTTTACAAATTCTTTAAACATACAAAACTTATTCAAAAGTTGATCTCTTAAGAATTCAGGGTATGAGAGTTGGAAGAAAGATGTGTACAGAGAAGAGAATGAGCAATAGTACAGAAGAAGGTATGACTATAATCTGGGAGTCTTAAAACTGCTGGACAATCATGTTAGGTCCAATCCTTATTGTATGTTAATTGACTCGAGCTGTTGAGTTAACAAAGGTAGAGAGGAGCAAATATCTTTTCTAACAGGAAGAAATTCTGACTATAGAGATGATGGAAGCATTAGCATAGTCATCTTCTTTGGTGATTGTAGTTTAGGAGTGGCAGCGGCTTCAGCCACAACCCAAGAAGGATAAGCATCGACTGCCTTACCACAGTAAGTACAGGGCAAAACAGACGATAAGCCAGATTTGCAGATTTTTTTTCCCTTTAAAAGAAATTTATTAATAAATATAATTCCATGCAAGTTTTGAGATTTGAAAATCTATACCGAGAAAATCTGTAAATTTCTAATGAGGTCATTGAGAGCCAAGTCCTTTGGCCTACCTCAGTGAAAATCCTGGAGAACCACCATGAGAAGCAGTGACATAAGCTGGCACTAGCTTTGAGTAAGTTCAGTGTCCCAGGTAGGGTTGAAAAGAAAAAATATTAATAGTGTCCATATTTTCTTATTTCCTCATATCTTATATTTTCTTATGATCAACCACTCATTATTTAGTTATTTAATTAATGGTTTTTGCTTTAATAAAAATTATATTACTAAAAAGAGCAAGCATGGTCTTTTTCAGTCCATTTCTACATCTCTCTCTTCTGTTTGAAGCAGGACTAAATTACAGAGATATGCACCATAACATGGAACCGTCATTAGGCAGGGGTCATTGCCTTAACTTCCAGACAAGGCATTTAGAGAAACAAACCCATCTTCAAGACCAGCCAACCTTGAAGATCTATGTGCTCAGTCTTCCACGTGACTACCACATGGCTGCTGTGGAACCACCACCCACTCATGGTCTGAGCAATTCCCAGCAGTGAAGTATCAGATCAGGGTCATTTCACCCTTTTATTTGGTACCTTTGCAACTGGCACATACCTTCACTCTATTCATTAGCTTTGCTGTTAGCACACACATACACACACACAAACACACACACACACTTAGAGAGAGAGAGAGGAAAGAGGTGGGGGGCCTGAGAGAGAGAGAGAGAAAACCTCAGTGACCATAAGGCTTTGAGGAAGTTAAGATTAGCCTTATAAAAATCTGAGAATATCCATACCTGCTTGTCTGGCTAACCAATAAAATTTTTACAACATTATGGCACATGGTGAGGGAGAAAAAGCTTATGGAAAGTTATTGCTATCTTACCAGTATTTGAAATGAAAATTATAAATAGATCTGTTACAGATACTCAAAATTCTCTGGCCAATTCAACCCAATTTTGGTCAACTTCATGGCATGGTGTGGTAGAGAAGAGGAAGCTTATTCCTAGTTTCTTGCTATTTTATCACTATTTCACGTAGAAATCATATTCAAGATTTATTACAAATAACCAAACCACTTAATAACATTAAAGTAAGAGGATTTAAATATGAGTTTATTAAGCTAACTTAGTTTTTTTTAAGACAGGTAGAAGAAAGCAGATTATTGCAACAATAAAGCAGCCTCTAAATAAAGACGTTAGGTACCAATACCACCGAATGAAGCAAATTCTATTTTAGAACTGGGGGAAAAAAGATAGTTATGATGTGGGTGCTATTCCTAAACAAGCTATTTGCTGTGAATCATTGTTGGTGCATAACTTGAAACAATCTTGTAAACTAAAATTCAGAACTACAGTCTGGAATTATGAATCAACTTATTTCTTAAGTAATATGCACACAAATGCAATTCAAGAAATGTCTGATAGCCACCCAAACGTTTTTATTTTTTTTCCAAGCTTGTGAGACATTTTTCATCAAAAATAGCCTTAGTTTAGGCATTGCCTCCCCAATAAAAGCCTTCTGTGAATCCAACAATTTCAGTTTGAATCTTCAGTGAGTAAAATATTATAGTATTTTTTAAAGGTTGGAAGAAAGAAGAGCTAATCCAAACACTTCTCATAGTATCTCCTCAGTGACCTTCGATTTTAAAATTATGATCTTAAACCATGTGAATCTGGAATTCACAAGGGAAAGTTATGAGGAGAAAAAGATTTTGAGGCTGCTTTCACACTAGTGCAGTGAACCTGCTTTCTAGCAAAGCTTCCAGAGAACACAACCTATGTTACAGAAGTAACAATTGCAGAAATACAATCTGGGAAAAATTAACCTTTCCATTGTAGAAAGACTTCAAAGTGCAGTAAGAACTGATACTGTGAAACATAGTATTAGGATGTAGTTACATGGAAAAGCTCCATGACATGTTTTCACCTAATGGAGGACTTAATACAAACCTCAGAATGAGTAAACTATTAGGTGTTTGATTTTTAAAAACTTAGGAAAATATAACTTTTAAACTCATCTGTATCAAAAATGAAACTTTACCATCTGTTTTTCACTCGTTTACACTCAATTAATCAAAAGAATGTTGAAATTTCTTGTCAGTAGAAGAGATGGAAGTCTTTCAAAATAAACATTTAACACTATATTTGCAACCTAGTGGAAGAGGGCAAGTGTTTCAATCAGCAAGCATGACCTGCCCTGACATAGTTTTCTTTTTTCCTACTCTTCAAAATAATACAGCCCATTATATTTTCATATAAATTTAAAAAGATAGCCACTCACTTTAAAAATAGGTAATTCTCCATTTTAAACCTCAATATCTAAGTTGGCAAGTGACATTTTACATAACCTCAATGTATACACATATAATTAAAAAAAAAAACTTCTGTATGCAATTTGGAACATAAGGAAAAAAATAATGTTTAATGAATAAGCATTGGATATCCACATAGCATCAGAGAAAAATATTCTGACTAGTACATAGCATAAAGTAGAAAAATTAATATAACATTTGGAAAACATGCTTTTTGTAAAATATTCTATCTCTTAGATCCCATGTGATGTTGCTGTTGCTATAGTAACTGTATTTTGTTCAGCAGGAAGATACTTAGGTACAGAATGCTTACATTTACTAACCAAATTCTCAGTGAAAAACATTACAAATAGAAGTGATGAATTAAAATTCTCAGTGGATAAGCAGTTCTTATCCCCTCATTTTAAAATTACCATCAAATAATTTTATCCAGTATATTTTTATACAAATATTATTCTTCATGAAAATCATCTTAAAAACAAAAATGGCTGAGCTAGAAAGAATTTTTAAGTTCTCACAATTTATTAGTTTGCATGAAGGGTAATATGCTAAAAACATGAATTACTTTATTCTTAGCTAAAATTATACAAATATTTTTTAATTTCAGTTTTAAACATCCAAAGGCTGGTTTCTACCCTCCCCTATAATGAGTCTTATAAAACCTGCTCAATAGCACATATGTTGAATAAATACCTCAACACACTACATTTGCCAACAAAGTTCTAAAATCAACTTTGTAAATGTCATGATTCTTAATGCTATTGTGGTATAAATGAAGAGCATTCCTTGAGTCCATTTGGCTAGGATTGCTAGCGTACTTTGTTTCCCCAAGAGAAGAAAGAAGAGTAGTAAACCATTTTTGCAGAATGTCATTCTCTCACAACAGTTTATGAAAGAAACATCTGTGACAAGAATCTCTAATGCTTTTCTCAAAGCCACAGCTGACAGTAAAAGAGCATTGCTAAAAGTGGCAAATCAATCCCATTCCGCCCTTCTCAGAGCATGACACCTAATTTGCTATGTCTCACATGTATTTTCCTCACATGTGCTGAGAGACTGTGACATTGATGTGGTGGCTTTCATCCAAGCCTCAGCTGAATAAACACTTGGGCCATACAGTGGGCAAACTGGCATCCTTAAAAACGTCTTCTGTCCCGGCAAGTTAACTTCACCTCAGGGAAGCATTTTTCTAAGTTTTAGTTTGCAATTTGGGTACGTAAATGGAATCTCTGAATGCTATTTGGAAAACCTTAAATCACCTGACACACATAGAGCACATTCTGTATTTTTTAAACCAGTTTTCCTGGTATAATGCAATTTTTATATGACTATTTGAAAACATATGCAAACACAACAGATGAAAATGAATAATAGTGTATAGGATTTTTAATCAAATTATTTCATTGCAGAATGTATACTTTAAAAAGAAGCATAAGAAATAAACAGGTAAGTCTAAAATATATATCATTTTTAATAAGCAATTTATTGTCATATATTACATACCAAAAATATTTACTGATCTCAAGTATACAGCTTGATGAATTTTTGTAAACCGAATGTATACGCTTGTGGTCAAGTAATAGAACACCATCAGCCTACAGATCCCCCTTTAGGAAGGTTATGCCTTCCTAAAACATATAAAATTGCCCTAAATTTAACACAAAAATCTTTAACAAATGGGAAATCTCAATTTAAATGATATCAAGCAAATCATTAAAGTTCTAATAAAGACTATGAATACATCAATGGCCCTGTAGTTAATGAGGATATCTCTTTTTGTATATCTTCTGTGGGGCTGCAAGTGATTCTTTTTTATCTCTCAACAATCAGGGAAATCACCAATTACCATTACCCCCAAATGATGCCAAATTTTTTTTACTCCATTGAAGTTTTATAAAAACACAGGGGTAGAAAAAAATGCAGGGGTGCATGTCATCTCTGCCATGAGTTGTTTTGATTACTCTATTTCTCTTCCTTCTAGAAAACTTTAATGTAAATTCCTTTTTTCAATTTTAATTATACTTAACAAGGGAGAATACATATACTATAATTTTCTCTGTCTCTCAGATTTCTCTTTAATATGATAATTTCCAAAGCAAAATAATCCATTTTCCAAAACCTAAAATTGATACAGGATAAATATGTTCAATCTTGCTCTTTGACCCACAGGGCACACTTAGATGTTCTGTCTATGACACCAAGTAACCTGCACAAGCCCATGACCACCTGAAGCAGTTCCAATCTCTATTAGCCCCACCCATATTCCTGAATGTCAGACTAGAATTTTAGTAGCCCAGCCAAATACCTTCATATAATTTTCACATACACACCTGAAAAGCTCAATGTATTCAGAACTAAATATTCTCTATCTTAATTAAATAACTTAGAATCCCAAACCTCAAAGTTATCTTTGGCAATGTTTTTTTGTCAACACTTACATTCAAATTCAAACACTAAGGTTTACCAATTCTACCTCTAAAATATCTTTTAAATCTGTCTCCTACTGTTCTTTCTCACTGCACTGAAGTCCTTATTCTTTTCAGAACATGCTATTATATATGCCATTTCATCCTTCTAGAATGACTTTACCCTCTTTTGTCTTGTAAATGCCTTCTTAGCTTTAAAGCCCATCTTGAAATGACTCCTCCCCCAGACGCCATCACTGATCCCAGCCCACACTATGAGCAGAATCCTCCTTTGCTTCTGTCATAAAATATGTTTCCTTTCATCATTACATGATCTTGTATCTATGTCCTCTACTGGAACAGGAACACCTGGACTGGAACAAGCCTTCTTCATCTTGATATTTTCAATACCTAGGATATAAGCTAGGATATAATATATGCTAAACAAACAATGAAAGAATGAAATATGATAAAATATTCTTTGCCTAAAAGGCATGGAATATCCAGAAGATCTCTTTGAGTAAATCACAGTCTGTCTGGGTCTACTTCTCTTATCTCAAATTGAATGGGATGCATGGCTGATATAGCATGGAAGTCACCACAAAAGTGAGCTCCAGTCTTTCCAGCAGCACCCAAGAAATGCCACGAATGCAGAGTCATCAGAGGCTTGGAGCAACTAGGGTCAGGGCATGGAAGATAAGATAATTAACTAAAGGGCCAACCAATGCCTAGGGCATGTCCATTGCTCAGAGGGTGCAGTGCAGTGTGTTCTCTCAAAAGGCAGGAGGGTCTACTGCATCGTAGGAAGGATGAATTCAAAGCAGTTTTTAAAATGAAAATTTTCTTGTAAAAAAGAAAGAAATGAATGGGTTGGATTAAACCTTGTCTTGTATTTGATGAATTGCTATTATTAAAAAAGTAATCTTAGAATATGTTCATGCTTCACATATTCCATGCTGTTTGTTTTATTGCTGTCCTGGAGTGCTTTCTTTCAATAACTGTACCATCAGTGCCCCTGGACATAAATGTGAATCATGAGGTTGTAATAAAACTTTAGCCTACTACTGCACGTGTCTACCTTAGAATGTCCTATGTTAAGGTAATATGTTTAAATGTAAATATTAGATATGATGGTGTAATTGTGTTTGAAAGATCTAGTACAAAAGGATTTGTTTCCCATACAACAATAAGAACAAAAAAATCAGAGATAAAAGGTGAGAGAATTTTTGAAATTTAAATCTAGAGCTCTTCTTCACCTATGATACTTGAAAGTTAGCAAAGATCATAGTCTTCTTACCCACAGCCATCAACCCTGATCAATAACAAAATCAAGCTTCAAGGGACTTCATATCTAACAGTGACTGTGAAAGAGATCTTTCCACTCAATCCAAATCACAGAATCCTAGAATCCCACAGTGTTCAGTTTGAAGAGTACTTCCTTTCCAAGAGAGGAGACCAAGGCAAGAGTAAAGGCATGGGATGCACAGAGAACTTCATCTGGGTCACTTTTTGCCCATAAATGGGACTCTGTTTTTTGGTCTTCAGAATCAAGGGTATTATCTTGGTGTAATTTTTGAAAAAAATATTCTGGGATGCTGAAAGCCTTAAGTATTCATCAGCAACATGAACTGAGCCAGAAGGCAACTTCTCAGAACTACAAACACTTTGAGAGACAGGTGACTCTTTAGAGCTGCTTCACAGCAAAGTGCATAAGTTCATATGGAAATAATGTATTTATATTAATTTTAGAAGATCCATGATCCCTGATGTCCATGTACACACCCCATGTTAAAAGTTCCTAATATAAATTACTTCAAAATATATTTCAGCAATTATTATATGATTCTATACATCAAATAAACCTTCAATCTCTGTTTAAAGAAGGAAATATTGCCTAAGAACCTTTATTAAAAGTTAAAATAAAGTTTATTTATCATCTCTGTGACTACATTTCCTTGTTTTAAAAAATCTCAAAAGAGGACTAGATTTGATGATTTTTGATGTCTTTCTAGGTCTCAGATTTGGTGAATCTAAAAGCATAACTCTGGGGGCCTTGCACAAATCAAACAATATAAAGAATTAAGTTAAAAACTCCTAAATAGCAATAAACAGTTGTTTATTCATTCAACAAAAATTTATTGAGTGTCTAATATGTGCCAGGCTCTGTTGTAAATACTGAGAACACAGTAGGAAACAGTAGTAAAGAGAACATCCAAAAATACCTGATTATATGGAGGAAAGTAGAGAAAAGATAAGCAATAAATAATACAACATGTAACATATATCATTTATTAGATAGTAATAAATGTTAAGGAAAAATAAAGCAGAGGTGAGGAATATGAAATTCATAAGGGTTAAAAATGTAGATAGGGTGATTGATGACTTTTCAAAAAACACATGAAGGATAGGAGCATATAATTTCAGTAAAGGTGTATAAAATAACTCAAACCAGACTTCTTATTGAAGACAACTAAAAGAGCAGGAATAATTTTTTTAAATGTGCTTAAAAATATCAAGTAAGCAAATGAGGTAAAACCAGGCCAAAATATCAAAGATCTAAAAACCCAGAAAGGTAAACCCAGAAAATGAAAGTTCTCTCTTAAAGAAGACTTTATGATCTGAGGCCACAGATTATTCCTATAAATAATTAAAATGATTATAATATGATATTACAACTAACTTAATGCCAATAAATTTGAGAATACCAATGAAATGAACTAATTTCTTTAAAAAGTTTGGAAGAAGCTGGTTTATTTAGGATATAAGTCTGAGAGCAATGATTTTCCCACCAAGAAAACTCAGATCTAGATAAGTTCATTGGTAAATTCTGCCATATGGTCAAGGCAGAAGTAACTCAAACTTATAAAACTTTTCCAGATAATAGAAAAACACTTACACTCTTCAATTTACTTTATGAGCTCAACCAACCTTGACAGAACATGAAAGGAAAAACAATGACAAAAATTTCACTCTTATACATAATAAAAAAAAGTTAAAAACAAAATATTGGCAAACTGAATCCATAATTATATAAAAATGATAATTCATCATGACCAAATTGGTTTTATATCAGAAATGCACAGCTGATTTAACTTTATTTAATGTAATTTACCACATAACCAGTTTAAAGAATACAATCATGCAATCATCTTAATAGATGCAGAAAATACATTTGGTAAAATTCACCATCTGTTTGTGATAAAAAAGACTTAAAAAAAAACAAAAAACAAAAAAAACCTTTTAGCTGGCCAAAATAGAAGGAAACTTCAAAACACCGAAGAATAGTGTCTACAAAAACCTACAGCAAATATCATAATTAAGTGGTAAAACATTGCAAATTTTCACTTTGAGGTTGGAAACAGGACAAAGATTTTCTCTATTCACAATTCTATTCAACATTTTAATTATGTCATAACCAGTGCAGTAAGATAAGAAATAACTCATCTAAGAATTGAAAGGAACAAATAAGATAGTCATTATTCTCAGCTAACATGATTATTTACATAGAAAATCCAATAGACTCTACATATAGGTTACTAAAAATAAATAAAATATTTAGTAAATTTGTTGAATAAAAATTAGTACATAAATTTAATGTACTTTTATATGCCAGCCACAAACAAAAATGGAATTTAAAATAGTTTCCTTTAACAGATCCATTTATGATTACATCAAAAGATGACAGCTACTTAGGAAGAAATCTAATAAAATATGTATAAGGCTTCTACATGAAAAATTATAAAATGTCAACAAGAAACATTAAAGACTCTCAAAAATTGAAATATGTCTATTGTTTACGGGCCATTTGTATATATTATTGACTCAATGTTGAAACTATGCTAATTCTTCACAAAATATTTTACAGATTCAATATAATTCCAATTAAATATCAACAGGGTGTTTTGTGTAATTTGGTGAGCTAATTCTAAACTTTATATAGAAATGCAGAAGATCATGTATAGCCACAATGCTCTTAAAGAGGAAGAACAAGGTAGAAGGACTTGCTCCACCAGCTCTCAATTGAAAGAGTGTATAATCATAGGTCAGTAGAAGAGAACAAAACTCTATTGACAAAAGTAGTATACAGAGCAGTATGAAAAGAATCATATTCAATAAATTATACTACAACAATGGGTATCTACATTGAAAAAAAGTGAAGAAACAGATCCCAACTTTATAACATACACAAAACAAAAATCAAACCAGCATATAGATATTTATATACCTGCTTTAGAAATCTTTTTCTACCCCTTGATCATAAAGAAGTTCTTCTTAATTATCTCCTGGAAGGTTTATAGTTCTTTTCAAGTTATACATCTGTCTTAGTCCATTTATATTGCTATAACAAAATACCTTAGACTGGGTAATGTATAAATAATGGACATTTATTTCTCACAGTTCTGGAGGCTGGGAAGTCCAAGATCAAGGTGCCAGCAGATTCAGTGTCTGTTAAGGGCTCACTCTCTGCATCCAACATGGTTCCTTGGTGCTGCATCCTCCAGAAGGGATGAATGCTGTATCTTCATGTGGTAGAAGAGTGGAAGGACAAGAAGGCCTAACTAGTTCCCTCCAGTCCTCTTATAACAGCAGTAATCTCATTCATGAGGATGGAGCCCTTATGATCTAACCATCACTCAAAGACCCCAATTTCTACCCCCATGATGATGGTGAATAAGTTTCAACATATAAATTTTGGAGAGGCACATTCATTCAAACCACAGCAAATCCTAATAGAGAAATGCATCTTTTTGACCTTGGAAAAGGAAAAGATTTACTAAGTAACACACACACACACACACTAACCAAAAATAAAATAACCAAAAAGTAAAAATTGATAAATTTTACTTAAAATACATAAATTCTGTTTCTCAGAGACATTACTAAGAGAGTAAAAAGATAACCCCCACGAGTGGAGAAGACAATTGTAACAAATGTAACAAGTAAAAAACTAGTATTGATAATATATAAATAACTATAAATCAAAAGAAGAAAACTGATAGAAAGACGGTCAAAAGACCTTGATGTGCATTTCATAAAACAGTATATGCAAATGGCCCATGAACAAAAGAAAATCTGCTCAACTTAATTATAAATGAGAAAAACGCTAATTAAAATCATCATGGAAAGTGTTATACACCCATCAGATTAGGGAAAAAACCAAAAGCCCCAAAATATTAAATGTTAGCAAGGATGTGAAACAATAGGAATTATCTCATGATCCTGGTATGAACAAAATGGGCACACTTTGGACAAAAGTTTGGCATCATGTAGTTAAGTGCAAGAATCACTTTGTATATACGGTAACATAGCTATTGCAGTTCTCCTGTACACTCTGAAGACAGGTATGTAAACTGAAAGTAATTCAAGTCCATCCAGAGTAGTATAAATAAATAAATTTTGGTATATTCATGTAATTGGTCACTATAAAGCAATGAGAAGAAACAAGTTAGATTTATTCGCAGAAACACAGATAAATCTTACAAACATAATGCTGGATAAAAAATGTGAAAAATCAAACACATATACTATGATTCCATTTATATAGAGTTTGAAAACAGGGGGGAAATAGTGTATTGGTATAAGATTCATACACAAATCTTGAAAATTTAAGAAAAAATGCTTAGAGCAGTGATTACAATAAAAGTCAAAATACATGGTTACTTCTGTTGGGAAGTATTATCAAGAAGGGACACAGAAGGAGTTTTGGGTGCTGAAAAGCACAACTTTGTGCTTAAGTGGTGGTTACATTAATGGATCATTGTTAACTTATTCATTTATTTTTTCCAATTTTTTAAATTTCAAAATATTATGGGAGTACAAATGTTTTTGTTATATGGATAGCTTACATAATGCTTAGGTTGGGACTTTTAATATGTCCACCACCAGAATAATGTTCATTGTACCTGATAGGTAAGGCTTTACCCCTAACACCCCACTCTCCCACCTTTTCTTGGTTTCCAATGTTCTTTACATCACTTTGTGCCTGTGTGCACCCATCTTTTAGTTCCCAATTAGTAAAGAGTACAGGCAGTGTTTCCTTTTCCATTCCTGAGATACTTCACTTACAATAATGGTTTCCAGTTCCATCTAAGTTGCTGGGAAAGACATTACATTTCATTTCCTTTTATGACTGAGTAGTACTCCACAGTGTATATATGCTACATTCTCTTTATCCACTCATCAATTGATGGGCACTTAGGTAGATTCCATCAATTTGCAATTGTGAATTGTGTTGTGGTAAATATTTGAGTGCAGGTAACTTTTTGATAAAATGACTTCTTTTCCTTTGGGTAGATATCCAGTAGGTGGATCGCTGAATCAAATGGCAAGTCTTCATTTATTTCTTTGAGGAATCTCTATACTGTTTTCCATAGAAGTTATACTGTTATGCAGTTCCACAACAGGGTATAGTGTACAACTCTCTCTGTATCCACACTAGCATCTATTGTTTTTTAACTGTTGAATAATGACCATTCTGACAGGACTAAGTGGGCATCATATTGTGGTTTTAACTTGCATTTCCCTGATTATTAGTGATGTTGAACATTTCTTTCATATATTTGCTGGCCATGTGTCTATCTTCTTTTGAAAATCTTCTGTTCATGTCTTTTACCCGCTTTTTAATGGGGTTGTTTATTTTTTCCTTGCTGATTTGTTTGAGTTCCTTATAGATTCTGGATATTATCCCCCAATCAGATGTATGGTTTGTGAATATTTTTTCTCATTATGTAGGTTGTCTACTAACTCTGTTGGTTATTTCCTTTGCTGTGAAGAAGTTGTTAATTTAGTTAAATCCCATTTATTTATTTTTGTTGTTGCTGTATTTGCCTTTGGGGTTTTATTCATAAAATCTTTGCCCAGACCAATGTCTAAAAGAAATTTTTCTAAGTTTTTTTCTTTTTAGAAATTTTACTGTTCCATGCCTTACATATAAGTCTTTTATTCATCTTGAATTAATTTTTGTATATGGTGAAAGTTACAGCTTCTCTTTAAGTCTTCTGCATGTGTCTGTTCAGTTTTCCCAGCACCATTTATCTAATAGAGCTTTCTTTCCCCAATGTATGTTGTTTTCTGCTTTGTCAAAGATCAGTTGGTTCCAGTTAGATGGTTTTATTTCTGTGTTCTGTATTCTATTCCATTGATATATGTCTCTGTAATACATAGTACTTTAATAACAGTCCTATACTGTTTTGGTTACTATAGCCTTGTTGTATAATTTGAAGTCAGGTATTGTGATTTGCTCTTTTTGCATAACATTGCTTTGGCTGTTTGGGTTCCATTTTGGTTCCAAATGAAGAGTAGGCTTATTTTTTCTAGATCTGTGACATATGACATTCTATTTGGTTGGAGATTGTGCTAAATCTGTATAAAACCCTGGATAGTATGGACATTTTAACAATGCTGATTCTCTCAATTTATGAGTATGGGATATTTTTCCATTTGTTTGTGTCATCTGTGATCTCTTTCATCAGGGTTTTGTTTTTCTCTTTGTAGAGAACTTTCAGCCCCTTCGTTAAATATATTCCTAGGTATTTCATTACGTTTGCAGTTATTGTAAATGTTACTGAGTCCTTGATTTGACTCTGAGCTTGACTGTTATTAATATATAGAAGTGCTACTGATTTGTGTACATTGATGTTATAATGCAAGATTTTCCTGAATTTCTTTATCAATTCTAGAAGTTACTTGGTGGAGTGCTTAGGGCTTTTTACATGCAAGATCATATCATCAGTGGATAAGTATAGTTTGACCTCCTCTTTCACAATTTCGATACACTTTATTTCTTCCTCTTGCCTGATTTCTCTGGCTAGGATTTCCAGCACTATGTTGAATAGAAGTGGTGACAGTGGGCACCCATGTCTTGTTCTAGTTTGTGTGGGAAATGCTTTAAACTTTTCTTCATTCAGTGGACCATTGGCTGTGGATTTGGTATATATGACTTTATAATTTTGAGGTATGTTCCTTCTATGCCAGTTTGTTGAGGGTTTTTATCATGAAAGGGCGCTTGATTTTATCAAATGCTTTTTCCACATCTATTGAGATGATCACATGGTCTCTGTTTTTGCTTCTGTTTATGTGTTGAATCATATTTATTGATTTGCATACATTAAATAGTACTTGCATCCCTGGGATGAAAGCCATCAGATCATAGTAAATTATCTTTTTGATGTGCTGTTGAATTTAATTTGCTAGAATTTTGTTGAGGATTTTTGCAACTATGTACATAAGGGATATTAGTGTGTAGTTTTCATTTTTTTGTTATAGTGTTTCCTGGCTTTGGTATCAAGATGATACTGGCTTCAGAGAATGAGTTAAGGAGGAATCCCTCCTTCTTGATATTATGGAATAATTTCTGTAGCATAGGTATCAGTTCTTTTTTGTAGGTCTGGTAGAATTTGGCTGTGAATCTTTCTGATCCAGGGCTATATTTGTTGTAATTTTTTTTATTACTGTTTCAATCTCTGCTCATTATTGGTCTGGTCAGTACTTCTATTTCTTCCTGATTCAGACTTGGAGGCTGTGTGTTTTCAGGAATTTATCCATTTCCTCTATGTTTTCTAGCTTGTTTGCATAGAGGTTTTTATAGTATTCATAGTATTCATGGATGTTATTTTGTACTTCTGTGCTATCAGTTGTAATGTCTCCTTTTTCATTTATGATTGAGTTTACTTCAGTTCTTTCTCTTCTAGTTCTGGTTAATTGGGCAAGTGCTCTATAAATATTGTTTATCTGTTCAAAGAACAAACATTTTGTTTCATACATCTTTTGTATTATATTTTTGGTGTCCATTTCATTTAGTTCTCCTCTGAGCTTTGTTATTTCTTTTCTTCTGCTGGATTTGGGCTGAGTGTGCTCTTCTTTTTCTAGTTCCTTGAGATGTGACATTAAGCTATTAATTTCGGATCTCTCTGTATTTTAAATGCACGCATTTAGGACTATGAAGTTTCCCCTTAGGACTGCTTTTGTTGTATCCTATACATTTTGAAAGTTTGTATCCTCTTGGTCATTCAATTCAAGGAATCTTTTGATTTGCATATCAATTTCATCATTGATTCAAGCATCGTTCAGCAGCAGGTTGTTTAATTTCATGATTTGTGTAATTTTGAGTGCTTGCTTTGGAATTGATTTCTAGGTTTACTCCACTGTGGTCTGAGAAGGTACATTGTATGGCTTCTTACCTTTTTTGTGAGACAATTTGCTTAAGTGGGTAGTAATAATATCAGACAAAACCAGACATAAAATTTTAGGATAGCAGATTTATTAACCATTATGACATATTATCTCCTTAAAAATAACTTTGACAAATGAAATGATGAATTGACAAGAGTTTTGTGGCAAGAGATATTTCTCCATAACAGAGAAGGTCTCATACCCAGCAAGCAGAGTAAAGTAGTTCTAATAATAGAAATATTAATAACAGTAATAGTTCTATGTATTGAACACTTATTCTATGCCAAGCACTGTTAAACACTCAATATATAATATATATTTAATCCTTAACATAACCCTAGGAGGTATGTACTATTATCTTCATTTTGCTGTTAAAGATGCAGGCCCTATGAGGACCAGTAACTTCCCTAAGGTCACAACTGGTTAGGAGTAGAGCTGAAGTTCATCCTCAGGTTGCTCAAAAACCTATAGTATCATGCTATATGACTAATCTATCTTCTTTTCTATGAGGCAAAAAGAGACTTAGTCTATATGTTGATAGTATAATTTTTTTTAGAAACATATGGGCAGAGAGAAAGGAAAAACAAAAGTCCATAGTATCATCTTTGGCATTTTTCCATAAAGTGCATTAGCATGTTAGTATAGAAACAGTTGCTGGCAAAGGAAATACCTAAGCTCTACCTTGCTTTCCTGTCTCATTTAGACAGTTAATTCATTTTATCCAGTCTTGAACAGATTCTCATGGTGCACTAAGCTGTTTTTATGAGCAAATGTCACAAAGTACATTTGAATACCTCCAGATTAAAAAAAGTAGGATATCTTTTTACATTTGATTAGTGTTGCTGCTGCCTAAAAAATTAATCATGGCATTTAAAATTGATACAAGTGCAATCTTTATGATTTTTAAGAAAGAAATAAAAAAGAGCAACTGAGGAAAAATATAAAAAATATAATTATAATCTTGTCCTTGGTCAACTTGTGAGTGAAGACTTTAAACAGTTAATTTTCAGTTTTAATGGAAGAGTATAAAGACAAATAAACAAGCCAACCAGAAAATAAGATGAAAAATAAGGAAATATATATGATTTGTTAAGAGAATCTGGCATTTTGTGAATCACAGGGTCCTTTCTTTCTTTCTTTTCTGAGGGGCAGGGATACAGTCATTTCAAACTCTTAAAAACAATTATTTATGTTGTTGTATTTAATTGCATTGCTGACAGCCAGTACAATTTTTAATATACAAAATCAGCTTCAGAATTACATGTCTCCATGGTTGGAAACGCAGCACTACTTTGCTTTACTATGTGTCTTAGAGCTTCCTACAAATTTTTTTCTTGTTGCGTTCCTGGATAATTTGAGACACTGAATTTAGAATTATCTTTCCAGTGCAGAGATTTTTCAGGAAGCTAAACTATTCTGTATACTGTAATGGTAATACTTTTAATTTATCCATGTGTCAAAACCTGTAGAAGTATACAACACAAAGAATGAAACATAACATAAACTATGGGTTTTAGTTAGTAATAATGTATCAATTTTGGGTTTTGGTTAATAATAATGTATCATCAGTTGCAACAAATATAACAATATATCATCATTTGTAACAAATATACCACACTGATGTGAGATGTTAACTGTGAAGTGTGTGTGTGTTTGTGTTTGGGGGATGGTATATAGGAACACTGTACTTCCTGCCAATTTTTCTGTAAACCAAAAACTGATTTATTAAAAAGTCTATTAATTAAGAAATTAATTTTAAAAAATTGTATATCTAACTACAGATTAAAATTCTTTAGCAACTTTTCTTTGCCTACAAGATAAAATAGAAATTTTGTAGCTAGTGTACCTGTTTTTCATTTTCTGGCCTCTTGCTAACTCTCCTGTATTTCTCTAACACTCTCCATACTTCCACTGCCCTTCAGCTACACCAAATTATTTGTTATTCTCAAATGGGCCATTCAGCATTCTCAAATGCTGTCTCAGGCCCACATGCTGTACACAGGCTATTTGGTCTGCCACATCCTTTCATCCAGAATTTCAGCCACTTTTCATCTTTCATATCTCCATTCACCTATCAATCCTTCTTTGGATCTCTTATGCCCATCCCAACAGAAAGCTGCTATGACCTCAGTTAGTCAAGACTTCTGAAACCTTGCCCTGGCTTCTATATTAGTACTTCTCCATTATATTGTAATTATTTACATGCTTTGTACTACTTCCCCAGTGGGCCTTAAGCATGGCTTATATTTTATTGAACAAAAAAAGTGCATGGGTAGTCAAGCACAGTGGCTCACACCTATAATCCTAGCACTTTGGGAGGCCAAGGCAGATAATTGCCTGAGCTCAGGAGTTCAAGACCAGCCTGAGCAAAAGCAAGAGTCCATCTCCACTAAAAATAGAAAAATTAGTTGGACACAGTGGTGTGTGCCTATAGTCCCAGCTACTTGGGAGGCTGAGGCAGGAGGATCACTTGAGGCCAGGAGTTTGAGGGTGCAGTAAACTATGATGATGCCTCTGTACTCTACATAGCCCAGGTGACAGAGCAAGACTGTGTCTCAAAAAAACAAAAACAGAAAAAAGTGCATGGATGATACCCAACTCACAAAGTTATTATAAAACTATGTAAAAAAATGGATATAAAGCCCTTTGTAGACTATCAGACATTGTAGAATTCATATTTGTATATTTATCTGTTCTATATCCAAGTGCTTAGCATGTAAGTCAGGCCAGTCCATTTTATAATGAAATTTTGAAGAGAGTTAAAAATTATACATTTTTCATGATTAAGCCTATAAGAATTTCAAAGACTATGAGCATGATTAGAAATTTAAAGACCACTCTCTGACATCAGAAAGGCTATCACCTATATTGTGAGACAAGACATATGGAAAAAAAAGTCTTAGAATAACAAATGATGCAGGCTTGCCTATGACTGAGTAAGCATTTGGTGCTATAGGAGTTACTACTAAGCATACTAAGAGTGGGCAAGCCATACTGAAAAACCTGGTTTTGAACTAGATCTTTCTTATATATGAAGTGTCACAGCCTTTTAATTGAATTGGCTCAGGAAGGGGCTGTTACGCTCTTTTCCACTAAATTTGATATACTGTGAATACAACTTCCTCTTTGAAATCTTCTCATTCATTGATTTCTGTAGCATTGACCACAATATAAAATCCTGTTTAATCTTCTAGGCTTAGCTCAAATGCTACTAAAAACACCCATGGAAGTATTCCTTTCTCTCTCTCTCTCTCTCTAAATTTCCAAGAGTATCATATAGTTTAGGATCAGGTTCAAAATTACATGACAGAATCATTCCTCCATGGCCCCAAACCCTCAATAATGCAAGCAATATAGATGTTTGTTTACTTATTTTTTAACTCTACATCATAAAGTACTCAGGCTCCTTTTACTTTTCTATTCCTTCTTTGCTTCTATTCAAGGTTATTTCATCAGCTAAGGTGGTTTGCTGGAGCTCTAACTACCTTGTTCAATGTTCAGACAGCAGGGAATAGGAAGGAAAGAGGGACAAAAGGGATGTATGTCTATAAAGAGCTTTCCAAGAAATACAACGCAACAATTTTTGCTTTCATTTCATTAACCAGAACATCACATGGCCAGATTAGTTGCAAGTAAACTTGGTGACAAAGCCATAATTAACTATAGTGATGGCTGAGAAATTTGTAAGCCACAGTAAAATTGAGGTTTGGTAACAAGAAGAAAGGAAGCATAGATGTTGTGTGGGTAGCTGTTAGTCTCTAAAACAAGCATGTTCTTTGTATGATTCTTGGGCCATTTATCATTATCTCTTTTCATGCCAGTTATTTGTGACAATGCTTTCTTCCCTTGATGAGACCCTAATTCCTTGATGGAATGGACATAACCCATAAATGGTTAAAGAGTATCAGTTAAGTCTGTGAGTACAGAGAACTGGATGGAATCAGAGGGCGTGTGCTATGGAATATTGGGAGACAGAAATACCATGCAGATTAAGGCTAGGTTGATTATAAAATTAATTAATAAATAAAGATATCATTTTTAAAGTTATAATCATTTACTTCAATTTCTATGAAAGATATAACCTATTAATATTTAGAAGTTTACCCCTCAATTTACTTTGAAAATTTTATGTTAACGAAGTGACAACTATTGATCTCATTTTTTTTCCAAGAGAATTAAGTGGATATGACATTCAACTATCCAAAATTAATATGGAAAATAAGGAAAGTTAGCTGACAGAAAATCTGGTTATCAGAAAATCT
Organism: Cheirogaleus medius; assembly: GCA_008086735.1. Taxonomy (NCBI): domain Eukaryota; kingdom Metazoa; phylum Chordata; class Mammalia; order Primates; family Cheirogaleidae; genus Cheirogaleus; species Cheirogaleus medius. The sequence continues at coordinate 7,559,238 of VBSM01000272.1, read as the reverse complement.
ACACAAAGAAATGGCCCTTCTATCCAAGAAGTTCCTTCAAAAAGATGGAGAACACCACATTTGCCATTTCATACAAAACCTCCTTGATAGAGATCTGCTTTGATATGTTTTTCTTCATTAAATAGATTTTTTGGATTTTGTGGGGTTTTTTCTTAAATATACAAGTTCTAACACTAAAAAGTTTTTCAAAACCTTTTGGTCACTACTTTATTCAGTATAGACAAAGTACTCTAGTTTCTTATATCAATAGTCTCTAAGTTTTCAAAATTATGGACCTTAAGGATAAAACATTTTCAACTCCTCTTAATATATTAAAACTTACTCATTTCTAAATTTATTGTGTATGTTATAAAACTATATGAATATAGAAATTAAATAAAGGATGATATAAAATATATATCACTGAATATTTACTATTTCCTTCTTACCTTGCAATGGATCATCTTGCATACATATTGACATACCATATAACAAACCTTATTAATCTCCCAATGCCATCTCCCTGGCCCTTGAATTCCTTCTCTATCTTGTCAGAGATTTGGTAGGACTACTGAGGTTAAGCAGTGGTTTTCAAACTTTTTGGACTCAGGACCCCTTTGAACTCTTATAAACAATTGAGGGCTTCCAAAAGCTTTTGTTTATGTGGATCCTACCATTAGACATTTACCATATTAGCAATTAATACTAAAAAGTTTGAAGGATATTTACATATTAATTCATTCCAAAATTAAATTAATAAACTACTATTATATATTGAAGTAAATAGTATCTTTAAGAAAGTAACTATGTTTCCCAAAATTAAAAAAATTAATGAGAAGAGTGGCATTGTTTTACGTTTTTGCAATTACTTTAATATCCGTCACAACTGAGAAACTAGGTTCACATATATACTTCTGAATTGAGTCTGTTGGTATATTTTATTTATGGTGAGGAATATTAAAAAACTTTTGTTTCACATAGATATGTTATTGAAAAGAGAAGTAAAAGGTGCAGACCCTGTTTCAGTCTTCTACATGTGGCTACCCAATTTTCCCAGCACCATTTGTTGAATTCTTTCCCCCAGTTTATGTTTTTGTCTGCTTTGTCAAAGATTGGATAGCTATATGAGAATGGTTTTTATATCTGGGTCATCAGTTCTGTTCCATTGATCTATGTCTCTGTTCTTATGTCAGTTCCAGGCTATTTTAGTTACTATAGCCTTGTAGTATAGCTTGAACTCTGGTAAATTGATGCCTCCTAATTTGTTCTTTTTGCTTAAGATTGCTTTTGCTATATGGGGTATTCTCTGGTTCCATATGAAGCCTAGAATTATTTTTTCTAGATCTGCGAAAAATGATGTTGCTATTTTAATAGAGATTACATGGAATCTGTAGATCACTTTGGGTAGTATAAACATTTTGAAAAGCTTCTGCACAGCTGAGGAAACTATCACAAGAGCAAACAGATAATCTGCAGAATGGGGGAAAATATTCGCATGTTACACATCCAATAAAGGGCTGAGAACAAAAATCTGTATAAAACTCAGAGAAATCAGCAAGAAGAAATCAAACAACCCTATCAAAAAGTGGGGAAAAGACATGAACAGAAACTTTTCAAAAGAAGATAGACTAACAGCCAAGAAACATTAGAAAAAATGCTCAACATGTCTTATCATCAGGGAAATGTAAATCAAAACCATAATGAGATATCACTTATCTCTTGTGAGAATGGCCTTTATCAAAAAGTTCCCAAAACAACAAATGTTGGTGTGGATGCAGAGAGACAGGAACACTCATACACTGCTGGTGAGACTGCAAACTAGTACAACCTCTGTGGAAAGTAATGTGGCGATACCTCAAAGTGCTACAAGTAGAACTACCATTTGATCCACTAATCCCATTAATGGGCATCTACCCAAAGGAACAAAAGACATTCTATAAAAAAGACATCT
>VBSM01000272.1:7527505-7557208 GCA_008086735.1 Cheirogaleus medius | reverse complement strand
GAAGTATCACAAGAATGGAAAAACAAACACTACATGTACTCACCATCAAATTGGAATTAGCTCATCAACACTTAAGTGCACATATAGTAATAACATTCATTGAGTGTCGGGCAGATGGGAGAGGGGAGGAAGGGATGGGTATATTCACACCTAATAGGTGTGGTGTGCACTGTCAAGGGGATGGATGCACTTGAAGCTCTGACTAAGGTGGGGCAAAGGCAATATATTGTAACCTAAACATTTGTACCCCAGTAATATGCTGAAATATAAAAAAATAAAAGAGAAGAATTCATGGACCCCTTGAAATGATATTAGGGACCTTCATGGGTCCACATGTTGAGAATTGTTGAGATAATATAATATTTAGCTACAAAGTGTTAAAAGGCAATAAAGAAAACCAATTATTTTAAAAGGATTGCTTTCATTGTAAAAGAAAACACAAAATAAATAAACTTGTTCCTATTTGTTTGGAAGACTCCACTTGACCAATTTATAGAGCATGGTTTGCTATAATGGCACCTCTTTGCTTCCATTTAAATGAGAACCCATAATACAAGTCCCACTTATATAGTTCTGAGAAAGAAGAGAGTTCTGTCAGATATTATTCATAAAATCTTTTAAACACCTATTGCCTGCTTAATTTGTAGAAAAGAAAATGTCTTTATTTATAAGCCATTTCATATCAAGGAGGTAATGAATGTGGAAGTGCTTAATCTTCCCTTCTCCCCATCTTCTAACAGCCACTCCATGAGAAAGGCCCTTCAGAAAAAAAATGATATTTTGAGGAAAAGTTTTCTCCATTATCAAAAATGTATGTAAATGTATACATACACATCCACACCCTGAAAATGTCTTAGGAAAAATAAATTTCTGTTTAACTGACTGGATAGTCTTTTTAAGGAAGATATGCAGGCTCAGACCTGTTTTCATATTTAATTATGATTCAATATAGCTTATACAGTTGAAGGAGGCCCAATGTGATATAAACAGAGCGTGGGAGAGGACAGAAAGTGTCGTGAATCTCTTGGAACACATCCCAGGCTCTTCTTGGGTGCTGATGGTAACTTGCAAATTCTATGGCTGGGCCCACCATCGTTTTCAAGGGACATATGCTTTGCTCAGATATGTTAGATTATATTCTATGCAGTAGGGATGAGGGAGTGTGGGGCTATTCCTTTTTCTTCTTTTAACTGATTCCTCTCTTTCTTTATGAAGTAACACCAATGTCACACCTAGTTTATTAGTTTTCTATTGCTGCTATAAAAAACTACTGCAAACTTAGTGACTTAAACAATACAACTTATATTTTATTATTTTACAGTTCTGTAGCACAGAAATCTGATATAGGTTTCACTGGTCTAAAATCAAGGTGTCAGTGGAGCTGCTCTCCTTTAGGGAGAATCAATTTCCTTACATTATTCAGCTTCTAAAGACCACCTGAATTCCTTTGTTTGTACCCTGTTCCTCAACCTTCAAAGCCAGATATGTAGCATCTCTGAAACTTCTGTTATCATATATCCTTCTGACCTCAGCTGGAACAGGTTATTACTCTTTTAAAGACTTATGTACAGTTATGCATCCATAACAACATTTATGTCAATGATAGACCATGTGTATGATGGTGGTCCCAGAATGCCATATTTTTACTGTACCTTTTCTATGTTTAGATATGTTTAGGTACACAAATACATACTATTGTGTTAAAATTGCATACAGTATTCAGTATAGTACCATGCTGTTCAGATTTGTAGCCTAGGGGCAATAGGCTATACCTGATAACCTAGGTGTATAGTAAGCTATACAGTCTAGGTTTGTGTCATTACACTCTGTGATATTCATACAACAAAATCACCTAATGATGCATTTCTCAGAATGTATCCCTGTCATTGAGCAATGCATGACTGTAATTACATTGAGCACACCCAAGTAATTCAGGATAATCTCTACATTTCAATGTCTGTATCCTTAATCACATCTGCAAAGTCTCTTTTGCCATGTAAGATAGCATTTTCACAGATTCCAGGGACCAGGGCATGAACATCTTTAGGGGCTGTTATTCTGCTTTAACATACCCAACTTAAATAAATCTCATTGGCTTTATTTTTGTTAATCTTCATTTTTAAATTGTCAAAGCAAAAAATGGCAGGCTGAAAGACAAAAAGAAATATATAGAAAAATAATATTAATGTTATCAACCACAATCTGGAAAACACATATTTAAAACTCTATTATCCCATGTATATTTAGGCTAAACAATAGAATTCCATTATTGATTGTGTTTATTATATAATCAATTTCAGTTTAAGAAATACAAATGTCTGCACTTCACAGTCAGCTCATGTATCATTTGGTCCACTGGTTGCCATGGAGATTGCTCATTTTAAGTAAATATTAGATAGCATATGGATCTGCATAAGATGATGTGATGTGAATGGGCATGCATTCTGATGTGTATTTTTTATTCCTTAAAAAGGTGTTATTTTCTTTTATCTTTTTTAAAATATGAACTTTTACCTCATTATCTTTTGCTTACCTGAACTTTTTGAATGTTAGAATGACATATATATTTTTTATTTACACATTAAAATGACACAAAGAAAAGGGAAACTCCATTTCATGCTGTTGATCACATTTTTGAAATCAACATTAATACAAACAACCTTAGACAAATTTTTAATAGGTTATTGTAAGTCAATTAACATTATTTAGAAGCTATATTCAAACTAAATATATATATTTTAAACATTACATACTTAATTGAATATATCTAAGCATTATATGTAGTTCACCAATCTAAAAAATGTAATGTTAATTTTCTGAATGTATCAGGTGTAAATCATGTAAAAATTATAAAACAATCATTTTACAGGTCAATTATAATAATTTATTATTAGTGCAGATATCTCCTGGTCCATCCCATATACCTTGAAGAATGTGAGTAGGAGCAGGATACCTAGATCCTCCAAGTGGGGTTTTATTTATTATATTACAAAGCAATTTAAATTAGCTTGAGTAGAAAGATCATTCACTGATATCTTTGAAAAAGGAAAGTATGAAGCTGAACCTAGGACAGCTTGACTGCCAGACTTGAATGTTGCCGGATTCTATTTCTCTGAATGTTATGGTGTCTTTTCTCTTTATGTCAGCTCAGATCTACAGACTGGTTTCCTCTATGATAGGCTATATGGTTACTGGGCATTCCTAAATCTTACCACTTCTAACATCCATCCATACCAAAGGCCTGATCCTTGTCTCTTAGTCCTAATTCAAAAATATCCCAAGAAAAGAATCTTATTGTCTCTGCTTAGGTCAGGTTTTCTATTAACCAAGAACATATCAAGGTAGAATAAATCCAGGAAAAAGTTAGTGAGGAAAGTGGGTTCAGGAAGAAGTGATTGAGATGTTTCGTACCTCTTACTTTTGGAGATCATCCAATTGGTGACATTGGTATTATAATAAGAGGGTAAAAGATAGATAAATAGTTCTAAAAAGAGACAAGTATGAAGGGGGTGATGATTGAGTACATGGGAGGAGAGGGAGAGCTCAGATAATGTGGGAAAAATATAATGGACAAGACCCTTTCTGAGTCCTAGAAGTCAGATTAATAGGAAGCTTTGATCTGGAATGCTCTTCCCAAATAGGTTTGCATTATTAGTTGTGAAGTATAACATGTACTAAAAACTACATAAAACATAAATGCACATAAAGGAAGATGTCAGACTAGAAGAAGCCTGCACATGAGGCTCTCAGGACAGGACTGAAAGTGACGAGTGGATATTTACCTTCAGATTGGTTGTCTCAGAGGGAGCATTGTGAATCAAGAGAGGTGACAAGAGGCACCCAAAGTGAAGGAGAAGAAAGAGAGGTGACCTCTTCTGCAGTTTTGAAGTACACAGGGAAGACGAACACACACATGAAGAAGGCACAGAAAAGAGAATCCTAGAGCTCCACACTCCCACCATGATCATCGCTATCCGAGCTACAGGAGGGACCCACCATGGCAGAAAGCCACAGGATTGACATAGAGAACTAGTTGGAGACTATGCAGAGGCAGAGCTCCAGAGAAAGGGCACAGCAGTGACTTACTGGCTCAAGAAACCTGGGCTCTGCAACTGGTTCCATCTTAAAATCCTAGAGCCAAAATATTGCATCTACTCAAAGGTCAGATCCATTGCTGCTGCCCACCGCTCATTCCTGCCAGTCCGGAGGGAAGAAGTGGGGAAGTGAGCACTGTCGTGAGTCCTCTGGGCAGAAGCTGCACATCCTCATTGCTGCTGGAGGACCTGAGCAGGCTGACAATCACCTGTGCCAGCCAATATGGGCAAGGATGCACTCAAGCTGGCACTCAGCCAACAAACGCAGCTGCCTGAAGATTCTGATGAGGTAGCCCTGAAGCCAGCACCGGCTGTTAATCACGTGGTGATTAATTAATTCACCTGGTGATGAATCACAGGCATAGGTGGGGCTATGCTCAAGCTCCAAAGGCCAACAAATGCCATTGTCCGCAGATCTAACATAGACAGCTCTCAAGCCAGCAAGAGGTAACAATCACTGCCACCTGTGGGTATGAAGAGAGCTATACTTAAGCCAGCACCCTGCCAGCAAACACTGCCATAGGTGGATCTGAGTGGGGTATCCCTCAAGCAGGTGGCCAATCACTGCAGCTGGAGGGTGCCAGCAGGACTATGCTCAATCCACACAAGGCAAAAAATGCTACCACCTGCAGATCTAGGTGGGGCAGCTCCCAAGCCAACACAGGTAGAAAAAGGCTACTATGCACAGATCTGAGTGGAGTGGCTCTCAAGCCAGCCTCAGGCTAACAGTTGCTACTGCTGACTGAACTAAATGATAGCATTCACTCACTCTGCAACACGGAGACCACCCATGACAATCACAGGGGAACAATTAGGCAGAAGACACAGGAGAGCACCAGTGTTTAACACTCAGTGGGCATCTGCCAAAATTGTGCTGGGTCAATCTTCCATATGAGTACACAAGTGTGCCAACCAGGAACTTCTCCTTCTTTGTAGTAAGTAGGAGAGTTCTCAGCAGAGAACTGCAAGCTTCTGTGAATTGCAAGCTTAACTCTCTTGAGCTGAGAGAAGAAATATCAGATGAGAAGGAACCAGAATAAGAACTCTGGCCATGTGAAAAAACAACCTGGTTTAACATGCCTAAAAGATCACAATAGGTTTCTACAATAGACATCAACCTAAAAGAAAATTTCAAAATATGAAAGATGCATCTCAAAATATGGATGGCAAATAAGATGAATGAGGTAAAAGAGAAAGTTGAAAACTAAAAAAAAAAATAAAAATAAAAATAAAGAAGGAACTCAAAAATGTTTCAGGACATGAATGAAAAAGTGAGAAACTCACCAAAGAGATAGACAACATAAGAAGAGATATAACTGAGCTTAAAGAAATGAAAGAGTCATTTAATTTCAAAATACATTAGAAAGCTTAAACTACAGGCTAGCCCATGCAGAAGAAAGTAGTTCAGTGCTTGAAGAAAAGGCTTTCAAACTAATCTAGTCAGTGGAAGTTGCAGAAAAAGAATAAAGGAGAATGAGTACTATGAGACTATGCAAAATGGATCAATATAAGAATTATAGGTATCTCTGAGAGAGAGGAAGAAAAAGCAAAAAGTGTGGAAAAGTTATTCAAGAGAATTATTGAGGAAACTTCCCTGGTATCACCAAAGATTCAGATATCCAGATACAAGATGATAATTGGAAACCAGGAAGATTCATGGCAAATGGGACATCTCCAAGACACACAGATATCAACCTGGCCAAAGTCAAAATGAAGGAGAAAATTCTACAAACTGCAAGATGAAAGCCACAACTAACCTGCAAAGGAAAACCCACCAGGCTAACAACACATTTTCAGCAGAAACCTTACAAGTCAGAAGGGATTGGGGCCTCATTTTTTACTCTTCATAAAAAGAACAACTGCCAGTGAAGACTTTTGCATCCTGCAAAGCTAAGTTTCATAACTGACAGAGAAATAAAGATTTTTCCAGACAAGCAAACACTAAGGGAATTTGTCATTACTTGACCCACCCTACAGGAAATACTCAAAACTGCATTATACATGGAATAGCACAAGGAATACCCACCAATGAAAGTTAAAGCTCACAGCTCTAAGAAAACAATACTACAAGAAAGAAAACAAAACAACAAGGTATCATCCAACATGCTGAACAGAACAGTATACCACATACGAATACTAACACTGAATGTGAATGGTCTGAATGCTCCATTTAAAAGATATAGTCTGGCTGAATGGATAAAGAAAGTTACCCAGTGTATATGCTGTCTCCAAGAAACACATCTAACTCACAAGGACTCACACAGACTCAAGGTAGAGGGATGGAAAAAATATTACATGCAAATAGAAACCAAAACTGAGTGGGTGTAACCATTTTTATGTCAGATAAAATAGTCTTTAAAGCAATGGCAAAACAAGACAAACATGGTCACTATATACTGGTAAAGGGACCAATTTAACAAGAAGTCATAGCAATCCTAAATATATAAGCACCTAACATAGGAGTTCCCAATTTATATAGCAAATTTTACTACAACTAAGCAAAGAAATAAACAGTATCATTGTAATTGCCAGGGACTTTAACACCCCACTGACAGAACTGGACAGATCATTGAAGTAAAAAATCAGTAAAGAAACACTAGACTTAAATGAGACTCTAGAATATACAGACCTAACAGACATTCACAGAACATTCTACCTCAAAACTACTGAATATACATTCTTTTCATCAGCAAATGGGAAATGTTCAAAGAATGATCATATCTTAGGCCATAAAAAAAGTCTTAGCAAGTACAATGCAATTGAAACTATACCATGTACCTACCTTCTCAGACTACAGTAGAAGGAAACTAGAAATCAATTTCAAGACAAATCTACCAAAATTATGGAAATTAAACAACCTGCTGATGAATGATACTTGGGTGAATGATGAAATTAATATGTAAATCAAAAGATTCCTTAAATTGAATGACAAAGAAGACACAAGTTTTCAAAATCTATAGGATACAGAAAAAGCAGTGCTCAGGGGAAAGTTCATAGACCTTAATGTCTACATCAAAAAGGCAGAAAGATTACAAATCAACAATCTAATGTCACATCTCAAGGAACTAGGTTAAGAAGAGCATACCAAACCCAAAGCTAGCAAAAAAAGAGAAATAACAAACATTAGAGCATAACTAAACAAAATGGAAATTTTAAAAAATATAAACCATCAATGAAATAAAAATTTGGTTTTTGAACAGATGAGCAATATCAATAGGTCACTAGCCAGATTAATCAGAAATAGAAAAGAAAGTAATGGAAAACCCAAATAATCTTTTAAAGAAATCAAATCAAATGTTAAAAATTTTCCCACAAAGAAAGCTACAGGCCCAGATAGCTTTATGAATGAGTTTACTAAACAATCACTGTGGGAAAATTCCAAACTCCTATGGAGTAAATTTGGTCCACTCCCCAAATTCATAAGTTGAAACCTTAACCCCGAGTGTGATGGTATTTGGAGATGGAACCTTTGGAAGGTACAGTATTAGGTTCAGATGAAGTCATGAGGATGGGGTCTTTATGATGGGATTACATACCATAGATTATGATTAGCTTGCTTACAGAGAGTCTGAGTTCCCTCTCTCAATGTATCGGATATGCTCGTTCGCTCTCTGCCATGTGAGAACACAATGAGAAGGTGACCACTGTCTGCACATCAGGAAAAGAGCCCTCACCAGAACCCAACCATACTGGCACCCTGATCTGGGATTTCCAGCTTCAAGAATAGTGAGAAAATAAATTTCTGTTGCTTAAGCTACACAGTCTACAGTATTTTGTTATGGTAACCCAAACAAAGATAGATTTATACAAATTCTTTCTGAGAATAGAGAAACATGTTATCCTTCTCAAGTCATTTTAAAATAAACTTGATACAATATCTGAAGAAGAGCATGAGAAAGGAAATTTAAAAGCCAGTTTCAGTCTCATTTAGAATGCAAATTTTTTTAAAGTTAGCAAACCAAATTCATTAATATATAAGAGCATAATATATTATGACCAGCTTGACTTTATCCCATGATTCAATATTGGTTTAACATACCAATTAGTGTAATTCACTACCACATCCACAGAAAAGAGGAAATAAACATATTATCAGCTTAATACATGCAGAAAAACCACTGATAAAATTCAAAATCCATTTATGATATGCATTTTTACCATATTTGAGACAGAAATAAGCTTTCTTAACCTGATGATGGTTATTTAGAAAAAGACCTATAGCAAATATTCTACTAAATTGTGAAACTTTTAAAGCTCTCCCTTTGAAATGAGGAAAAAGGTAGAAATGTTTGCAGTCAGAACATCTATTCAATAGGAGAAAAGAGGAAAGTGAAAAAATGAGGAAATAAAATAAAATAACTACTATGTTTCTAGAATTATATAGTTTTTAGGCAGATATTTCATTATTCTTAAAAGGATAATATATAGATCAAAATGCAATTTTAGGAGCAAGATACACTAAATAGAAAAATATTTAGGTGAGTTTTTTTTTCTTTTTTTGTCATTCAAGCTGAAGTAAAACTTACAGGTACATGACCAATCCCTGAAACAACCAAATATAAATATTTATTGACTCAAATAAATGTTGAACACTATACTCTGAGAGAAATTGTACTAGATTCTGGGAACAAAGAGGCAAAGCATGGACCTTGTTCTTGAGAACTTTACAGTCTATTAGAGAAAATGGGCAAGTAAAATAACAACAGCAACAATAATAATACTTTTTGATAAGGAGAAGTTATTGAATCATTGAAAATAACTCAAGACATTATGGAGGAAAAAATATGCCTGGTAAGGACCTGTTTCTTGAAGAACTAATTCTTTAATCTTGAAATATTTGTTAAGTGTAGAAGATAAAACCAGGAAATTCTCCATCCTCTTATCATGTGAAAATATTACTTCATGCATGTAACATTCACCATCTCATTAACTCTAAGGCAATTCTTATTTCATATACAAGAAAACCTAAGCTCAGAGAATTTATTATGCTATGTAGCACAAACGACATAACAATAAATGGTGAACACAAGAGTCAAAAGCAAATCTCTCTGACACCAAAGTTTATGCACTTATGTACATACATGTATGTCAGGAAATGGAGCTGTGTAGCTAGCACCTCATTAATTTTTATTTTATTAAGGCTAGCTAACAACTGGCAAATGTATGTGCATATTTATATACATATGTATATATAATAATAATAATCTAATAATTATTACAAAATAATTTCACAAGGAAGAATACCCAAAGAGAAATTACATGATAGAATACTTACAGTTAAGGCATATGGGACTTCCACTTCTGTTAACAGCAGAACGCTCTCTCACTGAAGATAACTAAAAAAATTAGATGAAATATTTTTAAAATATTCTTTTAAAAGTTTTAAAGAATTAATACTATAGTAATCACCCTCCCAAGATTCAAAGAGGTTAGTATGGGCCTTGGATTGTCTTCACCCTGTATTGTCAAACTTGAAGAGACAGGTAACGAGTTAAGCAGAAGGGTGAACACCTTGATAAACTAATGCCCACTAGGCTTGAACACAAAAAGCTGCATTCTAAAAGTTACTGGACACTGAAGTAAACCATTTCTGTGATGGACTGCTGCCTGGCTTCAATCATTTATGCATCCCAAAATAGATCAAGCTCTGAATTTAGATTAAGGTGGTCATGAATTGCTAGTGCTCTCATGTACTAGGAAAAAGTAAAGAAAATTGTTTGGGGAGGAAAATGTCCACCACAAACATTTTATATAAATAATTTTTAAAACACATAAAATAGAAGATAACCAGATACATGTGAAGACACAAAACTATTTGATACACTGCTACTCATGTCATCTCCAAAACTAGAAGGGGAGCACAGTAGAAATAAGTGCACCAAAGTAGATCCTAAGTCTTACTGGAAGCTTAATTTGTTTTGAAAATTTCAATTACCATTAGTAAAAAATGTACAAAGTATATCATCCAAGGCCTCCAGACAGAATACCTAGTAGCTTCAAACAGTGATCTAATGATCTAATTCCTCAGTTATATATTAACTCGAAGGAGTCCTGGAATATGTCATTATCATCATATTTCTATAACAAAGCCTTTAATCACTGTTTCTAAGTAAAAGCAACTTTCAGTTGAAAATATGCAGGTTTCCAAATGAAGCAAGAAGTTTAGAAGTTTTTCCTTAGAAACTATAATGAAATCAAAGTTTACATGAATATTCCATATATGGATATAATAAATGGATACTGGATAAAAGTTTTAGAGAACTCTATTTTTCTACTCACTTTATGAGATAAGATAGATATATTTAGTATGGAATGTCCTTATGATAAAATTCTGTATTAATAGTATTTTCTATTTTTTCTAAATTATAATAGTGATTTATTTTACTTTATGGCATAAGCAAGTTCACTTGTCCATGATATATAGAAATATCATATTGAAGTCAATATAATATAAAGTAAAACCATTTATAAGTTTCCATGGCTATTTTCTTAAACAGAAAAAAAGAAAGAAAAAATGTCCTTGATAGTTTGTTTTCTAAGTGTGTAAAAGCCACCCTTTAGTCAGACAAGAGAGCGACTCAAACAATTTCATCTTCTGTTAATTCAGCTTAATTAACCTTATGTTAATTCAGCTCACTCAAATTACATGTCAATTAATCAAGTGACTTTTTACAAATCATTGCTTTTTTTCTTTTTGCTAGTTAACTAAGAAATGCCAGTCAGAAGAATCACTGGTTTATAAAAGTCCTTAAGTCCTTAAATTTCTTTTATCATTCCACCCACATGACAATTAACTTCTTTCCAACTCAGAGGTCTCTGTTTATAATAGCCTGTTGTTTCAGACCCATTATCAAAGCCTCTATGTTGCCCTATTTCTCAAGTCCATCTTCTCAAGGACATACTATAAATGGTGTAACTTATTTAGAAAGATGTGACTGTGATATAAATAGAATAAAGTATATTATCAAAACGGAAATAATTAGTAAAAACCCTGAGTGGAAAGAATTTAGAGCTTTGTCAACAAAACATGAGAAATTTTTCAAATAGCCCAGAAATATTAAAGAGTAAATTACTCAATTGTGTCATTACCTCATGAGTAACTATTTACCTCAAATTGATTTATTTTCATTTTAGAGTAAAATTTCTCTTCATATAAGTTACCTTTTAAAAAGATAAAATAAGATCTAAAGTTCTTTTTTTTCCCTGAAAAATATTCTTTTTTCTGCCCAAAACTTTTAGCAGTATTTGTTTTCCTAGCAAAGTTAGGCACAGAATTCTTTGTCCACTCACTTTTATATTTTGCGTTATAGAAGTGATTTCTATTCATGTTGAATGGTAAATGCTGTTATGCTACATGGTATGTTTCATTTATTTATAATAAGAAATAATTTAAGAAAGTTTTTTAAAATTATCATTCTACTTTCTACTATTTCAGGCATTCAATTTTGTTTTTCTATAAGATAATGAGTATCCAATTTTGAAACCTTCAAATATATGACAGCTGAAAGATCTTGAGCTCAAAAATGGAAAATCCACTACCACTTCCATTATTGCAAGTTGTACAAATATTCTTGGAATTTTATACTACCATCCCTGTTATTAAAACTAGAATTTTATCAGATCATTTGATCACAAACCAGCCCTGTTTCTAACTTAATTAGCACATAAGCATCCTTCAAAAGTTTGAAATCATTAGTTCAACAACTTAAAATATTTTGTTTATCCAAAAATAAATTCCCTAGGTAAAAGAAAGAGTGTATAAATTTCAAAATAAAAAATAGTACTTTGCTTTAAATATGACTTTTATCAGGGACATTGTAGCAATGAAAATAATAATGTATCAATGTTACTTTAGGAAATGGTATAAAACAATAAAGTAAACTTTCACAGAAACTAAAACCAAAAAACAAAAAAGAAAGAAACCTGGTAGTAGTCTAGTAGTCCTATAAAACATTACCTATGTTTAAGTCATTATATGAACAAATGTCAAATAAGTAACAATTTTTGCAGTTCAATTTATGCTTTGTATCATGGTGGGTGAGGATTTAATTTTTAAATTCCGTAGAAGTTGTATAAATGGAAAGCAGCAAAGGAACAGTACCTTAGTTATGGTGAAATTTCCTTTATTTAATATTGAAAATAATGTATATATAGTTACAACATTTAAGAAGGATTAATTTGGCCGGGCGCGGTGGCTCACGCCTGTAATCCTAGCACTCTGGGAGGCCGAGGTGGGCGGATCGTTTGAGCTCAGGAGTTCGAGACCAGCCTGAGCAAGAGCGAGACCCCATCTCTACTAAAAAATAGAAAGAAATTAATTGGCCAACTAAAATATAGAAAAAATTAGCTGGGCATGGTGGCACATGCCTGTAGTCCCAGCTACTTGGGAGGCTGAGGCAGAAGGATCGCCTGAGCCCAGGAGTTTGAGGTTGCTGTGAGCTAGGCTGACACCACAGCACTCTAGCCAGGGCAACAGAGTGAGACTCTGTCTCAAAAAAAAAAGAAGAAGGATTAATTTTACAAAATTAGAACAGGTGTAGGTTTTCTGAATTTTAGTACATATGCTCATTGTACAAAGTTTTAACAAAAGAGTATAACAAAAAACATGAACATTCATTCAACATCACCTGTAATCCTACTACCATGGAAGATTCACTCAACATTTTAGAAAACATAATTCCAAACATCTTGCAATATATACATACATATATAATTTTTAATTGACTTAATCTAAATTCTGCATTTTAGTCTACATGGTTCTCTTGAAATATTTTACAAAAAACTTTTCTTGTCAATAAATATAAAAATACAGTATCATTTTTAGTAAACAGGGTTTTCTATTATATGAATACACCATAATTTACTTGACCAATTCATGGATATTTAGATTATTTGTCAACTATTGTAATATTGCTATTTCAATATTTAAAGTCATCTTCATACATGTGTTCAGTCATTTCCTGAGAATAAATTTCAATAATTATATTTGCTGAATCAAAGAAAAGTTAAATTTTATGGATATAGATCTATAGAGATAGATTGTGAGAAAAGTAATACCAATTTACATGATCACAGCAGCTTAAGAGAGTGGATATTTTGCTTCATTTTTGGTAATACCAAATTTTTAAAATATTTTATTTTTTTGTAGAAATTCTCATCTGCATTTCTTCTTATAAAGTTTTAAAGTGAATTTTTGATACATGTTTTGACTAGGCAATTTTGAAATCTAATAAAAAAGAAATCTTACACAAGTGTTGTACAAATTTGGCCTAATAGAATAACACAAGCATGTACAAGAGAAACATATAGCTAGAGCCCCTAGACCATAGTTGCATTTGATTACCCTAAAAATTCTGTTTTAAATCAGTACTTGCAAATTAGCTTATTCCATTCATACTTCTCACCATTAACTGGACTGACAATTTTTAAAAACAAGAAATGTATGACTCCGTTTTCTACTTTTTAAAAAGTATTTCACAATTGAAGGCACCCCCTCCCCAGTGTTTCTATAGAGATCTTAAATATATTTTTCCCTTGATGTCATATAACTATCTCTTGCATATGATTTCTGCTTCATGAGTAATACTTATGGCCAAATTGACACTTACAGGTTACCAAAGACAGGGTGACAACTTTTCATCCATCTGAACTGGAGTCAAAGACATTGGGAAGAGATATACTGTTTCCATGCCAGCTGAGTGATCTTTAACACTGCCAGCTCTCACCTATCTATGTGTACCTCTAGGGACTCCTGATGAACTGATTTCCTCCATTGTGCAGATATTCTCCTCTTTCTTCAAGACCTGAAATAATCACTGTACCAGACACATCCCAGAGAAGGTCCTGATTTTTCCTGATGTCTTCTGTTTAACCAATACCTAGAATTTTTATGTCTTCTTTAAAGGACAGCCACTATTCACAGTTTAGATATTTGAACTACTAACTTGGTCTGTTTTCATTTCACCCATTTAAAAATAATTCCACCTCATCAGAGGAAGGCAACAAAAAAAACAGAGCTTCCTCTTCTGTTATTAGTCTCCCTCTTCACACACCACAGAAGCAGCAGCAAGACTCATAGCTTCTTCTCCAGATTTCCAAAAATATTGTTTCTGGAAAACCCTGAGAATATCAGAATTCACAGAGGAAAATCCCATTCACCAGCCATTGTTGTTTGGGCCATTACTTTAAGGCTTGAATAGGGGCTCAATCACCTCCTGAGTCCCTTTTCTTATAAATAAAAAATGTACAATAGTCTTGTCCCTTTCCAAAAGCTAGAACATGCCTGTTTTTCAGACATCTCTTTCTGAAACAAGTACCTATTCCAACATTTACCTCCCATTCACCTCTCCCATGAAAAAGAAGATAAAAAGATTCACTATGTAGTATATATTTGGTTAAAATTAGGTATTAAAACACATTTTCTACTCTCCAAACTTTTTTTGACTTTTTTTTATATTTCTTTGTATTAAGGTTACTATTTATCATAGTAGAAAATGTTAGTTGAGTTAGTTTACTCTCAACCTGAAAAACTTCAGTGTAATTGAAAAATATATATTTTAAACACATTTTTTTTTCATTGCCAGAGAATGGAAATTTTATGTGGAAAAAAAGTTGGATAACCAAATTCTGAATAACTGATTTCCCTTAAATCAGAAATCAACTTTTGTAAATTGATTACTTAACTGAAAGTAACATACGTATAAAATCCATTAAGTTGGATGTGTCATTGAATTGTCTGGCTGCTCATGGGAAACAATGCCCTAGAGAATAAAGACAGAACAGTTTTCTTTGTAGTATGAAGGAAAACTGGATTTCTGGGTTCTTACTCCCAAGAACATGAATGTTCATCTTGACTTCCTAGTATGCTTGACTGTTTATTCATATGACTTGGTTTAATTACTAATTCAGTGTTGTTTCTGAGGTACTTAAAATTCAGTAATGAAGACTCACATAATGAAGTATTATGTAGACTAATTAATGAATATATAATGCCACATAAAGTTATTGCAAATTCCAACTGTTATCATCATACATGTCAGACTTAATTTTGTCTCTGAATCCACTGAGCTAGGTACCTAATTCTATATTCACTGCTTCATCTAGTTTACAGAAATGGCCCTCAGTTCTTCCCTGCCACCTCGGTGTAGAAACCTCTTACTTAGTAGAAAATCAGAGGGACAATCTAGATTTTCAGTAAGGAATATCTTATCTAATTTAAGTGATAGTTCTGCCATTTACTAGGACTCTGATCTTGCCTAACCCTTTTGAAACTCAGTGTCATGAGTTGTAAAATGATGACAATAATGTCCATCAATTCAACAAATATTTGCTGAGTATATGTCATGCTTGAACCCCTGCTCTGGCACTGGAGATATGACAGTGGACACAACACAGGCCCTGCCTCAAGGAACCTAGAGGGAGGAACAGTGAGTTAAGTGCTATGAAGAAGACAAGAACTAGTTACCATGGAAATATATTAAAGGATCAACTCTCAGCATTGTGGGAGGATTAAATTAAATAGTGTTTATAGGGCAACTGGAATAATGCGTAACACATTGTAGATACAATTAATTGGCTCCAGACAGTTTTAGGATTCTGCTTTGAAATTCCTTCCAGAACCTCTGACATAATGTATGAATGACTACTGATAAAGTCTTGCACTTTGAGGGTGGATTCAATTTTTAGAAATGTCAGAAGTCATTTGTTGGCTTGGTCTGGTGAAATGAGGTAGAGATCTGGAAAGAAAACAGCTCCAAGTCAATGAAACTGACTTGTACTCAAGTAACTCTCTTTAGATCTCAGATTTTAGGGAGCAAACCCACATGAATGCATACATTCTGGCACATCTGTTAAAAATCAAGCTTATTCTTTAAAAATCAAGTGTCATGTGTAAATTGCTTGACTTTAAAATACAACTATCTTGTATCTATAGATATTACAATTCATTTGGGGAATAATTAGTGATAAACTATTTAATTTCTATATTTAATAATTTCAAGGATTTTTATAAGTCTATATATACTGGGGATTTCAGTCCTATAATAATTCTGAACTACATGGTCCTCTTTCCTAAATTATTTTTAAAATTATTTATTTGCATTGACAAACATTTATACTAGAAAATAACGTGTATCATTTTCTTTCAGTGCTTGAAAAGGATGTAATTGCTCTGGAGATATTAATAGACTATCAATTTTTTAAGGAAAAACAACTTTTGAAAGTAACCAGTAAGGGTTCCAAAGGAATGCTGACCATATAGCATGAACTTGTTCAATGAATTAATATTAATATGTTTTATACTATACTTTTGATTAATTAAATAACTAGCATATAACTATACTCTTTAAATTGAATATTAAGTAAAATCAGCTGAAAGTATAGTATATTGATAAATGAGTGTGTATTCATAGTTGATTAATAGGTAGCATAGTCTTATAGTAAGATTAGTTTTATAGAGTTTAGATTCTTTATTTCTAGAAAGAAAAACAGTATTGAAAGTCTGAAGATGTACTTTTTACTATACTACTGGTGTTAAATATGTATTTTTTAAATAATAAGTAAGTTTTCCACATTGTTTTTAGCCACATTTGAGATGTACATTGGAAACCATCATTATTTACCAGTGTCTTTGTGTATTTACACTTGTACTAGGCACCATACAGTAGAATTACAGCATCAAAGGTAATCCCTTCAAGGAGTTCACTTTCTGGAAAAGAAAACATCTTAGGCAAATGCTTACTGAGCAACATTTTCAACCAAGGTGACTGATGTCAAGGAAGGACAAACTTTCTCTTAACTTAGAAGGATGAGTGAGGCAAGATTCTTTCTTCATCAAAACAAGCCAAGACCAGAAGAGAAAGAAAATGGGTTCCAGGTGAGAATGCTCTTAGGGATTTTATACGACACAAAGGAAAGCAGAACACATTCATTTTCTTCTCCTCCCAGCTGTTCTAATGGCATAAAATGCTGCTGTCCTACCCATATACATCTGCTTGCAGACTGGCATCTGCAGACGATTGCCTCTGGGTGCTTGCCTGAAGGAAGATCCTGAAAGTCAGTGCAAGCTGGAAACCTTGCCTCCAGGAGCAGATGCTGGCCTGCACAAACCTGCAGACCTCTGCAGGTATATTTTGGAAAAAAAAATTGAAATCAAGTTTCTAAAAACAAGATGGCATAAATTAAGAACTTGAGAAACTACTTGTAGGACATTTTATATTCATATTTAGAACATCTTTTCACAAAGTCTATATGGCTCATGAATAAAATGGGTCATATTTCTTCTCAAAGAAGAAACAGCCAGCCATTTATGCCAGATATTTTCTATCTGCCAGGACAACTGGTTTAGATGCTGAGAATATAAAAATCCTAAAGGGACAAATCCATTTAGGATGAAGCAATAATGGAAAACTCAAAAACTGAATGATGATAGAAATCACTACCTTATGTTATCCATTTGAAACTTTCTTCTCTAATTTAAACAAATTATTGATAAAAATAAGAGGAAATATCAAAATGTCATATTTACAAATACCTGAGTCAGCTTATTTCTTTAAAAAACATATCTTCAAAGAACACTCCTGAGATGGCCTGGATTAAGCTGGACAAAATAAAGCTAAATAGATGATTAAGTTTTCTGTTAAATAGAGATGAATGCCATTTATTTGTGCATTCTGGTTGTCTTCATGAGAGTGCTTTTGTACTATTTTTCTATTCTGTCACAAGTTCTAGTAGAGTTAATTAATCAAAAATCACAGTGGCAGTCAAAGTCTTACTTTGTTGCAGAATATTAATTATATCTGTGCATACTCATGGCCATACACATTTTTTAAGAACAATAGCTAACCCCTTCTCCAGTTATGAAGAAAGGAAGAAGGATTTATTTCTTTTCTATGCCTTTTCCCTAACAAACTTTAGATCTTTTGTCACTCATTTCCAGATATTATTTATTCTTTCATTTATTTATTTATTATTTGTTAAGTACAAATTTTCCTAGTAGCTAGGAGCAGGAAAGGAAATTTAAAACAAAAGAGATTCTGATCCTGACTGACCTCAAAAATCTTCAGATATGAGTAGGGATGATAAAACATGTATAAAACCCACAATGTAAGTTGGAGTACAAATAAGAGAGATTCTGGTGAAGTGTTAAAGGGGTAAGAGACTGAAGGTGTTACTTCCAGGTAGAGGAAGCCACAGGTTTCACAGGGAAGGTGGCATTTAAACTGAGTCTTAAAGATGGGTAGGATTTAAAGATGTGAATGTGACGGAGGAATAATATTATAAGCAGAAAGAACCCCTTGATATATATTTCCTTTTTTTGACAAAATATCTAGAATAAGCAGAAAGAGTAGATTAGAACTTTTATGGTAATTAACCATTGGCAAAAGGGGAAATTGACAAAAATGTTCTTTAAAACTCTAACTTGTTTAAATAAAGATTATAGCAATGTGCTTATATACAATATGTTAGAAGTCCTAGCCAACACAATAAGCCAAAAAAAGAAATAACCAGTATAAGTATAAAAAATAAAAATAAATAGTCATTATTCATGCATGACATAAATGTCTATCAGAAAAATTTAAGAGTAACCACAGACCAGCATACAAAAATAAATAATATCCTTCATAATAACAAAAACTAAGATGTAGGCATAATAGGAGTTGGAGTAGTGCTAATAGTTTAAATATATTAAGTGCTATATTCCAGGCATGCATTATCTCAATTACTCTTCACAACAATCCTATTGAATAAGTGCTATTATTGTTCCCAATTTAGAGTCAAATAAACTGAGATGCATCTAGAAAGTGGTGGAGTCAGGATTTAAACTTAGGCACTTGCATCCAGAATCCAGACTTCTTTTGTTTTAATTGATACATAATAATTATACATATTTATGAGATACATTGTATACATGTATACAATGTGTAATGATCAAATCAGGGTAATTAGAATGTTCATCACCTGAAACATTGATTATTTCTTTGTGTTGAAACATTTCAAATCTTCTCTTCTAGCCCTTTCGAAATATACAATAAATTATTGTAAACTACACTAATGTAAATTATTGTAAATGTTACTGTGCTATTGAACACTAGAACTTATTTCTTCTATCTAACTGTATCAACCTCTGTTAATCCCCTTTCCTCACAACACTTCTCAACTTCTGGTAACCATCACCTACTTTCTACCTCCATGAAACCAACTATTTTAGCTCCTACATGTGAGTGAGAACATATGATATTTGTCTTTCTGTACTTGGCCCATTTCTCTTAATGTAATGACCTCTAGTTCCATGCACATTGCTGAAAATGACAGGATTTCATTCTTTTATGGCTGAATAATATTCCACATTTTCTTTATCCATTGATCTGCTGATGGACACTTAGGTTGATGCCATATATTGGCTATTGTGAATAGTACTGCAATAAACATGGGCAGGCATGCAAATATCTCTTCAATATACTGATTTCTTTTATTTTGGAAATATACCCAGCAATGAGATTCCTGGATCATATGGTAGATCTAATTTTAGTTTTGTGCAAAGCCTCCCCACTGTTTTCCATAGTGGCTATACTGATTTACATTTCTATCAACAGTGCACTAGCACAGAACCCAGACTTCTTAAGACTGGTCTGTTTTACAGTAGGGAAAAAAATCTCATTAATAATACCAGTAGAATTTTTAAAGTTGTTAGGAATAAATCTAACAAAAGAAGAATGCGGTGTCAGTAGAGAAAATTATCAAATTTTAAGTAAGAACATTAAAAGCCCTTGAAAACTAGAGAGACATACACTGTTCAGAGTTGGAAAAATTTGATAGCATAAAGATGCCCTTTTCTCCATAATTGGTGCATGGTTTCAATATAAATCCAATCAAAATATAAAAAAGTTTTGATTAAATAGGCTTATCCTTAAATTAATATGAAAGGGCAAAGGCCAAGAATAGCCCATATAAAAAGATCGGACTTGCTATAGCACATATTGAGGAAAAAATCATAATATCATAATCAAAATGATTTGGCATTTGTGTACAAATGGATTAATTGATCAATGAAACAGGACTGAGAGCTCAGAAAAAAACATACACATACATATATGAGGATTTCAACAATGATATTACAATGCAATGAATAAAGGAGAAACAAAAAAAGGTCAGAAAAATTAGCTTTCCATATGAGATGAAATAAAATAAGATCTCTAACCACTTCACACATCAAAATAAATTTGAGTTGGACTTAAAGGCTTAAATGAGAAAAAAAAGAAAATATGTTGAAAAATTTATGAACTCAAAATATACAAAAGGTTGTTTAAATAAAATGATAATATCTCCTATCAAAAAGATAAATGCATCCATTTAATAATTAAAATGCCTATACGATAAAGGCACTATAAATATTTACAAACAGGAAAGGATATTGGCAATGCATATAACTCACTGGGGTTTTTTTGGTACAAAAACGGGCAAATGAATTCACAGAATAGAAACCTCACAGGGTAAATAAATCTATTTATTGTGCTCAGTCTCACTAGAAATCAGGGAAATACAAATGTAATTAAAATAACATTGAGATTCTATTTTATACACTTTAAACACTTAAAATTCAACAGAAGTGGAAGGGCACATAGAGTCGATGCCATTTATGTACATTTTTAAGCATGAAAAACAATATATTATTTTATTTACAGATTGTATCTTAAAATGTATTTAAAAACATGAAAAGTAAATAAACACACCAATATCAGAACAGTGATTGCCTTTGGAGAGAAAAAGAGGCAAAGGGGATGGAAGAAGTTAAAAAAGGAATTCTAACTATTTCTAAAAAGGATCTGAAGTGCAGGCCATGGTGGCACTTACCCGTAGTCCCACCTACTCTGAAGACTGAGGCGGGAAGATCACTTGAGTCCAAAAGTTCAAGTATGGCCAACTGTCAACATCTGTTATATCTGTGTGTGGCTACATACGTGTTTGCTATATTATTTCCATACTGCTCTGTGGCTTTGAAAAACTATTTAAATATTTTTAAATTTCAGTGATGACTTTCCACAATTACAATATTTCCACAGATTTTTCATGTCTTCTGATTATTCATATGAATATATTTGCTACTTTAGGTCATTCAACCCACAGAACATAAAGAATGAAATTTAATTCTTGACCTTAAGAGTCTATAATGTGTTTGGAGAACTATGTATGTAAAGAAAGAAAAGACCAATTAGGCAATAGGAAGATCCTGCAGATAAAGAAGAAAGAAAAAAAAAAAGAATAAAAAGACACAACTTAGAGGCTAGCTTAATATATATTACTTGTATCTTTACTTGCTTGTCTTTAAATTTCTAAGAGGAACCGTATTAATCTATTATCTCTCCCCTCACTCTGACCCTATAATTTTCATTACTCTGTATTTCTTTCTGCATCGATAGCCTAAATGCTGACTTCTTTTGTAAGGCCAGTACCATTGGGCATTAAAGATGTCCATGTTATTTTTCTTTACTCACATTTTTGTTTGACTGGGCCAAACCAGATTCACTAGGAGTAAGACAAATGATTTGCAAAATAGTGAGTCATTTCCATGTGTATGAGCAATAAGGGATTACTTTATATAATTTAACAGAAGTTTCCATTTTCGAGCTATGATGACAAATGATAACCACCATGCTTCAAAGCAGCACTACAGTTATTCATTGGTCATTCCCTTTTAGAGTAAGCTCAAAGTGAAGACAAATATTTTTAAAGGCAACTTAATGTGCATTTGTAGCAGACATACAATTATAACTGGAGAAAGGGAAAAATAAATTATTTGAAAGAATTTTGCAAAAATATTTTATTTTTCTAAGCATGAGTAACGGTTTTGTAAGCATAAAGAATTCCAGAAAAAAATTCCAGAGAGAAAGAAAACAGGGAGAGGGAGAATAAAAGCTAAAAAGAGAAAATTGTTGACAGCCCATCTAAGAATAGAGAACAGAATTTTGGAAATAGATGTAGACATTTGTTATGAAAGTTTGGATAAAGGCACCTCTTGTATGGTGGCTCTTAAATTGCTTCTCAGCTATCTCAATGTAAAGTCTATTACTTTGAAATTTAAAGTATGTTTATAACAGAGTTTGGATTCCAGTAAAAAACATATTTGTGTTTCTAGAGTGCAAGATAGAGCTAGGAATTTAAAACTACTGTATAATGCAAATTACATACTTAGCTTACTACACAACTTTTTTCTAAGAAACAATTTCTGAGGATGTTTTTAAACATGTGAACACCAGCACTGAATTTGTATTCACAAAGGTGTGAATATTATTATAACCCCTTATCCCACTTTGTGTTGTACTGTGTTACAAAAACATCGAATGCGACGTTCTTATGTTGGAGAGACAAAGGCTTTCATGACAGGTCCTCTCCCCAGAACCCTGGCACAAGTCTTAGGATGTGGGGAAGAGGAGACAAGATGACTAGGCTTGCGAACAAAATGAGTAAAAATCTTATGCTATATTCAAAACTATGCTTTGCAATTTCAGCCAACTACTGTACTTAGATGGAGCTCACACTTCTTTCCCAGGAAACATTGTAATCCTTCAGAAAAATATATCCCAGTGGATCTGCCTTTCTGAAAGTTATAACTGGCCCAAATACAATTGAATTTAATAAAACCTTCACTATATATTTGTAAAGGAAATAAGATAGGAATAGAGTAGAGAAAGGTATAGACCTCAGGCTGGGAGAGAGAAAGGGGATAAAATACTTGAATATAAAATGTTGAAATCAATCATGATTCTAAAATATGCAAAATTAAGGAATTGTCTCAATTTTTATTTTCTTTTTTCCTTGTGAAAACACATATGATTTCTACGTCTTTTCTATTGGATCTTTTCTCCCAGGTATCTGCTTTCAAACCTGAAAAGATACTATTGGCAAAATGGTAAAATCTATATAGTATGAAGAATATTCATTAAATAAATATTCAAGGAAAAATGGCCGGGCGCGGTGGCTCACTACTGTAATCCTAGCTCTCTGGGAGGCCGAGGCGGGCGGATCGCTCGAGCTCAGGAGTTCAAAACCAGCCTGAGCAAGAGCGAGACCCCGTCTCTACTATAAATAGAAAGCAATTAATTGGCCAACTAAAAATATATAGAAAAAATGAGCAGGGCATGGTGGCACATGCCTGTAGTCCCAGCTACTCGGGAGTTTGAGGTTGCTGTGAGTGAGGCTGACGCCACAGCACTCACTCTAGCCCGGGCAACAGAGTGAGACTCTGTCTTAAAATAAATAAATAAATATTCAAGGAAAAGACTAATATGATTTCTATAAGAAAAAAGTACCTAATATTTCACACTCTATGAGAAGTTAAGTAAAATTTTGGACAAAGGAAAAAATTATATATATTATTGACATTTTTATAAAGATGTTCTGTTTCCCCACCAAAAATTCTTTTTGGATTTTTATTGTTCAACTGTGTGATGACGGAATTTGATATAATGTAGGGTTTTTCAGCTTTGGCACTATTAAAAATGTGGCCTATGTAATTTGTTCTTGTCCTAGAATCAACTCTTTTTTGCTAAAAAAGAAAAAAAAAACCCAAAATTCCAAAAGGAAAAAATAGATGGAAGAGTTAGTACCCAGTTGTAGTGAATTCTTATCATTTTATGTTGCCTTGGCATTGACTTTGAATATAAATTGGACTTTCTCATACCAGAAGCAGGGCTCAGTCACCCATGACACAGTTTCCAGTTCTGCATCTCCTTCTAGTTCCTCGATGTGGTCAATCCAGATATCTGCCTTTACAATTCCCTCCTAGTGACCATCTCCCTTTGGAACACGTACGTACAGCCTATTCGACTGTCCCTGCTGACCCTCATGCTATGCACGGACTGCAGATATGCCGCAGTGGCTACCTGTCAGTCACTGTGTGACCTCCAGGAACTAATACCTGCTTGTTTTAGACCTAACAATTAAAACTCTCTGTGGAAAACATGTTTGGTTTTCCCCAATAAAAGCACAATCTCACAGGTTTCTCGCTCACTCTCTCCACATACTCCCTGACCTCCGCGTGTGTGTCTGTGTGTGTGTGCATGTGTGTCTGTGTGTGGCCTTCAGGCGTGCTGTGTACCCCCCAGGATTTGTAAGTAATAAAATCTTTGTTTTCATCTTGTGTCTCTCCTGACCATTGAAGGGGTGCTCTCCATCTTAAAGATCCTAAACTAAAACACTATTAACGAGTTCATATAAGAGCATATGACAAGGATGCAAGTGTCCTGTTCATTGCAGGATGTTTAGTAGCATCCCTCACCTCTTCTGATTCCAGTAGCACTATCCCCCACTCCTCATCCCCATCCCCCACTATGAGAACCAAAAATGTCTCCAAACATTGCCAAATGTCCAATGAGGGACAAAATCACTGATGTGATGTTTCATTAAGGATAGAGAAGCAACAAATATTTCTTGTGTGCCTATCATATACAAAGCTATGAGTTAACAGCTATCAAATTGTGAAAATACAGTGTTGTTTGGTTTTAAAAAGGTTACAATGTACTTGGAGATACAAATTTAATTGTATGAACATCTAAAGAGTACAAAATTATAAATACACATTCAAAACTACATGTACATGATGTCACATATATATGTGTACGCACGTGTGTGTGTATACAATTTTAGCTGCATCTTCAAGTTTGGGTTTAAAGAGAAAACAGAGTAAGAGACATTTCACTAATCTCTTCAGAAAAACAGGTAAAGCAATTCTGGAAAGTGGAATGTTAAAAAAAGAGAGAAAGAAAAAATAGAAAAAGTTCTCTTTTCATTTTTGAATAGAATTTATTCTTGATTATATTGGGAAATTAAAAATACTTCTCTATAGTTACATTCATTCTTCCTTCAAATTTTAAC
This sequence comes from Cheirogaleus medius, assembly GCA_008086735.1. Lineage (NCBI taxonomy): Eukaryota > Metazoa > Chordata > Mammalia > Primates > Cheirogaleidae > Cheirogaleus > Cheirogaleus medius. The sequence goes on along the minus strand of VBSM01000272.1, from coordinate 7,532,243 downwards.
AATACAAGTTTTAAAGACTCTGAAATAATATTTGTAGTCTACAAATTTTAATCTATAGTTATCAACTTAGCAAAAAGCAAGTTAACAAATCAATATTTGGGATAGTTATCAAAATAGAACATAATGTGAAGTCTCTGGTAGTTTTTTTATTTTTACATAGGTAGAACTCATATATTACACATACCAAATATTAATCTACTTTGGCTTTTAAACATTTCTTTATCTTTCTGAATATTGCTGTTCTCAACCTTATATTGAATAATTAAATGTTAATAATTAATATTCCAAATAATTAAATGTTCATAATTAACATTCTAACCAAAAGTGATTATACTATAAAGAAAAGATTCTCCATTACTGGTCTTATTACCTGCCATTTATTGAGCCCTTATCCATTATACTAAGGATTTTACAATCATTTATCTTCTCCACCCTCTACTCATTCTGATAGACAAGTGTAAAACATGAAATATGTGAATCACATAATCACAACATGTGGAGTTTCCACATGAAGAAAAGTTACTTTGGAAAAAAATAACATTAAAATTCTGGTCTCACTTTATGATGGTAGATGAATTTATAAATAAACATTTAAGAAAAAACAGAAAGTTTAGAAAAAATTATCCAGTAAATTGTGTCAAGTTGTAATAAATTTTAATAGATTTACACCTTTTATTTTGTCTCTATCCTTCTTTATTGCATTTTCTTTTAACTTAAAAATATGCTACAAAGAAATTTTCAATTTGCAAATATCCTAAAGCTGGTTTTGTTTTATCTGAAATTATCAAGTGTTCAAAAGTTCAACTTAAAGAAAAAAAGAACTAAGAGTCTAGGAACTTAAAATCTTTATCTTTTTTTCGAGAATCAATGAGCAATATTCTAACCAATAGCACCTTTGAGTTTAAATCTTATAAAGTTGGATCAACCTTTATGAAATGATCCAATGTCCATTACATCCTACATGTATCGTCAACCTTCTTATTATCTGCTCAGCCTCTCAATTTTAATATGGCAAAAACAACTGCAAAAGGAGGTAAATTATGTCTGTCCTTGCTAAATGCAAAACATGTACTAAAAAGAGTTGAGAGTAAGCAATAATTTTGATCAATTTACATAATAAATTCAGGAGAAGATTAGAACATGCTGATAAACATTATCCAAATCTTATAAAATTTGATTTACAGGTACATGTTTATTTTATATTTGAGTATATGTTTCCTCAAGAGCAGGGGGACAGTAAAATAGCCTCAGGAGGATTAGTTCATATATGTAACTTCAAATATTAGTTCTGTAGGGGCTTGATAAAGAATTCAAAGAGAAAATTAATGTTGCCTAATATGCTGTATGGTGATGTATGCAATCCAGTCAATATACAGCATATTACACAATATTTTGTCCAATTACAAACATCATCATACATTTTTGAATAGTGAAGAATCTGTCACCATTACTAGTGGAATTTTTAACCTCAGAATAAGTGACTGTATTTTTAATTGTATAATTACTATTAAGTGCTAAATATTTATTAAGAAAATTTAAAAATAATTTTGCCATTGCCTAGTTTGTTTTTAATGAACAAAACAAAGACCACACAAAAATTATGAAAGCTTTGAGTATTTAACACTAGAGTCATTGATACTTAATTATTATTTTCCAACTAGAACCAGAAAGTACCAAGGATTGTGTTAGACGTGTATAAACTGTTTCATGTAAAATGCTGTCTTACTGTTGCATCTTTATTCAACATCAGCTTCCAGATGGGAACTATTTTTCATGGTTCATAAAGCCAAATCCAGCTGCTACAGTTGGACCTACATAAGGAATCCACATTTTATTGCCTTCACAGTGCTTATAAAACAATTGCTGATGTTTCTTTAGCCGTGGTGTAACTCACTCTTCTCTGTGCAAATGAGATACCCAAAAAGAACTTTTAATGTCTTTATAGTTGATTACATAGCAATGCTATGCATAACAGGATCTTGATTTTACAACATTTTTTAGATATTTAAACTAGCTTAAACAACAACAATCTTCAATAATAACTGTAGATTGAGCGAATTACCAAAAGTGTTTTAACAATTTCCTATTAAAACTCACAATGGTTATTAAATACTTCTGTAATCTTAGCTTATTAAGAGACAGGAAGTGCACAGTTTCCTATCCTCCCTCGCTCAGCTAATCTGGCTCTTTGATGGTCATGCGTTTGGAATAACCATGGGGTTTCCATCACAGCATAGTCTTCCCACAGCTAAATGGAATTAACCCTGTCAAGCCTCAAAACCGAAAGAAAAGAAAAGAAAAAAAAAAGCAAGCATCTCATTGTTACAGTGGAAATATATTTGGAACTTTGAATGAATTGCAGTTATATTAAAATACAGTCAATTTGTGCTTAGGACATTTTCAGTGGGGCCACCAATAAAAACGAAACATCAATTTCAGAAAATGGGAATTACTCAGCTTGTAAAATTACCCGTGGTTATTCTTTTTTGCTATCTATAGATGTCAAACGTTTGGTGTCTTCTCCATCACATTCATGAAATACTTTTTAGATTCTGAATTAACATCTGCTATCCTTTTTTTTTTCCCCCTTCAGAAAAGACCTCAAATCCTAGAAGGAAAAAAATATAGATGGAAAAGTTAGTACCTAGTGAGTTAATATAAGAGTATGACAGGGAGGCAAGTTTTCTATGACTTGGGAAGCACAGACTATAGTAAACCACCAGATAATCCCTGTCCTGCTGAGTGGTTGCCCCAGAGGTCTGATACGGCGCCAAAGCCTCTTACGCATACTGAGACAAAGCTCATTTCAAGCAGAATTCAGCTCCTAAAGCCACCATACTGCTCCCTGACAACCTCCAGTTGCACTGACTCTGTATTTGCGTTTCCTGCTGTTTATATTTACTTGTTCCCGAAGCCACAATAGCTACAAAAACAAATACTTGTTATGCAATGCTTTGTGTCAAGGCAGGTATAAGTGCTCTGCTCCCCTTTTTACTTGTACATAAATGTGCAAATAGGTTTTTAATATATTCTGAGATTAATTTGGTAATTATAAACCAGTTTAGAAACACGCTTTAAACAACAGGTCATATAGTCACCATTTCTATTCCAGAATAATTCTCAGTTTTTGACCCTTGAGCAAAGATGAGCAAATGTGTATTCAAAAAGAAATTCATCTGAATCGTCCACTTCCTTCGCCCTGTCAGGTCCCAATTGATATTCTGTTTGGATTTTTACTGCAATCTTTTTGACCTTTGGCAAGGAATTGTGCTGATTTATCTGATTTAAAATTTTGAAACTAGATTTTAAGTTATTTTTTAAAATTGGACTAAATAGAATATAGGAAATTTCAGGAAGGTATTTTTATTTCAAGTCAGTTCTATTCATTCTTCATAAAAATAGGATTATGTCTATTGTGGCTGCATAAATACATAGCCTGTAGAAGTGTTTTTAGTTTCTCTAGTACAAGAATATCACCTAAATCCTCTAATGTAATCTGACAGATGTAACAGAGTACCTTTTTATAGAAGGAAACAAAGATTAACATAAATGTAATCATATGTAAAATTTAAAAATGGACTTCAAGCTTTTTATCATTCAAGACTAAAAAAATTTTTAAAAAAACAAGACTATTATAAGACTAAGGATATTGGGTGGTGACTGTATTTCACATTATTTTAAAACTCTGCACTCAAAAAAATATTTGGAAAGCAAAAGAAAATAATATTCCTGCTATTAAATTAAGATGTAGATTTCATTAAGGCTCAGCTTCCTACCAATGCTATAATTATATTATTTTAAACTGGAAAAGATATGTTTGAATATTTCTTAAACAGAAGATATTATATCAAAATGTTAAATTAGTTCATGAGTACATCATGGATATAAGCTTTGAGAACCTAACTGGTTATCAGGAGATATAAGCTTTGTTTTTCTTTTTAGTTATTTCTTTTATTTTATTATTTAGGAAGTTACTCAAATCCAATATAAGTTGATATAAATTTTAAAGTTCACCTTGTTCCTTTGCAGAAGTGAACATTCAATTTTGGAGATTCAAAACAAAAATAAACAGAAATAATAACTAAAATAATAATCTTCTAACCCACACTTTTAGTCTTGATTCTGTGAGAAAACCATAAGCTTATTTTCATAGACATTCTCTTTTCTAACCTATCAGGGACTGCTTCAATTCTGGTTTTATAACACAGCCCCAAGCACCAAAAAATTGAAATTATTGAGAGAGAGAAAAATAAGCGTGAATTTTCAGCCTAAAAGAATGTGAAAACATATTCATAAATAGGCATAAATAGGCAAGGCACTGTCTGCCATCCCATATCATTTGGTTTATAGCTTTAATCAACATATTTGGCAACTATTTATTTTATTTAAACAATTGGTGGTTGTTGACTCCAGAAAGATTACACCATTCAGGAGACAGTTTAAACTACAGTTTTAATAATTTCCTTCTTCAGATTTTTGAGACAAAAAGTGAAAGTTTTGATAATATCCTTTTCAATGGAAATGCAAATCAATTGGGCAAAAGGATGAAAAAGGTAACAGCTAGTAGGAGACTAGGGAATGATCCCATATTTGCAGGCTGAGACTTAAAAAATTGACCAAAAATAATTACAGAATTGTTATACCTCCTGAAATTATTCACTGTTTTATTGTGTGGACATATGAACATATATAGTATTAAATATTATGCCCTTTAATTTTCTTTTTTGTTGGTTTTTTT
>VBSM01000272.1:7490424-7527405 GCA_008086735.1 Cheirogaleus medius | reverse complement strand
AAAGTGCTAGGATTACAGGCATGAGCCACCGTCCCCAGCAGCCCTTTAATTTTTAAGCTCATCTTATAAGTACAAAAGGGAGGTATACTTGGGAAAGAATTAGACTAACGGTTCTCAACTGGAGGCAATTTTGCCCCCCAGGAGACAGTTAGCCACATCTAGAAACCTCTTTGGTTTACTAGAAGTTGGGGAGAGGTACTACTGCATCTGGTCAGTAGAAGCTAGGGATGCTGCTAAACATCCTGCAATGCATAGGACAGTCCTTCACAATAAAAAATTACCTGGCCCAAAATGTCAATAATATCAAGGTTGAAAGACAAAAACAGTAGAAAATAAAAACAGGATTCTCAATTGTGATTTTCTTTTTCTATTGTCTCCCTTCTTCCTGAAAGATGATGAACAAAACCCATGATAATAACAGTTGTCACCATTATCACAGACTTGATTTTATTTATGCCTCCAATACTCCCTCTATGGTAATATTTCAGAGTTCCAAGATTGTTCTTGTGGCTATCGACTTTCATTTGTAGTGTCTTCTTCCCTTTCTCCTCGTACTTTAAATCACAGATAGTACTTTGCTCTAGTTCTCCATTCTTAATTTTAGACACTCTTAGTGGCAAAACCCGAATTTTTCTGGACCTACCCTGTGAGATACCTTGCCCTTCTAAAATGGGAGGAGGAAGAAAGGGAGAAACCAGGAGCCATAACCCCTTATTAGAAATTGCCTGTAAGCTAGCTTTACAAGAATGTCCTCAATGGAATTGATCAAACAAGGTGGGAATGTGGTGGAACATTCTAAACTCATATGCCATCCTGTGATTTGGATGAACTTTTTTTCCCCTCATTTAAAAATGAAGCCAAGAAAACACATGATCTTCTAGCCTAGTACTTGCCAAAAATATATTCCTGGCAATTGCTCCTCCAGAAAAGGATTAGATGATCAAATAATAATAGCAAACATATTACAAAACTCTTTAGAGATTCTCAACATACATACACTTAAATGTAGTAAAGATTCTGAAGCTGAGCATGGTGGATCCTGTAATCCCAGCTACTCAGGAAGCTGAGGCAAGAGGAATTTGAGGTTGCAGTGAGCTATGAGGATGCCACTTCACTCCAGCCTGAATGATCTGAATGATAGAGTTTATAGACCTTGTCTCTATAAATAAATAAATAAGATTCAGAGAAATGCTGTAATAAAAGCCTCATTTGGTAGTTTTGATTAATCTTGTGTTTCTCCAATTTGACCAGAGAAATATTTTATTGTGGTTGATTGTATTATGTTCATTGTACCTGTTAACATCTGGGAAGCATTAGCCTAGTTTTTCTACTATAGGATAAAACTATAAGTATTTCTTTCCTTCCCATCTTGAAGAGCATATGAGCTTGAATATTTTACATTTTATAAAACACAATCTTTTTTTACTTAAGATAATAAAGAATATTCCTGAATGTTCAAATTCCACCTAGCTAGTGCTACATGCACTAATTACTAAAGACATTAGAGAAGTTAAACTCCCTCAGATAATGCAAAATACTCTCCAATTAAAAACATTATTTCCAGTCAAAGTCAGACTGTATAAAGCCACCTCATTTTGTGATTGCATGAAACTGCCCAAAGAACACACAAATCTAAATGGTCAAAATTACTTCATTCAGTTAATATTCCTGTAATTGAAATGATTTTATTAGTGTATACATGTAGAACTCAAAATCACATATTCATAAACAATATGTGGTTTTTCTTCTTTTCATTTTATTTTTGAAATTAATCTCATTTCTCTATCATTTTTGCAGTTTATATCAAGTATGTCTATTTGAACTGCTTCTGAGTGAAAACAAGAGTTGGTAGACTAGTAGTCACAAAAGGCACAAATCTATCAAGTATTGCCCCACTTCTTTTATATAGTAGCTTCCTCTCAACAACATTGAGTGGTAAGCACAATTATTATTTCCATTTTAGTCAAAATTCAAGCCAATGGCACCTTTTTAACTACTGAGATGGCTTTAACTAGAACAAGTATTTTACACTTAGCAGATGTTTATCAAATATTATCTCTTTTGTTTCTCACAAAAAAAAGTTTGTAAGGAGGTAATTACTCCTTTCATTTTACATGCAAAGAAATGGAGGAAGGTAAGTAACTTGCCCAAGATCACATAGCCAGAAGAATCCCAAAAGAACATCAATCCAGGGCTGTTTCTTTCTGCTAAATGATGCTATTGCATCCTTTCAGGGCTCTGGGAAATTCTTCAGACTTGCTCACAAACACTTTTCTAGGAGAGCTGAGCAACACTTGCTAATCTCTGAGCTGCTGTTCCTTTGTCCTTTGGTCAAGACATAGAAGAGGTAGTTAAGAATAAGAATTATTTGGATCCCTCAAAATACTTAGCAAGTAAAAATGACCTGCACAAATAATGCATTATATTTAGTAATTGAAAAAGGTCTTCCTGCTTTTCTAGCTGGAATTTTCTTGTATAAATTAGCTTTGCTTCACATTTGTTCAATGTTCTCTGTTGTTTAGCAATTTTTACAAATTGCAGCTATAATAATAATAATAGTAATGAAAATAATAAAGAAAAAGAAGAAGATGAGGAAGTAGGTATCAAAATCATTGAAAATTCAGGAGGAGGGTATGGGTATTTACATACATAGTGAATGTGATGCACACCGTCTGGGGGATGGACACGCTTGAAGCTTTGACTCGAGGGGGGAGGGGCTAGACAAGGGCAATGTATGCAACCTTAATGTTTGTACCCCCATAATATGCTGAAATTAAAAAAAAATAAATTGCAATAACTCTATAGCTTGATTTGGAAAAAAATCATTGAAAATTCATCTTGGATTTAATATTAAAACAACGTAGTGATATTTGCCTTTTATTTGCTGGAAGATGTATTTTCAATAATTTGCTTCTTTCACCTAGCATAGAGTTTACCACAGAAAGTATATACAGTAAAAAGAGATAAACAAGGTTTCTGTTTGGTTTCTTATTTTGTGTAAGAAGGATTACAAAATGCTGAAGGAACTCTAAAGAAATTTTATTTTTCTCACTTAATCCAATTTCTCACAGGAAATTATCAAAGAAAAATATAAAATATATATTAGTTTAATTCTTAAGCTGCTTCCTCTGTTAAATAATATTTTGGTGCCCTTAAATATTATATTTAATTACAAAATCAAGAAAATGAGATGTTTGTACACAAAACTGAACAAACAAAATAAATAGACACAAAACACATTTTCCTATCTCTATACAAACTGTTGATGAATATTTTAAATTCCAGCTCCCACATGCACTTTAAACTAATTTGCTTAGCTTCTTATATTTATCTTTATCAAATTGTTCTATAAATTATTCCCATAACTGATAAAATGGGCAAATCCCTGGTAGTCACTCAACTATGGCCAAATTAAATGCTAAAGTTTAGAATAACAATAAAACAACAATAGCAACAATTTTAGTAGATAACATTTAGTTAATATTTGCTCTGTTCTAGCCACTGTGTTAATTTACTTTATTCTTCAATGGAGACGTATTATTATTATTGTCATTGTTATTATTCTTATTACTATAAATGAGACAACCAATGCTCTGGTCATCCAGCTGGCAGGGGTAGAATGAGGAATTGTACCCAAACAAAGTCAACCTCACAGCTAAAGCTTTTAATCACCATGCTACATATACTACACACAGGAAGGCCTTGACATTGATACTTTCCTTGTATTTCTCTGTGCTGTCAGAGTAAATTGGTTTGCCAGGAAAGTTTTAGAACTCACCAGACCTGCTGGAAGAACTTCAGACTAGGGATGCCTTGAGACTATGCCATATCCAACCTAGTTCCCAAGAATCATTCCAATTTAAAGTCACATCCTAAAGCTTCCCAGGAGCTGTCATACAAGGGGAGGAAACCATCAGTCAGTCACCTGAACATCTGTAACACTGAGCAGCCATTTCAAGAGCCAGAGCTTTGCCCAGTGCATTTTAGGCCCTCTCTTGGGAACATAAGGTCACCCCGCTGGTTCATAAAGTTGAAAACAAGCTCTTAGTCAAGTGATGGATGTGGCATCATTGCACAAGATGTTCCCTGAGTAATGTTATCCTGTTCTTGGACATTAAAAGGAAATTAACTAAGAGAAAAGAAACACATTCTGGGACTCAGGCTAGCCACTGATCTGTATATTTACTATATTCATGTAGAACAGCAAAAATTTCAGGTGAATCGACGGTATCCTAGAGTCATAAACTGACCAGAATCAGTGAGCATAAGAAGAAAAGAAAGGCTAAAGAAGAGTGAGAAGTGGGAATAAAGGAAGAAAGAAAGAAGGGAAAGAAGGAAGGAAGGAAGGAAGGAAAGAAGGGAGGAAGAAAAGAAAGGAGAGAGGGAGGGATATAGGGAGGAAGGAAAGAAGGAAATAGTGAATAGAAAAACTTATAAAATTTGAGTTCCATAATCCCACTATAGAATCAATTTGTATTTTGCTAATTCTCACGTGAGCTAAAAATTTTGTCTAGTCTGACATACTCCTGGGGTGCATAACATGTAGATGTGACCAGTGTGATGAGGTACTATAAATAATAGATGTGACTTGTATATCTAAGATGCCATTTTATTGATTTAAGTGAATCTATTTTAATGCAGTTATAGAAGCTTTGTAAATCTAATTAGACATATGTGAGCTGAATTTTTACTTTTATATGTTCCCAATTTTAGAAAACCGTATTTTTCTTAGAACTGAGTAAAACTGATGTGTGGGTATATGTAAGTGTGTTTTCTGCATACAGTCTCTATACCTTTATATGTGGTACTTGCTATATGTTAGTGCATTGACCCATATTCAACATACAAAAAGATGTATTTATGAAATACATGTACAGTCATGTGTCACTTAACTATGGGGATACATTCTGAGAACTGTGTCACTAGGCAATTTCATTGTCATGCTAACATAATAGAGTGTATTTACACAAACCTAAATGGTACAATCTACTACACATGTAGGCTATGCAATATAGCCTATTGCTCCTAGGCTACAAACCTGTACAGCATGTTACTGTACTGAATACTGTAGGCAATTGTAACACAGTTGTAAGAATATGTGTATTTAAGCATATCTAAATATAGAAAAGGTATGCTAAAAATAACAGTATTATAATCTTATGAGACCACCATCATTCATGTGGTCCATTGTTAATCAAAATGATATTATGCAGTGCATGACTGTATTTGAATATTTGTATGCTAAATTACATTTGTAAATAAAATAGGAAATCTTATTATTTAATGAAATTCAATCTACATATATTATAAGGTGAAAAATGGCCCCCTTATGTAGCCTGTTACCTAATAGATATAAAAGATCATTTGTTTAATTAATTAATATAGCATAAGTTTATCTTATCTTCTATCATGTTTAGCTGACAGAAAATACCTGGCTATTGACTAAGTTTAACACTACCTCAGATATTTAGAATTATTGATTCTTTCTTTACTTTCCATGAACCAAAAATCAGGATGCCTATTATCATAAATAGAGATATTTTATAGATAGGGATTTTAATTTTTATGAGAAAATATAGCTATTATGCCAAGGAATTATTAATACATATTTTATACTTTAAATCCTCATTAATAAATATTAAATTATTTTTGAATGCTAACAATTTATTTGTTTTTAAAGTTAAATATCAAACATCTAAGAGAATTCACTAAATAATCTAGAACAATGTGAGGCAGGGAGAGAAAACAGGTGAAGGGCAGGCAGAAACAAGTTCAAAGGGCCTTACAGTCAGGGTGTGGAGTTTTAGTCTAAAAGTACAGGAAGAGGTCATAGAATATTTTTTATTTTTTTAAGTAATATTCATTGAGGTATGATTTATCATATATATATATATATAATTTGGAGTAGAAGCTCCTCACAAGCTACAAAACATATGTATTAATACAATTCTCAGAGTTAAAGGGAGGAACTTTATGAAGATATGTTTATTTTGTTATTTTTTTCTAGAGGGATACAATGCATTCTACGAGACTGGAACTCTCTTTCTATATATAGAGAGAGAAATTTATATTTATATATATAAATGTAATAAATTTAATCTGTTTTGTGTATAAACATTTGATGATTATAGAAAATGTATTAATATAAATATGTGTAACTATCACAATCAAGAAATAGATCATTCACATCACCCCAAAAAGTTCTGTGTCCTCCACCCCTTAGCAATCATTGATCATATTTTGTCCGTATAGTTTTTCCAAAATGTCATATAAATGTAATCATGTAGCCTTTGTGTCTTGCTTTTTTCATTTAGTATAAAGTCTATCAGACTCATCCATGTTGCCATATGTGTCAGTTGTTCATGAATGCTGAAAGAATTCCATTGTATAAATTACTATGATTTGTTTATCTGTTAACTAGCTGACGAATAATTGGCTTATTTTCTGTTTGGGCCATTATGAATAAAGCCATGAAAAGCTTTTAAAAAGGGATTGACATAATTTAACTTATACTTTTTGAAAAATCTTTCTGGCTTCTGTGTGGAGAATGAATTTCAGGGTGTCTAAAGTGGGAGGCTAGAGGCAGGGAAGTCAGTACATAGTCCAGGTGACAGAAGATGGTAGCTGGTACCAGCACAGATGCAGAGAAGTCAGTAGAATCACAATAGTTATTCTGAAAGCAGAATGTAGAGCATTTGTAGTAATGAAGAAGGAAGAAAAATCAAAGATGCCTCTTTAGTTTTTGTCTGAAGCAACTAGATTATTGTTTACCTCTTCGTTCCCAATTATCTATCCCCATATCAATTTAGTGTAACCATTCCACAGGTATCAGTTAGCGAAATTAAATTTGGAACATCAAACATTTGAAAACATAGAGTTTTCTATGAAATAGACAATATATCATCTAGCCCCATAAAAACAAATCTTGTCTTTGATGACAGACAGGAAACTTCTAGAGCCTTATAATAAGTTTCTACAGCAGTATCAACAAAACATAATTTAATTTCTCTTCAGAGTTACACTTGGAACACTAAGATTAGATCAGACAATTTGGGAAATTTAAAATCCTGTCACAGTCATATTTTGGCCTAAATATTAATTTAAGAAAAATATTAGAACTGTGAGAGACTCACTTTCACTGGGGCATCTGAAGCAGCACATAATTCTGAGAGATTACTCCTAGGGTGGCCCTAATTCCATTAACAAAGTGTTCCCTTAGAAAAAATAACAGAATAAACACATCCTCATAAAGCGTCTCTCTTTAACTCTGAGAATTATAGACTTGTACCACATGGTCTATAAGGAATTTCTACCAAAAATCATTTTCTACTCCCAGTTAATGAAGATTGTGGATAGATCTTTGTTTATCCTGTACTCAGTAATTACTGAAGTTGAATCCATTAATTAAAGAATCATATTCTTGTTTGTTCTAATATCCAAAATGCATAGGCATGTAAAATCGAGATTTTTGTACCTGTCACCCGTATTGATATCCACACCATCTTTTCACTTGGAGCTGCAGAGAATCAAGTCTGTGTACTGAAACTTTACAAAGAATTTTGGGTGAATTCTACTTTCTCTGCACCTACATACACATAAACATAAAATAATTACTAGCAGTAAGGACTGATCTTCATTTCCATCGTTTTGTAGGCAGATAAAAGTATACTTTTACTTAATTTTGAAGATTATTATAATAAAAATAAAACTCCATTTAACTCTTTTGGAATAAAAAAATAATAATAGCAGGTATTTGTTATTTTCTTCTGTTAACGATGCTGTCTTTTTAAAGCTGATGGGAGTAATAATTTTAGGGGATCCTGTGCTATGAATCATCTTAGTGATGAAATCGCTTTGTTAAATTTTGGGGTTTTTATCAAGCATTTCATAGGGGTGTGCATTGTACTACAATCCATGTTATGCATTGAGGACACAGAGGTAATAGGAAATGGCCCCTGTCCTCCAAATTTCATTTTGTAAAGAGGAAGACATTGCATAATAATGAATATAAGTCAGTTCAAAGCTAATAGCATAAAATAACTATGTGAATATTTATGCATACCTTACACATACACACAGCATCGCAAACTTTACCAAATTACATATCCCTGGCACTTCACACCTGTTCTTCACCATTAAAAAGAATATCCCACTGCCATATAACAACACACATATTAAATACATAAAACAGTCACTTTATCATTTTTAATTTGAAATTTCATACTGTTATTATATATAATATACTTTATAACTATAACTCAGCACACATATTATTATAGTCTATTTCAATCTATGACAAGCTTGGTGATTTCAGGCCATTTTTTATTCTGACTTTTAATTACTCATCTATAAAGTAGGTTGATAACACCTGTCTCATAGGATATTTGTCAAGATTTGGTAGAACAATGCACGCAATGACCAATAGCTAATACTAAAAAAGGCTAAAAAATTGATAGATATTTTCAATAGCAGCAGTAGTGTTGTCATTGGTAATCAAACACAGTTGCAATGTTTGCTATCACCAATAAACACAAGTCAGCTATCTGGGTGGCCAGAATTTGGAATTCAGCTCTGCCACTTAAATATAATACTTTACTCTCAGAATATCAACATATAAGTGAAAATTTCTTGTATAATCAGTTCTAACCATTTTAATTGAAATACAGTAGAATCCCTTCTATCACACACTTTTATCAAAACAAATTTGATTTGCTTCTAAACATGATATAACACTTTGGAAATACAAAGACATATTAAAGGAAAAACTCTCTCAAGGAGGAAAATCTAGAAAGCAAAATATACTTATATACAAATAATGACAATGCAGTGTGTACAAGCAATATGTACAAGTTATCATGACAGAAGAAGTGACAATTTCTGAAGAAAATAATGGTTATGAAAGGCTCTGTAGGGCTTTATAGCTAATCCTTTGTAATAAATCATTTTATAATATTGACCTGTTGTGTTCTCTATCTTACATTTGGAAAAAAAATATCAACAACCTTTATATATATATATGCCCCTACACATGTGCACAGACTTTTCTAAATGCTAGATGCCTTCCATCTCCGATCAAGTAGATCATTTTTCTTTCATATTATGCTAAATATTGTGCAAGGAACTGCAAACACAAAGACATATTAAGAACTAAATGTTTATATGAATGTAACCAGCATATATGTTTATTGATACATGCATGAACATGAAAACTTTCTCAGAGAAGCCCTCCTGACCAGACAATCTAATTGTGCTTTCCAACACTTTCTAATTAGCCCACATTATGTTCTTTATAGAATTTAACACTTACTGAAATTATATTCTTAATTTGTTTCTTCTTTTTTTAATCTGTCTCCCCAGTTAAAATTTAAACTCCAGGAAGGCAAGAACTCTCTGTATTTCCCTGCTGTGCCCTCAGTGCTAAGAACACTTCCTTAACCTACTTGGTGCCCATGAAATTTGTCTTAAGTGGATAAGTGATGAACACACAAAGAAATATATACAGGTATTAGTCCCATAAGCCCATATGCACCAGTCCCATTCTTACTCGCCACTAAAGTTTGAATTTATTGAATTTTTAGAAAGCTTGTGAAGCTATTGAATTTTTAGAAAGCCTGGCAAGCTTTGTTTGCCAGGTATAAATGACTGAAAAATGCATAACCAAATAAGACATACAAATTCTGCTGACAAACATAAATGGATCTTGTCTCCTGTTTATCATAATTCTTACGTGCATCCTCTCTATCTATAAAAATAGTTATGTCATTAAATCATAGTAAATATGGCAATGGTTTATGAGACTTGCATACAGATATAACAATATTTCTTAAACTTTACCTCACAACTAAATATCTGAATTAATGTTTTATTTAGCAAGGTGAATAATCCAGCTTAACTGAAATTATGATCATATATTTGCCCATATCTTAATTATACTGCAATAATGTCAAAGCCTATAATATGAGCAGAATTTTTATCATGGCTCTAGTTTAGCTACATTCTTTTCTCACCCAGCCCCCAGGAAAATATTCATGAGGTAAAACTGGCAATACAAAAATAATTATTTGAAAAACATTATATGAGGTGAGTTGTTGCTTCTCTACTGGATGCCAGTTTAAATTGAGCTAATTTGTTTTACCAGTAGCTTAAGAAAACCCCAGCACAGCGGCATGACAATTATATCCAGGTGCAAGGACTTAATTCAACAAATTTTAGGTGGATCCTTCCAGTCTTCACGGTAGGCCCTGTTCTCAGCTGTGGCTAAGAACAGATGTCTTGAAAAGCCTCCGTAAACATGATCCAGTCAGTCCTTGAATAGAGATGTTGAAATATTTTCCAAAAAAGTAATAATGAATATGATATTCTTATGACCATAATTTCAATATATACATCATTGAGGAAAATGACATAGTAGGAATTATGTTACATATATGAACAAAATAAGGGAGGAAATTTATTCTTTTGAATTATTTTTCTTTTATATACAAGGTATACAATACACACATTTAATTTTTTTAATTGTAAATGTTCACATAAATTTTAAGAGAATATATAAACATATAGGTACAAACTAAAGCCATTAACACTGATATATATGCAGCAAATGGTTTCTGAAAGGACTTTAATGATGCTCCAGACAAGAAAAATATAGGACATCAGATTTCAAAAATGAGCCTCTGAATGATAAATCCACTTGTTCAAGTTCATGACAAGCAGCTTAGCAGGGAGAGGAAACTATAGTGTAAGTGCCTGCAACTTCACTTTTTAAAGTCATGATTTTTTTTAATTAAATAAATTTCAGTTTCTTGCTGCATCTGATTCTCAAATAACTCTCTTTAAATGATCTTGAGCAAAATGAACAAAAACATTTCATGATTTCAGGGTTGGAAACATATAACCATGTATTTTTTCCAGTATACTTCAAGATAATAATTTTTTCAGAATCTGTTGTGTTTTTTTCACTCATTACTGATGAAGTTACAACAGGAGAAAAATTATAAATTAATATTATAGCAAACTGTCTTTTGTTAATTGCTAAAATACTGATGTGCAGGCATACATTGGACCTAGACATAATTAAAATTTACTGCTGATTATTAGTATAGCAAGACTAGCAGCTACTAAGTATCATCTATATACATTTCTATAACCTCTAGTTTGCCAACTTTGATAGGTCTAAATATATTAATGGATGACTATTAAAATTATCTCAGACTGGGCATTTTATCATGAGATAGTTATTTTGGCTCCTCTGTCATTTCTTATTTTACCCCAAACAAGAGTACAATTTTTAAAAACTTAAATTTTTCTTTAAAACTTCTGATAATTTTTCTAGTAAAATTCTAGGCACAAAGCTTTATTTTATTAAGAATAATCTGCAAGCATTAACAATACTAATCAGAAGCATGCCAGACAATTTGAATTGAACAATTGGATAATGCTTATTCAGATGTAGTGTGAATAGTCTGGACATTTTGAAAAACATTCAGATGGGATACAAATAAAAAACTGTCAAAAATCCAAACCAAGTTCAGCCAGGCATACAAGACCAGTTCCCATGAACTGAAAGGAAAAATTAAAACCAGTCAGAAGTCCTGATAAATTTTAATGCTAGATAACAACTTTTGCTAGTGAGTCCTAAAGAAGGCATTAATAAACTTTAATAGATAGACTAAAATCTCTGGGGCAGAGATTTTAGATAATAATAATCTAGCAATTTACATTCTTATTATGCTCAATTTCCTCATATATGAAAAAAAGTAAGTTGGATGTGATATTCAACTCATAACAGCAAGATCACAATTCCATCGTGATATCCATACCCAAATAATAAAACTTAACTCAAAGAATCAATCTTTAATTGCTTCATTATAAAATATTTGAATCATCATATAGAAAGTCAGCTTATTTGAAGAAGAGAGATAGATACTCGACACTCAAAACAATTTATAACAACATAGCAACATACAGATGGTCCAAAACCAAATATTTCGACATTCATTTTTTTACTTTCAACAAATCTTTATTGAACTCTTACACACAATAACAGTCAAGGTACAAAAATACATAAAAATTTAATTTTGATCTCATAGAAGCTCAAATTCTCATAAGGAACAAAACTCTAAACAAACTAAATCATTAAACTTTATTATCTACTCTAACTAAAAATTATATTAATATTATTTTTAAAGCTTACTTTAAAAATTGTATATATTTAAAGTAGTTATCCAGGTTTAGATGCTAGTGTTTTCCTACTACAGTAGGAAATCTACTACTAGATGTAGGTTTCCTACTACAGTAAACAAAAATGTATTATTCTATTCTGTACCTTACGTATTTGATGAGGCCTGAAAATTGCAAATAAGTGAATTTGACTTTGTAAACTGAAATCTGAATAATTAAAATCACCTAAAAATATTAATAAGATGTTTTCATGCAAGAATTTAACCATATATATGAGAAATAATTCCCAATCTCCTGTGATCCTTATTACTACATTTACTATAGAGCACTGAAGCCTATAAATGACCTTGGAGATAATCTAGGACAAAGCTCCCATTTCTCGGGTCAGAAAACCAAGGCTGGGCAACAATGTGGCCAGGTAATTAGTGACACAAATTTAGGTCCCAAATCTGCTATATTCCAGTCCAAAGAATACCAATAGTACACTATGCTACTTCTCAGCTAAAATTTATGATTTTGTTCTACATGTACAACATAGGTGTTGAAGGTGTAGGTAGAATTTTTTTTAAAAAAGTGGAGTTTCAAGCTGCTCAACTTTACAAAGTCAAACTGTATCATATGGAAATTGTTTGACCATCTGTCACCACCCTCAATCCCAAGTTATAATAGGCAGTGCTATAGGAAGATTACTCTTTATTTTGACAAACACAAGAGATAAAGTTTGAGAATTAAAAAGTATTGAAATTGTTAAAACTGTTAAATGTCCCAGCATTTCTTAAGCACAGGATAGATAACAAGAAGTGGTTGGGAAAAACAATCTCCTCTTAAGAAGAAAAAGAAAATACTGGTTTTTTGGTGTAAAAAATTAGTTTAACTTCTTAAAATCACTCAAAAAATATGTTGATGATATTGAAGTGCTACAAATACCTAAAAGTCATGCCTAAAGTAAATATAAAGTGTGTTCTATTCTTCACACTTTTACTTTCATATCCTACTGGGTAAAAATGTGAAACATTGGAAAAATAAAAATCTCTTGCAACTTATGTGAAATTGATGGAAATGATAAAATTGTGGAATATCATTTATCTGTGGAGCTGTTAATATGAATTTTAGCACAGTTTAACAAAACAGGTTAATTTTAGTTTCAAAGAACATTGTTTTTAATTTCAATTTTTTTCTGATTATACTTCACAATAGATAATTACAAGTATAATCATTACTGGTCATTGGCCATTAATTTGTTTCAGCATATGTACCTCAGTGGACAGTAATTACTGCAGCCTTCAATAAGATACCATTAACAAAATGAGAAGACCAGAGAAGATATGTTAATTACTGTAAGTGCTCCATTGGCTCCTCCCTGGAATAAACAAGTATAACAATTAAGATCACACTTACTTTTTGCCAGATTTTATTATGCAGTGCAAAAAAGAAAAAAAAGGCAATGCTACATAATTTCAAAAAAAAGATATTTTGGCAGATTAATATTATTTTCCCTTTCAATTCATATGAGCAACTTTTAATAGCTCAAAGATAGACAGCAGCTCTTGTACCAAGCAGCAATTTCATAAAAGCTCATTGTTAATAATGAAGGAAATAATTAATTGACTATAGGACCCTACTATAATTAAGATGAAAAATATCTCAAAATTATGGAAATGTTTTAATGTTTTTAAACTATTTGTAGAGCAAGTTAAATTGATTTCCTATTAGTCCATGTATAAATAGATTAGGGAATGTTTTAAATGCTGCAATTAAGCACTTAGAATATACCAAACTCAACATAATTTGTTTGGGTAGCCAGTATAGAGTTCTAAGCATTCCTTCTATGGTATTTACAGTATGTTGCTAACCTGAAAGCATAATCAAAATATCTGTCAATACAATTCTCTCTAGCTTTTAATCTTTATTAATGCAATTCCTCTCAGAACTTTCTAAGCATATTAATTCTTCCTAAGCATTTGTCTTCTACATCTTCAGCTATATGTCTACACATTTCCTATTGCTGTTCATTCAGTCCTTCTCTGCGACTGGGTTCGTCGTGCATCTCAGATCCAAACCCTGCACCTGTTCCTGCCTTTCCTTTATTGTTCTGAGCAAGGCACATCTCATTTTACCCTCATTCCTCTGTAGTTTCAGGCCTTTCCAATTTCCCTTTCAACTGCTCCAGCTGTACTT
Organism: Cheirogaleus medius; assembly: GCA_008086735.1. NCBI lineage: Eukaryota > Metazoa > Chordata > Mammalia > Primates > Cheirogaleidae > Cheirogaleus > Cheirogaleus medius. Next base: position 7,513,047 of record VBSM01000272.1, on the reverse strand, counting down.
TTTACAACCCAGCTGTTGGGAGCCTTTTACTGAAACTCTCCTTCTTCCTAAAGAGGTCTTCCTGACCTCAGGCAACTCCAAAACCAGGTTGCTTCCATATTCTCTGGTCCTTCCTGACATTTTCTCAGGCCAATTCAAATACATCAACTCCACCTTGACGTGAGAAATTTTAAGTCTATTTGGATTCGATTGTGATCACTTATAATATTATACAATTGGACATAAATAACCAAAACTTTTCACATATCCTCATAATCATGAATATTTATGCAGTATAAGTTTTTCTTAAGTTCTACAATGTGTATACTTTAATAATATTTGTAAATAATATTATCTGGAACAATAACATCAATAATAATTGACGTCAAAAGATAAACTAAAAGGACCACATGGTTCAATATAAACCATATTCCATTACTTTTCAGAAATACGTATTCAGAAACCTAAAGAGATATATGTGGTCTTCTTTGAATAATCAGAGGAGTCTTTATCCATAGTGATAACTTAGAAGTTTTCAAAATTAAAAAATTATTGCATACTTCAAAATATCACTAGTTTCAATGCAAATATAAAATAATTTCTGACTTGACAAACTTCTCCTCCAATAAACTTTTTTAGATATTCTAGATTCAATCTCCTTTTTGTTACCAGAATATGAAGAACTTCCCTCTCTAAGAGCAATTATCATTCTGAATGATAGTTTTTTGCTTGTCTGTCTTCCCAAGTAGACTATGAAGTCTTAAGAAAAGTGGATTTTGTATCTCACATACAAAATATGCTTTATGAATTCACTCACTGAATGGCCTCAAATGAGTATAAGTTAAAAAAAATTGTTTGAAGTTAACAAGTAACTGGTAGACAAGTTTAGACATTGAGAATTTTGTTTTAGCTACTTTTAAAGAATGTGAATTCATTTTTCATGTGACTTATTTTTTGTTTCTGTTGTTCATAATTATTATCTCAACATAAATATCTATTAGCTTTGAAAACTATCATATTTTTCTTTGAGTTTGGACAGAACCATTCTGAGTATAATATTTAGAGACTTAAGTATGTATCTGAAAAGTTTCAGATTTCTGCATAATGTGTATTAATTTATTTGTTCACAGAAGTGCATCATATCATAGAGGGGCACATTCTCAAACCTATAATTCATGTATCTAATGATATATTTTTATTTATTTCCATTTTGTGGAAATAACTTTTCTATAGACACTACATCTCAGCAAGTCTCAAGGTCTTAACTTTTGCTAAAAGTTTATATCTCTTATAATAGAAAAACAAATGAGAATCTAACTAATGAATTTTATAAAAAAGTATTTACATTTAATGAACTCATAAACAAGGCAAATAATATAAATTTGAGACATGCATAACTTAAAAATAAAGGATGAAACCAAATATACTTTAAATAATAGAAGGAAAGATAGTAGTTATCATTAAAATAAAATCAATCTATGCGGTTTCAGAGTATATCCAAACGTTATTTTAAAGGAGCATGTAATGCTTATGAGCTATTTGACATGATCATCAAAATAATAAGCAAATTTAGAAAGTTCAAAAGATGTCTCAGATTTGATACTTATTTAAAAATATTCTTGATACTTAAAATCAAACTTAAAATTTAAGGTTGCCTTTGGCTACTACCAGCCATAAGAATTCATAATTTATAATGATGAGTGATATAATTATATACCCCGTTTCTCCAAGAAATGAATTAAACCAAAGCTGATGCATGATTCTGAGATCATCTCTCACCATCTTCTTAAAACTAGTGTTTATTCCCCAGATTTCTGTTGCCTTTATCTAATTTTGTGACTTGCAGTTTCCTGTCCCTGTAAATTCTGTTGAACTCATTATCACAATAGTTTTTAAGAATAAATTTTAATATCTTATTTTTTCATTTGCATGTGTTATAAAGTAGGTACCTCATCCTTTGTAATTTTAAAAAACACCCTTACCTCTCCTTACCCCCTTTTATAACCACAGTAAAATTCACCAGTTACTGAATTGAGGAAAGGCAGAAAACTGAAACTCTCATTTAATGTTAAATATATAGAATAGAATATCATTTCCTAATAAATTAAAAAAAAACCTTAGTTACTTTTCTTGAACTCCTTATAGCACAAGTCAGTCGCCTAGTAGATGTTCAATAAGTACTTGATGATTGATTCTTTAACTCACAGTAAAATAAAAAGGACACTAAAAATAAAAAATTTTAAAAAATAAAAGATACTAAGGATGACTTTCAGCTTCCACCTAAGAGAAAAATGACATTTTTAAGTACATACCCTTTGACTTAGCACTTCCACTTCTGGAAATATTTTAAGAAAGCAAGCAGGCTTGTATGCAAAAGTACAAGAATATTATCAGACTGTCATATATATTAGTGAAATCTGGTAATAACCAAAATGTTTAGCAAGAAATTTACTTAACAAATAAATTTTGCTACGATCAAATAACGATAATCCAATTAAGAAGGAAAGAAGTTTGAGATACATTGCTGAATAAGTAAACAATATTACAAAACAGAATGTATAGTATATGAGCCTGTTTACATACATATTTGCTAAGGCAAAGAAGACTATGTGCACATTAAGCTTGTTTCCCCTTCAGGCGGGGTACATACCTAAAATACATTTCTTAGTGTAAGTGGAAATGATGTTCACTATTTTGTGGTCTGAAACGTGTAAATAAACAAGTCACTTGTCATCCCCTTTCTCTTCCTCCTGGCTGGAGGTCAATGGACCAGAAACTCCAGTAGGAGGCAGTAAGGGCCCTGCCCTGAATCACTATACAGTGCACTGTAGTCACCCCCACCCCTCCCATTCCTCCTATCCCCGCTGATGGCAATCACCTGCTGAGAGAAAAATAAGATTCTATCTTGTTAAGCCCCTGATATTTTGGAGAGTATCTGTTTCAACAGTTATGATATCCTGACCTATATTATTCATAGAAAAGAGTAATAAACTAAATATATCAAAATTTTAACAGTAATGGCAACTGATTTTTTTGTTTTATATTTTTGTTGCTTAAACATACATTAATTTTGTGATAAAAACATCTTAAGAAAAGAAAGTCTTTGGTAGTAAAAACGTCACAAATGGGATTTTTGACCCCTAAAGATACCACTTCCAAACATAGAAAAATTAATGCCTATCTTTCATTATCATAATATGTTTATGCAATACAAAGGAAGTATAGCATTTCACTAATGCTTCCTGAATCGTGCAATGTTATTTAGAAAATAACTCAAGCACAATATACAACTAATTGCTTTATAGGGGCATTTTTGCCTTGGTTAATGTCCTTAACAAAAGCCATAAATTATTATCTTAATTGTTGCTAATATGCAACAAAAGCTTTACTACAAGTCTATTTCCACTGCTCAAATCTTGAACAAATTAAATACCATCTTGCACCATCTCTTCAACATCTCCACACTTGACTGGATCATCTTGACTAAACATGTCAAATTTGACAAATTCTTTAGCTCTTAGAATGACTTTAACTCAATTTTTAAGCACTCTGACACACCAGTCAAAACTCTGTTAATGTGATTTACAGTTAAATTAAACATAAAAACATCATTAAAATAATGATAAAAGGTTAAGGATTCGAGCTACAAATGCAGAGAAGAGGGAGGCAATGCTGTGCTCGGGCGCTCCGTGCAGCTTTGCTCAGCCATTTCTGTCTGGGCTGGGTAGCTCAGAGGATCTTTTGTCAGTGACACCTCAGCTAGAGACATACAACCTCCCTTTGAGCATTTCAGAGTATTTATATGCTGTGCACAAAAGCATGCTAAAATGAATGGCTGCAGTGTCTTTAGTAAGTTTTATAAGCATGTGAAAACAGCATTTTATCCGATCTTTACTTTGCCTTTGCATAAGGATTTTACCCTTTATTCATCCTTTACCTCACTTTACAGATGAGGAAACTGAGGCTTATGTCAGGTCAGTGTCACAAGCTTATAGGGAACAAAGGTGTAACCCTCCCATCTCCACCACCATAATCAACCTTAGGTAGTCTTTTACACTGTTATCCTTCTCTTCCTTCAATGAAGTCCTTTCCAGGGAAATAAATGACATGGAATTTGAACTCTTGCCTTCCTTGATGCCTCCTGCTAACTTCTGCCTTTCCACCTTCTCTCATCCTGCTTCCCCCATCCACTCCAGTTCAGTCTGCAGATTTCAGTTGTTTATTTCTCTTTGAAGGTTTTTCTACATTTGCTAGGCTGCATTCTCATCACTCAAAAGCTTTCATCCCTGTAGGCTTGTCTGCAAGCCGTAAAACAACCTTTGACCAGACTGTGAGCCCTCAGAGACAAAATATGTACTGCATCCTGCCTTGTTTCCCCAAAGCCTCACATAGTGCTTAGCTCATTATAAGTTCTCAAAAATAAATATATGAGCGAATGAATGAATGACAGAGCTACTGAAATTAAATTCACAATTTCTGAATGAGTTGTTACAGGATATCCCAACTTTTTTGGTTCTAGAAGAATATTTATTTCAATATCTCTCTACCTAGTAAGAATATCTTTCTTACCCTAGCTTTGCCTACCTAGCAATTAAAGGCTTTTCACTGGAGCCCGCAATTATTGCAAAACTGAGACTTCAAAAATTTTTTATAAAGTGGTCCAAGTTCATCTTTTTTAGCGATAGCTGTGCAACTTACTAAAGGCACTTCAGTTACGCATTCTTTACTGAACATCCATTAAGTTCCAGGAAAATGTGTTTTAACGATGCATTCAATCCAGTTTCTGCAGTCAAATAAGTCAGAGACCGGTTAAGGAGAAAGACAAAGAAAAATATTAATACAATTTTAATACAAGGTATACAGAGATTTGCTGAGTGGAGGTGAGAACGTCAAGGAAGGCTTCCTAGAGGAATCAACCCTTCATCTGAGCTTTAATAATGAGCTTTTGTTAAATAGACAAAAAAGGAATTGAAGTTTCAAATACAGAAGAAACAATAAACATTACTACTGAGATGAGGGGGGAAAAACAGAATATGTGTGGAGAATAATAGGACCTCCACTGCTAATGAAATATAAAAATATGAGAGCCAGAAGACTTAAAAGAGGAGACTGTTAAAGGAGAAAGGGAGGCAGCAAAGGATCATTGTACCCCATGTTAGGGTTTAGTCTTTGACTTCAAAGAACTATTATGTACACAGAAATGTGGTTTTGACACAAAGATTTATCATTAAAATAAGTATACATTGCCTAGTCTACCAGGATTTGATTATTTTATACCTAGAATTAAATACTTTTCTTAAATAATCCTGGAAAGGAATAAGGATCCCATCCTTCAGATTTTTTTCCTAAGATCTTCGTTTTCTTTTCTAGGAAGAATTAAGGTACTTCTTGAATCCTTTCTGAAGGTAATTACTATATCTAAAGAATTATTTCCTCAATCCTATTCATCCTGTTGGTGTTCTTTCACTCATTGATTTGCTCTCTCCCTCTCACTCTCATTGTTAACTGTTTCACTTTTTTCTTTCTCAACCATTTTTCCTTAGAAGTCATTGTCACAAAGAGGCTTGGTAACTATTTTTGATTCTCCTGAAATGGTTCCCTAAATCAACAATATGGGACACTGGGTCAGAATACAGCTCTCTACTCATGCATCAGGCCAGATCTTTCTCACTTGTCATGTTAGCACTCATAAAACACATCTGGGACTTCAGCCTGCCCTGAATCTTGAAAGAGTACGGCATAAACCAAATTTTGGAATCCTCTGTTGATAATAACCCATTCAATATAACACCTGGAGTGTTTTTTTATTAGAGAGAGTGCTAAGTGGTGGTGATGCAGTTTGATGGAGCTGCCCCTGGAATGCAATAAAGAGCAGGGGACAAGCTCCTTGGAGTGTGTTCCTGAATTAAAAGCCAATGGTTTAAAAGTTCACTGGAGAACCCAGACAGGAAGAGGAGCTAACTCTATGGTTGTTGGCGACACCGAGCATATCATTAGTCTAGTTTAGTTAGCTATTTACATCCAGGTGCAACTCAAAGTGTTAGGAAAAAAATTATGCAAAACTTTACATTATGTTTGATCCTGACTAACTTAGAAAGGCACATTCAAGCCAAAGTGCCCCTCCACTAGTGAAAATGAAGTTTTACTGCTAATGAGTTCAAACTTTAAGACCCATGCAAATGAAAGCTGTGGGCTTTATAATTTCCATTTCTCCTGAGTTTACCCTTTGGGGGTATAGTACAAGATCCTGTTTTTTCTACTTGAAAACATGCAGTACTATTGGTGGAAATATCTGAAATACTAATTTTTATTACTTTACCTGCAATTACTGTTAAAAATAAGTATCTAAATAGAAAGTCTTATCATTTTTACATGAATTTAGTAGCTCTACTACTAACTTTTTCAAAGTAAGAGGAAATCCAAGATTATTTTAATCTAAATAGTTAAGGGAAATTGTTTGGTGACTATACTAAATCCTAGGATGAGATGGTTTAACTCAATCATACTTTATTAAAGATGTACTCAGATAGTTGCTCCTTTAACAGTCCCTTTAGTAACTTAAGTCTGAAACTTGAATCTGAAAACACACATTGATTTCATTATTCTTTCTACCTTTGTACAAGAGCATATTTCACAAAAATGATAATGGTTATTCTGGTTGTCTCAGAATAATTCAAATGACTTTTTTCCAAAAAGAATGAATTTGTACATTAAATCACTTAGCACATAAAATGAAATTTTATGTTTTTACATTACTTATTACATAAAATCAAATTATTTGTTTTTACAAGCATGTTGACTGATATTTCTCTATCATAGTCAAGATCCTAGTTTGAATGTTTTCTTAATTATATGCACTACTGCTGACCTTTGTTTATTGAAAAGCATCAGAACAACTGTGATAGTTTTTAAATAATAATGATATTGTCAGCTATGAATATAAATTATAACATATTTTTGATAAAAGGAAATCTAAAGAGCATAAGTTTTCTAACATAAAAAAAGGCTAGATGCTTTTTTAAGGACTAAAACCTCAACTCATAATTTTTTTAAGGAATAAAATGCTTTAGATACCTCTGTATCACCTAGACAACACAATTCAAGTTCTCCTGATGTGGTCTGACATGGCACAACTCCTAAAACCTAATCCAAGCCAAATCCTATTTTAATTGATTAAAATAAATGGATATTTTTAGAGATAAAAAAGTACACAATATCTGCATTTTAGCTTCTTGTTTATGATATGCCAAAATGGTGCATTCATTTGTGCTATTTAGGAACTTCCAAACTTTGTAGAAAAGTTTTGTTTTTAATTAAAGCGTATTATATGACATCAGAATTTTTCTTCGGTATTATGTCAAGGAAATATATAGAAATTTGAACTCTGAGCTGTTACTGACTTATTCTGATGCTAAAGCATTTTTTCTCATGTAAACATTTCCTGTGACATGAATATGGATATCTCTGTGCCCTGGAAAAGTCCATTATTCTAGGTTGCATGTGGTTTTGACTCCTGAACCATGAAGCATATGAGAAAATCCAGTTTGTTGAACAAGTGTTTATAAACATTTGGTGCACCCCTAAGCTAAAGAGACAGGTAATCACTGTATCTATTTTTTAAAGTAGCCAGCTCACTGTGGTCTCTGCCTTGTTTTGGGTTCATTTTTTCAGCAGCTAAGTTGAAGTCTCCCTGCTAGGATCTTATTAATAGATGTGGATTTTATGCATTCTGGTTCTGCAGCCACCTAACTCCGAGCACACAGATGTCAACATCAAGGAAAATAACTAACAAGTTAATGATATATTCCACACGAGTGTTTAACAGTATATGATTTCTTAATGCAATCTTTCATAATCATAAAAATATCTACTTTCACAAGTGATATGGACGATATCTTCAGTTTGTTGTTTTTTAAACTTGAAAATGAGCCACAAAGGATTTAATTTTTGTGATTTTTTTCAAAAGGCTTTGGACTCTCCTGAATGATAATATACTAAATACAGTTTCCAAGTTAATTCTAAATTCACATAAAAAACATGACTACGAAAACTATAATAATAAGTGCAATATTGTATGAGCTTTTTTTCCTAAAAGGAAAATAATTTATATATTCACCTACTCATTGATTTCATTTTTTCCCAAATTTTCCTGAGCCATAAGATCACCTTCGGAGCTTTTTAATATACAGATTCCAAGACAAAGTGGCTCACACAGATCTTATGATCAGAGAATTTTGGAATGACAGATTTAAGTGCGCAGTGGGGACCAGGGACTAGATAGATGTGTGTAATAACATTTCTTCCAGTTTTAATGTTCTATGGTCTATGAGTTGACACAGATGCCACAGTTCATTCTTTTAATATATATAAAACATATTCATGCAGATCTAGTCTTAGACTTCTCATAGACATGGAAGCCATAACAGAAACTTGTTAGTGATAGATGATAGATAGGTAGATGTATCTAGACAGATATCAAAACACTAGACATTCTTATCAAACTAAGTCCATAAAGTTATAAGTTGGAGCTCACTGTCCTTTTTCAAGTAAACATATACCTGAAATGTAATAAACTCAGGGAGAGAACAAGTGCAAACTCGCCACTAAAACTACTATTTGCATATACTATATTAATCATATACTTGCTCAATGTCTTTTTGCCTACTTATATATAGGCAGACTGCAAATGTATATTTATTAATATTTATATTACCATATACTGTTTATGTGGTTAGTTTAGCTGTTACATATTTGAAGTTAACTACAAGGGAAGTTTGGATTTAGTAAAATTAAATATTGTTTCATTTTCTTATGTTTTTATGAGACACAATCTCTCTGTGTTGACCAGGCTGCAGTACGGTGATCATTCACGGGCACAATCATAGTGCACTGCAGCCTTAAACTCCTGGGCTTAAGCGATTCTTCCGCCTCAGCCTCCAAAGTAGCTGGGACTACAAGCATGTGCGGCTGCACTTGGTTAATTAAATGTTGTTAAAAGCACAATCTGAAAGCTTCGACCTGCATTATTCAAAAAATTCTGGGGCAATAAAACTAGAGAACTGATAAATCTAAATTTTGAATTAGAGTCACTATTATGTATTTCTCAAATTATTCTATTCCTAAAGCTAGTCAACATCAGCCTGCAAAGAGTAATCAGAGCAAGTGCTTCTCAAATTTTAATGTGAGTACAAATCACAGGCAAAACTTGTTAAACTGAAGACTCTTTTAGTGGCTGGGTGGTGGGATCTGAGAATATGCATTTCTAACCAGGTCACACATTATGCCAAGGAATAACAATAATTTAGGAAATACCTTTTAATTAGCAAAGCACTAAACAATAGCTCCAAAGATAGAAAATTAAAAGATATCCTCTGATCCACACACATTTTATACAATTTAGGAGGAGAAAGGTGTCGCTGAAGCATATTTTCCATGTTGCAGTCTGTAGCTCCTGCCTCCTGAAAGGAAGACAATAACTAGAACTGAAAAAATTCCTCATGGGTTTCAGAATGTTTTAAAAGAAAGCCCAGGTTTGAATGTGTTTTGCTGTTTTTGTTATCATTTTGTTTGTTTTTTATATATTCAACTCAGCTGATCAGTAGGGCTTTTATTACTTTATATATTTATCATTAACATCATCGACAGAGATTATTTGTTGCATGGCTACTATATTAAGTCATTAGGTCCTACAGGCATAAAAGAAGCTTATCCTTAATATTAATAATATTATTTTATTTTATAATTTATTATTTGACTCCAAATAATTTCAACAAAGTATCTAGAAAACACAACAGAACAAGAAACAAAATGTGGAAATGAGAGTGAAGTGAAATAAGGTCGAAAAAAAGGTAAGACTAGTTATAAGATCCAATATTTTAAAAATTCATATAATAAGCTCTTATATTAATGTTATAAGTGAGCCAAGATTTAATTCTGAGGCTGAACTTACTAGCAGCCAGAGCCAGGAAGAAAATGTAGTCAGACACAAGGCTTACAGTTTACTTGAATAAATAGATCTTTCCATGGAACTGATACCTGACACAAATTTCTCTGCTATAGCTTCACTAAGGATACTCTGTGATATGATATAAAAGACTGTGTCCTCAACAATATTTTTTTTAGTGAACACTAGTACCAACAAATATAAGAAAGAAACAAGCCTACAATTATAGGCTCATAAATTGGAAAAATAAAAGCAATAAGTAATAACATAAACCAAAAGTTATATAACAATAAAAATCAGCAATATTATATATTGGGATAAGTTAAGATATATTTGTGCTATATTACATTGCAATTATTTGCAATAAATTATTCACTTTTGAGTGTGAATGGTGCATATACTTTGCATTATAATTTTGAAGGAGTATTGAAGAATGTATAAAAATTTTAAACTGAAAAAGATTTCAGATGGCAGAATGGGAGGGAAACACAGTCATAAACACTGACACTGGTTTGTAAGCACAGTGAATTCTCTCCAGTGAAAAAATAAATTATCCCCCACCCCATGTCCCCTCTAGCTACTCCCAGGTCTTCTGTTCTCTTCCCCTCCATGGTCAAATTTTTCAATAAAATTATCCATTATTGATATCTCCATGACCTTACTTCCCACTCAATTTTCGACCTCTCAAATCTGGTTTCCACCATATCACTAGATAAAAATTCCTTTCATAAGAATTTCCATTTTAAATTTACTAATTGTAAACATCACTTTGAGAGTCCTCTATCTCCTCTATCTCCTATCTGAATGAGAGAGGGAAATGTCACTCAAGCAAAAAATAAGACAAATTAGAAATAAAGAAAGAAGGTGAAGAAAATTTTGACCCCTAGTTGGAATAAAAATGATTATAAGCACTGCTATAGTTTAAATGTATCCCCCAAAGTTTATGTGCTAGAAACTTAATTTCCTAATGCAACAGTGTTGAGAGGTGGGACCTTTAAGAGGTGATTAGGTCATGAGTGCTCTGCTCTCATGAATGGATTTATGTTGTTATCATGAGAGTGGATTCATTATTGTAAGAGTGGGTTTATTATAATGGCATGTTTGGCCCTCTCTTGCTCTATCTCTCATCCCCCGTGCTCTCTTGCCCTTCTGCCTTCTGCCACAGGATGATGTAGCAAGAAAGCTTTAGCCAGATGCAGAACCCTTGACCTTGGACAACTTCTCAGCCTCCAGAACTCTAAGAAATAAATCTCTGTTTTTGATAAATTTCCCAGTTTCAGGTATTATGTTATAGTAGCACAAAACAGACTAAAACAAGTACTGTACATGGTTACATGCTAAAATTCTATTATTCTATTACCACTAAAGGATAGAATAGTAACAAAATAGTTTAATAAAATATGAGTCATAGAATAGCTTATGAAACATAAAATTCATGTCAACATGATTGGACACTTATAATAGTATATTACATATTAACTTTACAAAAATACTTACATCATTACTTAATGAAGGTATAGATGAACACTACATTTATTTTTGTATTAGTAAAATAATGGAAAGAGGATGCATTCTTTTTATTTGGCTATTCAATCACGCTTAATTTGATTCATATGTGTCAAATTCACTTTTTTAAAAGACTGTTTTTTTCTGTTTGAAGAAAGACATGTGTGGGCTCTTTTTTCCTAAAATCTCCAAATTCCTAAAATCTCATAGCCAAGCTTCCTAGAAAAAATATGATTATTTACAAATAATTGTATTTTCATGTAGTAATAATGCTCAGAATCTGGTATTATTGAAGTAAATATCAGCTGAGAGCTTTTTAAGTGTAAGACTCAGAACCTGCTTTGGGAAATACTAAGATAAGTAAGACATGGTTTCTCTCCTCAAAATAGAGCAGGTGAGAGAACTCAAAGAACCATCAGAGGGATACAGACAGGTGCAGTGGCAACAGAGTTCAAAACTACTGTAATATATCAGAGAAACTGGAGCTAAAACTAGGGAGTTAAGCTAAGCAGGGTTTCTCTACAGGGTACTGTGGGCATTTCAGTCATATAATTCTTTATTGAAGGGCTGTGCTGTGTATTGTAGGATATTTAGCAGATTACTGGTATCTACTCACTGGATTTCAGTAGCAAGCCCCCCCACCACCACCACCGTTCAGTTGTGGACAAAAATGTCTCCAGAAGTGGCTAAGTATTATCTGGAGGGCAAAATTGACCCCAACTGAGGTAGAACTAGACTGAGGGTATGAAGCATTCTGAAATGGCAGACCAAATCTGGGCTTGATACAGAAAAATATATAATCAAATTTGTGAGAGTAATAATGAGGATGAAAAGTAGACTTCATTTGTTAAATCACCCAAAGGGAAGGAAACAAATATTTGTTCTATGAATGATTATAGATTCTTTACATCCGAGGTCCAATATATATTTCACAACAAATATTTGAAGTTAGAATTACTAATATCATCCCTCTTTTACAGATTTAGGAGCTGACGCTATTGAAGATTTTGTAACTTCCAGTATTCACAATGGCAATAGTAAACAATGAATATGCTCAACAATGGGGAATAATTAAGTAAATTGTTATGTCCACTAGATGTGATTTCATGTAACCATTCAGAATTATAGTCATAAAGACTAGAAAAACTAGCCTTTTACAGATATTCTTTTTATTATAACATTTAATTATAAAAACAAGTCATAAAAGTGTAAAATCACCATAGAAAACATATCAATTCCTCACAGAAATTTTTAAGCTCAAAATTCTAAAAGGAAATTCTCCCATGGAATCTAATCTGGGACCTCTGAGAAAGAAATAGACTGAATGTTGCTGCTTTTTGTGATCTTTTTCAATAAAAGCTAAAGGCAGGGAGAGTAACTCCCAAGGTCTAATTTAATGTAAATGGATCTAATATGCCATACTGTCTTCAAACTGGATCCAATGATAAAACATCCACAAAAGCTGATGGAGGATGGGCCTTTGGACTGGTATCTCTGAAAAAAATCACTTCTCACAGTCAGACTTTGGATTAAGAATAGTACATGGGAAGGATCACAGTCTGTGGAATCAAGGAGATCTGGATTTAACAATCTGTTTGATTTTGGATAACTTATTTCTCTTCCCTGAGCGTCAGTTTCCCAAGCAGAATTTTTCAGGTGAGGCATAGAGGCAGAACATAAAAATCAACTGACACGTGCCCTGCAAAAAGCATTGCTTGCTACAGAAAAATGAGGGACTGGATAACACCTATTGTTGTTTGAAGAATCTACATACCTTGGGTTCCAGATAAGGAGGTAGAACTGTCCTAACTTTTACAATACCTAAAAAGCCTATTTAAGGTTCACATTCTAAGGAAGACCCACTTACCTCCTTATAGAGGAGAGACAAAGCTCAGAATCTCCTCAGAAAGCTACTGCAGTTGACTTTCAGTAATTACACAAGTATTCAATTGAAAGCCCAAGTTTTCACATGACAGAATTAGTCTACTATCAACCTGGAAACTATACAAAACAGATTCTTCCAGATTTTAGTTGCCACAGAAAAATTTCAGTAACATTTCCAAGGGATAATGATTCTGAGCCACTTGCTTTTCCATTAGCATGCCAGAATTGGTTAGCTGCAAATATTTGATATAAGCCCAGATCACTGAACACATGAACTAGGCATATAGGTATATTTTATATTCATTTTTCTACTTTTAGGAGTATATGCCAGATGATGTTTCACTTTTCCTAGTTAATATGGAGTCAATCTTCCTGACAGTAAATTCTAGAGCCATTTGCATCAGGGAGCCATCAAACCAGGTCATCATAAAGTAGATGGATACCTTTTCTATCTTTTCTACTATGAATGAGGTGTGAAGGTGGTTCATATAAAAATGTCAAATTACTAGCATATACATTAAACAACAGTCAAACAAAAGTGATCCCTATTTTCCATCACTAAATATTATCTGATCTATAAATTATAGAATTGCATCCTTTCCAGACTTGAGAAGTGAGAATCACAACAAATCAAGTGATATCACTGGTTCTATACAAAACCATTTCCATAATATAATGCTTCTTATAATCAATTCTAAATTCTGTCATTTCTCTATTGATACAGAGGGTTCTTCCAAGAGACCTCACAATCTTCGTCTTCTATTTAAATCCAACTGAACTCAATGTATGATAATACGTTGTTTCAGAATAAACTCAACATCACAAGAAACACAAGTAAGGGAAAAACAAGGCCACAGTTTTGCATTATTATTTTTATTTACTTCTTTATACTGGATTTCCTGTTTGGCTCCCTATGCATGTTTTAATGCAAAATTAATCTCACTTCTAACACTCTCCTTCTACCACCACCACCACCTACCCTCTCAAAGAAAAATACGTAAGTAGAGTAAATGGTCTAAATATCCCAAAGGAAATCTTTTCCAGTTTAATCCATGTAGAGAAAAAAATGTATATCATTTGCTGGTGGCTCAGCAACCCGTGGTCTATGTGCTGGTAAACCTGGTCCTGTTGCTAGTGGCAGAAATAATCATGCTTTATATTTACATAATACCTTTCTTCTGTAAGCGTGCAGAGTATTATGAGTCTTGCATCAATAATCTTCATACTATCCCCATAGTTATCAGAATAAATTGAAGTGAGGATTGTATTTTAACCTGAAAGATCCTAATATAAAAAACCGATAAAGAAGGATGTTGAACACAGCTGATATTGTTAAAGGTATATGGAAATGTCATGGGGCCAGACTCTCATTCCTCGTCACACTACATGCACCATCTTCCATAAGCGAATCTTTCTTTCAATCTAGACGGAGAGCCATGACTGAAAGCTGAAAAGAAGATTCAGTGACTAAGCAGCAGAGTGGAACCTCAGGGCCTCTGCATTTTCTTTTTAATTCTGTTCCTAATTTGTGATGTGACCCCAAGAAACCTTTTGCCCTCTTTAAGCCTTAATTGTTTTACTTACAAAATAGTATTGTGCAAAGTATGTTGCTCTGCATCCTGGCTCTGGCTTCCAGCACTCTTATCTTTTGTAGTGTCCTTTAATTAATTTGTTCATCTATTCAACAAATATATATTGAGCATCTTCTCTGTTTAAGGCACTGGGCCAGACACTTGAGACTCTAAAATAAATTAAGACATTATCTCAACCTTACAAAATAGAAGCAGGAGCTCTTACAGGTATAAAAATAACTACATTACAAGCCAATATATTATGTCATTTAATGATGCAGAAATAATAGAAAAGGTTGAGGATATACAGGATTTCATAGTTTAATTATAGTGACACTTTGTTTGGGATTCTCCTAAAATAACATTCTTGAGCCAGTAGCCTCAATCCACCTGTTAATCAAGAAGCCTTACAGGCCGACTCCAAGTCATGACTACACTCCATTCTCCATAGCTCACATTCAGGACAGTACAGCTGGTAGCCCCACTCATGTCCATGATCAATGACTCAGCACAACTTCCTGATTTCCCTTTTCTCCTCTCCTCCTCCCATAACACACACTCACACATATCCACTGTGAACAAGACAAAAGTAGCTCAAACTCAGAATAACTTCAGATTTTTTAAATTTTAATTTTATTTCAATAGATTTAGGGGATACAGGTGTTTTGTTTGTTTTGGGTTTTTTTGTTTGTTTATTTGTTCGTTTTGATATATAGATGAATTGTATTGTGGTGAAGTCAGGGCTTTTAGTGTAGCTGCCACCTGAATAGTATGCATTGTACCTGATAGGTAATTTTTTGATCCTTCACCTCTCCCCTTCTGAGTTTCCAAACTCTATTATATCATTTTGTATGACCATGTATACCCATTGTTTAGCTCCCTCTTACAAGTGAGTATATGCAGTATTTGTTTTTCTATTCCTGAGATAATTCATTTAGGATAATGGCTTCTGGTTTCATTAAGTTTCTGGAAAAGATATTATTTCATTCTTTTTATGGCTGAGTAGTATTCGACCATATATATATGAGTCAGGTTTCTTTATCCATTCATCAGTCGATGAGCACTTAGGTTGATTTCATATCTTTGCAATTGTGAATTGTGCTGTGATGAACATACAAGTGCAAGTGTCTTTTTGTTATAATGACTTCTTTTCACTTTGGTAGATACTCAGCAGTGGGACTGCTGGTTAGAATGGTAGGCCTACTTTTAGTTCTTTGATGAATCTCCATACTGTTTTTCCATAGAGGCTGTAGGAATTACATTCCCACCAACAGTGTATAAGCGTTCCCTTTTCATTGCACCAACATCTATTGTTTTTTGACTTTTTTAAAAATGGCCAGTCTGACAAGGGTAATGTGGTATCTCATTGTGGTTTTAATTTGCAATTCCCTGATGATTAGTGATACTGAACATTTTTTCATATTTTTCTTGGCCATTTGTATATCTTCTTTTGAAAAATGTCCTTTGCCCACTTTTTAATGGGGTTATTTGGGTTTTTTTTCTTGCTGATTTGTTTGAGAGTTCAAGGACAGAACTATGTGCTACTTGCTTGAACAGTATCTACCATGGAATTAGGTGTGTGTGAATAATATTAATAATAAAGTTAGTGTTCAATTATTTAATCCATGTTGCATGAACATATGCCAGTAAATGGAAAAATATCCTAATTTATAAATTCTGAATAGATTCTGAGTGGCAAGAATTACTTCGTTTCCACTATTAGGAAGTATATGTTCCATTTGACTGTCAGATTTAAAAATCATTGTCTACTATTCTAGATCACTATAAATTCTGTTTTTGAGTCCAAATTGAAGTAAAACTAGTATAATCCATAGCATCTCACAATAAATAAAACATTTAAAATATGTTGTAAAAGACACTACACGATTAACTAATGAGCTAGGAAGGAAAGATACTTTCTTTCAGTTTGTTCCCCATTTTGTTTTTCACCTTTTGACCTAGTTTTTCTTTCTTCTTTTGATAACTCGTTGGCCTTTGATCAACAAGAGTGAATGTTCAGTGATCAGAATGCAAGTCTTACATCAAAGATCAGAACAATTTCTTGATAGCTATTCTGATGAGTCAGTATTAACTGGTCCATTTAGCTACAGCATATGGCTTTATATTTTTATGTATAAAAATATAAATATATATTTTTATATATAAAAATAATATTATAATTTATATTATAATATAATATTTATATTATATTATTATAATATAAAAATTATATTTTTATATAAAAAAAGAAGAAGAAAGTACTTTAAAATATGCCATCTAGCTATTGGTAGAACTCCTACAGACTACCAAAATATAAATGCAATGATGATCATTGCGTTCATTATATGTCATTTACAGTGACAAGATTTCATGTTTTAAGTTTTTATACGACCTAATTTCTAAACTAAGGCATTGTCTTATTCTCAAAAGAATTACAATGTACAAAGATATATTTATGAATATGGTTTAGTTTTCTCAAGTTTTCACCGTTTTGCTGAACCCCCAAACTGATAATGATTTTCTCATTATTTATATTACTTTCTCATGCTAAATTTTCTAAAGCTGGCTCTGAATCAATCACTGAATAAAACCAGTTCTTAAACAGTTTAATAACTATTTACAAACTTATTTAAGGGTAAGATAGCTCCCTTAAAATCACCCCAAGGAAACAGATGTAGTAGCTCCTTCATAATAGGTATATCATTTAATCCTTGAAGGTAATATCACAGTATAAAACTTGTGTTCACATATTTTACTTCATTTGATCTTCATAGCATCCCAGTAGTGAGTTAGGAAATATTTTTATTATCCCTATTCTCACATGAGTAAACTGAGGCTCTGTTAAATACAATGAAGATAATAAGCAACTTAGACTAGAATTCATGTGTCAGAAGTGCACCATACTATAAGTTTGATCCAAAATGAACACTAAGAAGATAACTCCTTGAAAAAAAGCATTTACTTTAAATTCAATAAAATATGAAAAAGAAATAAGATGCATAAAAGATTGGAAAAGATAAAAAAGCCATTTTCAGACAAAATGATTGTCTACATGGAGAATCTAAGTGAATCTATAGATAAACCATTTATATTTTATATATTTTGATATTTTATATTTTTAAAAGGTTGTTAATCATGTACAGGAGCACTATCTTATATACAAGAACATAATAAACTTATAAATAAATAAATAAATACTCAACAAATAACATTTCCTGTGCGTTAGTGTAAGTTTAATTATCATTTTAATAAGAAATCTCTGAAATACAAATGTTCATGCCATTATCAAATATAAAATAATGACAATATTATATAACAATATAATAATGAATCAAGAAAGGCCCTATATATTTGACATCATTTGCCTTACGTTACCTTAGTCTGAATATTTACACCACAAAAAATAATAATTGTTTACTTTATAAATATTACTTCAAAATGGTAGGTAGATCAAAATGGCTCAAATTAAAAATACTGGCCTTTCCACATGTAGAGGAGGATGTGGAATAACTGGAACTCTCATGGACTATTGGTAGGAATATAAAATGGTACAACTTGATAAAACAGCTTGGTTATTTCTTAAAATGTTAAAAATATACTTGTCATATTATCTAGCCATTTTATTTCTAAGGTATTTACCCAAAAGAAAAGAAAGTGTATGTTCATAGAGCAACCTATACATAAATGTTCATAGCAGCTTTATTTGTAATATAGCCAAACACTGGAAATAACATAAATGTCTATCGACAGGTGAATGGATAAACAAATTATGGTAAATACATACAATAGGCTACTACTCTGCAATAAAAAGGAATGAACTATCTATACACACAACACATAGGGTGATTCTCAAATCATTATGCTAAAAGTATTCCAATAAAAAAGAATATATACTATACAGTTATATTTATATAAAACTCTAGAAAATACAGATTAATCTCATTTATAGTGACAGAAAACAGGTCATTGGTTGCCTAAGGAGTAGTGGGGAGAGACGAAAAAGTGAGAGGGAGGAATTACATAAGGGTATGAAGAATCCTGTGAGGGGAGGCATATGTGGTGATGATCTCAAGTGTATATACATAGGTCAAATTTACCAAATTGTATATGTTTAAAATGTGCAGCTTATTGTATTTCAAGTATACCTCATATCAAATCATTTTGTTTCCACTGATGCAATGTGGAAAGCTTTGGAATCAAATAGAACCTGGTTGAAATTCAGCTAATCACTACCTATGTGAACTTGTACAAATCACTTTAACTCTCTAAGCCTCTGCTTACTTATCTGTTAAATGGAGATGATTAGTCACACCTTTCTTGGTTGTTGTATGAACAGAAAAATCTGTTTCCAAGTGATATATAGACCAGAGTGGTTTAGCAGAGGGTATATTTCAACCTAGAACATTCAGAACACTATACCCTTATTTTTTTTGACAATTTACAAAAAAATTCCTTTTATAAAAAGATATTTTTGTGTCATGCATTCATAAAAGAATAAATCTATAGACTTTGTTATAAATAGGTAACTGAGTTTAGCAAGTGGGAGACTTTAATTTCAGTCATAGGCTTTCAAGTGCATCTAATCTTTTGTGAAACTATCAAGATTCAGAAACTGAAGTTTGTTATCACCCATTGCAACTGTTGGGTATATCCATAAAGCAATAACTCCAAGAATTAGCCAATTCTGTTAATATCTGTTTACTTTGATATTGGTAGATGTATGGAAGTTTAAAGAGAGCAGCTTTTAAGTTTCATTTATGAAAGGCCCTAATAAAGACTAATAGAAAAAATATTATTTTACACTACTCTACTATTTGATAGATTCCTTTTTATTATTTCAATTAAGTTTTCCTATAGCATAGGCACCATTGCAAAGTAGAAGGCTTTGAAATCAAATAAAACTTGGTTCAAACTTAGCTACTAACTACCTGTGTGAACTCCTTCAAGTCATTTAAACTCTGGTAGCCTCCATTTCCATATCTGTAAAGTGGAGATAACAAAGCACACATTTCTTGGTTGTTGTATGAATAAAATTTATATTTGTAATGATACTGTTTATAGCAATTGGTACATAACAAATGGTTACTATTATTACATAACATTATGAGATAAAGAAATCCCTTTAAAAGCTGGTATTTTTTCTTGTCTCTTTCCAGGAAATTGAGCCAAATATGTGTAGTCATACATATAGAGATAAAGTATTATCTCTGTATATACATACATATGTTCATTTGTTCAACAAATACTTATTAAGCTCCTATAGAACTATTTGGCAAGCTATGATTTTATATCATATTTTATATGTTCAATTTCAGAATAGTGCTCAGTCTTTTAGAATTCTATCTATTGAATTCTGAACTTCACAATAATTATTAATTAAATATCCTTCTATAATAACTTCATTAAAATTTCAAAGCATTGTTTAAAGACTGGTAAATTTAGACTATAATACATATAATAAAATTTGTGTCTGTATGTTCAAAGAAGGAAAATTGGCAAAATGTTGAATTTTTTATTGGGATAATTGGACAATTGCTTTGTTAATTATTCTTTTTCCTTTACTACAATACCAAATTTTTCTTTTGAAAGCATGTATCCCTTTTTGAAAAAGCAAATCTGAATTAATGAATAAAATATTTACAGCCTATATTTGGCAGCGTCCACAACACTGAATTTAGAGACATCAGTTGGATTCTTGCTCTTTCCCCTGTCACACTATATGCACCAACTTTCATAAGTAAATCTGTCGTTCAATCTAAAGGGAGAACCATGACTGAAGGCTGAATAGAGTAAAGATTCGGTGACTAAGCAACAGACTGGAACCTCAGTGCTTGTGAATTTTCATTCTAATTCTGGCCCTAATTTGTGATGTACCCAAAGGAATTTCTCAGTCAGTTTCTGCCTCTCTTACTTGGCTTGTAGAATGGTGGCATTCACAGTTGCTCTTCACCCTGACTCTGACTGGATTCTGAGTAAGCATTGTGTATGTAATTAAGCCCTTACTGACTGTTCACAATGATGCCTAGTAGAGATCAAATTCTCCCATTCAGAGCTGGGCATACAAATATGTAAATAACTATGAAATAGTCACTCATTCACACTGACTAATAAATTTATCAGTATCATATTTCCATTTGGTTTTCACTGGGGAAGCATTTGAGATTGGTTGACTCATTTTCATACCACTCTCTACATCCCAGATGAATCTAGCAGTAGTTATAATCCCAAAAGCATTCCCATCAACAATTAGTACTAGCTAACTATGTCTCCTTATCCCTTAAGGATATTAAGATTTGAGAAAAATGGAAAGTAGCTCTTCTAAGAAAATGAGATGTCCTTTCTTGGAAGTGAGGGTATTTATTCCACATGTTTAATCAGCACCTGCCACAACATGTTTAACAAAATCATATTTGAAAATTAAACAAATTAATGTAGCTCAAACTGAGGGATTCTAAATTAAATTTTTAGGATGATTCAACTTGCCATATCATCTCTTCAATTCTCATGCCAGGTTAAAACCCATACATCCATTTTGCTACAGTAGTAAGGAAATTACTCTCAAACTTCATACTCTGATATTGAGAAATAAATGTGCAAAGTTTCAAGAATGTCATATAGAGAAACCATAGCTGCTACCTGCTTAGAAGTGAATAAAATTCCAGTGAATTTAGAAATTAAGCCTTATCCTGTGGGTGTCAGGCATGTCATCTGAGTGCCAGTTGTGTGGGACAGAGTAAACAGTGACCATTGCAGAGCCCAGGAATGACAGAGCCCCTGCAGAGAAACAGTTCTTTTAATACCTTGACCAAAGGTGACCTAACTTAGGGGGCTGTGTCCCATGTGATAGCAACAAAGACAATGATGGAAAAATAACAAGTTTTAAATATGTATACTTGGTCAGAAAGCCTATCTTTATAGATGTTATTTGCTTTCACTAGGAAAGTGAGATAACTAGTTCATAATAACAGAAACTCGTTAGGATTTTTTTGGTAGAAATGGTGTCATGTTGACAGTTACCTGGTCTCCCAGCCTGGTATATATTTATAAATTGGCTCCACATTTTAATTCTTCAGGGACTTCAGATTTCTTACCCATCATCATGTGATGAAACATTTAGTTTGCAAATTAGATTTGGAGGACTCTCTGAATTCACTATTCTTTTAGATGGTACTCAGCTATCGATTTCAAAAGAGAATTCAGAAATTTCCAATTTAGAATGATACCTAGAAAGGGGTCACAAATACAAGCTTTCCCACTTCCCATTAAAATATACAGGGAAAAAATACCAAAAACTACATGACAACTAAAAATGGAGGCTGAATAAAAAACAGCTAACATCAAAATTAAGGTGAAAATCCCATGAACTATGAAGGGGATATATTGCAGTGATTTTTTTAACTATCTATACTTCATCTCAATAAAAATAGACCACCTGAAAAAAAGGGGAAAATATTAAGTATTCTCCAGCTCAGATACCCACAATTTGTATTATTATATAGGTTTAAGATGGTGCTTTTTAGTTAGCCAGCAAACTATTTTATTCCAAAAGAGAGACACAGAAAGGGAGTGAAACTCTCCCCATCCCCAGTCCTGCAAATGTGCTCACTACATTCACTATGTGAATCTCCAACCCCCCTGTGATCTCCACAGTTGGAGACTGTGATCTCCAACCCCCCTGCCACAGACTCCGTGGCCTATTAGGGACTGGCAGCAGAACTCCATTGCCCTGCCCACTGCCTC
>VBSM01000272.1:7437619-7490414 GCA_008086735.1 Cheirogaleus medius | reverse complement strand
CCCTGCCCATGGAAAAGTTATCTTCCCTGAAACTTAGGAATGGGGGCTGCACAGCAGTAGGCAAGTGGCAGGTGAGCTAGGGAAGCTTCATCTGTAATTACAGCCACTCCCCATCACTGTCATCATTGCCCGAGCTCCGCTTCCCCAACCCCCATCCCACCTGGGGGTGGAAAAGTTGTCTTCCATGAAACTGGTCCCTGGTGCCAAAAAGGTGGGGTCCAGTGCTAACAGAGCATGTAAAAGAATGGCAATGGCAATGGCAAGTTGCATCCTGCGTGTGTGCTGTAAAAATGTTAGACACTGCAATCCAACTCCAGACTGTAATGCATAGTGGGATCTGTAGTTTTTTAATGTATTCCATTAGTTCAGAGTGTTAAAGATCAAAAGGGAGAGGGATAGGAAGGCACTCTAAGGAATGTAAAACTGTATATGGTAAATTCCTTCTAGAAACTGGCATAGAATGCTAACTTGCCTTCTGATACCAGGTGTAAAAACAAAACAAACAAAAATCCAACTACCATTCAAATAAACAAGAGCAAGGCAGGGCTCTCTATGATTAAAAATCTTAAGTGAGACTAGATCTCACCTTGTTAATAAATAAATGGAACAGCTTAACCTGTTTTGTATGAAATTTTAAATCGTAGAATAATGTAAAACAGGGATAACTCTAAAAACTACTCATTTACTCATTTGTTCAATGAACATTTTTTAACCTGTTCTATATAATCGGCCCTGTACCAGGCACTGGATATAGAATGAAAAACAAATCAGACATTGTCACTCTCTGCATTAAGTTTACAGTCATGTATGTAAGACATATATTAATCAAAAATTAAATACATATATTTACAAACTAATAATATGAAGTGACTTGTGGAAAAACATAGAAAGAAGACCTATTGCCATATCGAAGACAAAATTTTATAAAATTCTTTGGTGTTCTTATGTGTGCCAATATATTTAAATAAATTTTTATTTATATATTTGCAAGGTAATGCAATTGTAAAGTGTAATGCAAAAGATGTGGTCTTTATGAAAAAGAGACCGAAAATCATAGTAAGGGAACAAGCAAAAAAAAAAAAAAAGGAAATATGTACAGTATGGAGTGAATGCGAGTAAATGAAAGATGTAACAGCAAAATAAAAATCCATTCAGGAGAGAGCAAAATTGGACTCACACTGAAAAAATGAAAGCAGCAATATGTGGAACAAAATTAAGAAAGCCCTCTTTGAATTAAGAAGAAAGAAACAGAAGGATGAAAATGATAGAAAAGAATATTATAGTTTTGGAGAACACAAAACAGGGAACTAACACGTGAATAATATGTATTTCTAAAAATGAAACTACAACAAATAAGAGCAAAAAATAGTCCAAATAAAAGGCACATGATATGGAAGTGTATAGAATATTCTAAACCGCAAAAAATGTTGTGTAGCTAGCATCATATTCAATGGTGAATGACCTTAGAGCTTTTCCTCTAAGATCAGAAATAAGACAAGAATGCCTGCTTTCACTACTTCTATTCAGTATAGTACTGAAAGTTCTAGCCAGAGAAATGGGGCAAAAAAGAGAAATAAAGGTATCCAAATAGGAAAGTAAGAAATAAAACTACCTCTGTTCACAGATGACATATTCTTCTTATACATAGTAACATCTAAGGAATCTTCACCTGTGCACATATGTGCACACACAAAAAAACAGTTAAAGCTGATAAACAAATTTAGCAAAGTTGCATGATGCAAAATTGACACATAAAAGTACCAGTTGTATTTCTATACACTTGCAACAAACAATCCACAAAAAAATAAAGAAAACAATTCCATTTGCAATAACATCAAAAATAATAAGATAGGAATAAATTTAACCAAAGAGGCACAAAACTTGTGCACTGTAAACTACAAACATTGCTGAAAGAAATAAATACCAAAATAAATGGGAAGACATCCTGTGTTCACAGATTGTAAAACTTAATATTATCAAGACGATAATACTATCCAAAAGGATATACAGAGACAATGTAATTCCTATCAAAATCCCAACAGTGTTTTTTACAGAAATGGAAAAACCGATTCTAAAATTTATATGAAATTTCAAGGGACCAAGAAAAGCCAAAATAATCTTGAAATAAAAAAGAACAAAGTTAAAGGGCTTACACTTTCTCGTTGCAAATTTTATTACAAGGCTACATTAATCAAAATAGTAATGACATAGAGATAGACATATAGACCAATGGAATAAGTATGACACCAAAAGCACAGGCAACAAATTGATGGGGAAAATATATGCATAATTCCATGTCTGAAAATGCAGGCGGGCATGGGTCCAGTAAAATAAATATAAATAATTTCATTGTTGATTATGACAGTAAGATCAATACAGCCTAAAGTGCTTTTGGAAAGGTAAGCATAAAAGAAAGCACTGGTATAAAAAAAAAAAACCAACAACAAGATATCTATACTCTTTCCCCAATACTAGAGAAGAGCAACGGACAGAGAGTTTATCTCCTACTATGCCTTTTATTCTGCTTAAGTCAGTCACTACCAGAAGCCCAAAACTCCTCAGCACTTGAATCTCATCTCCGTCTGCTTTGTTGATCCCAGTAACTATCCACTGCATACCCTTCCCCAACTACTGAAAACCTTCCACAGTGTGTAGTATTATATATTCTGCCACTCTTGATATGTCACAGCAAAATCTCTTTTAGCCCAACTTATTTTCTGAAGTTTCCCTTCACCCTCTTGCCTGGCTTTTCCCTGAAGGCCTCTCTTTATGACAGCTCTCTCAAGCAGTGCCTGTTTTATTTTTCCATACTCCTCACTTGGCTAGGAGTTGAAATGTATCTCTGTTTCATTTTATTTTCTGTTTTTTTGGCTCTTCATCATGACTTCCAGATCATTCTCCTTTCTTCACTCCTCCCTGAAATCCTTGTTAGCTTGTTGTGGGTCATCTGTCAAATCCACACTGCCCCTCATTTTCCTATTATGATTCCTGAGTCATGGCCATTCTCTCCAACACAACACATCATAAATCTTGGTGATTTTACTACCCAATTAGATGTACCTTCTCATATCCTGGCCTTTCTGTTTATTGATCTCATTTTTCCCAACAACTTTACCATCCACTCTTTCTCAGCTGCTTCCTCCAGTGGTCATGCCCTATACCTCCCTATACTGTCCAAGACAGTGGTCACCAGCCATGTGTGCTATTGAGTATTTTCAATGTGGCTAGTGTGACTGAGGGGCTAAATTTTAAATTTTATTTAATTTTAATTAATTTAAATGTAATTTTTTAAATGATGAGTAATTTAGTTATTGAAAAACTTTCAAGAATGCGTAGATCAAATTGGGCATGTAAATTTACTTTTATAATAATAAATGTTATGAAACCTAAATACAGATCAAGTACTTCCAGTGCATATTTAACTTTCAAATTGAGATGTACTGTATGTCTAAAACATACCAGGTTTCAAAGAAAAGATGAAAAAAGAGAATGTAATATGATTCATTAATAATTTTTATATTGACTACATGTTGAAATGATAATTTTTTGGATATATTTGGCTAAATAAAATATGTTATTAAAATTTATCTTATCTACTTTTACTTTTTATGTATTTACCAGGACATTTAATATTACATCTGTGGCTTATATTATATTTCTAATGTAGAGCCTCCTTATCATTACCAATTATGTCCTTGTCATTACTAGACCTTGTTGTTACCAATAATTACACCTCAATATCAATTTAAAAATCCCACTCCTTGATCAAGAACCATCTTTCCAACTGGTAGCCTAACTCTGATAATTATTTAACCCTACCATGATGATAAATCCATTGATCCTATCACCTTAAGCTGTCCCTCCTCCATGTCATCAGTTCTCTTATACTCAATTTAGACTCCATGTTTCATCATTACAGTTAGTTAATGAACAAATGAATGAAGGAATGAAAAATATAACAAAAGACTTGTAGCAACAAAACATTTTAGCTAGTTTCGTTGCATTCTCTGAGAACTATTTTCTGCTATTTTATTTGAATCTCTCAAAAATACAATAAGATAGTCACTAATTTTATTCTTGTTTTACTGATGAGGAAATAAACTAGGAGTTTAACTCACCCAGTATCCTAGAGATAGTACTGGCAGAGCTAGATCTCTAACTAGGCTCTGTCAGACTGCAGAGAAGATGTTCTTATCCACTACCTCCTAGTTCCTCTCCTGTGCTACTACACCATGATGGAAAAAGTAAATAAATGATAAGCTCCCTCCTTAGGGCAATGTTGCCTGTGGCACCTCTGGGCCTTTTGTCTTCTGTCTGAATGTGGCCCACTCTTTTGATCCCAGTCTCTTGTCTCTCATTCTGACAGCCGATCTTACATAGGATTGAAAGCTATGCTTAGATCTCTTCATAGGCCATTCTCCACAACTACTCCTTCCAAAAGCCCCAGCAGTGATTCATTTATTTATTCGTCCAACATATTAATTGAGAAACTTCTATATAACAGGGACTGTTGTAAGTGCTGGTAATATAGCTCTGAACTAAACCAGAGTTCAGCAAACTGTCTTTAAAAGGTCAGAGAGTAAATATTTTAGGCTTTGTGGCCAAGGTACAAAACAGAGGATGTAGGTACACACTTACATGGCAAAAGAGGAAACAAATTTCCCTAAATTTTTATTGATGGCACTCAAAATATACTAATAAAAACTGAGTACATTTTTCTTTTATAATTTAGATCTATTAATGAAAAGAACAAAATTCTTTTCTTAGGATAATATTTTAAATAAGTTCGATTAACACGTTTGCTAATGTTTATTTGTTTATTTTTTAATGTAGAAGCAATAGTGGCTAAGAGTAGGGGCTTTGGAGCCAGAATAATCTGTACCAGTTCCCATCTCCAATTCTTTTTTTTCTGTTTTCCCTATCAAGTCTCATCATTTCTTACAGTCTTAGTTTTCTCTATTTTATTTTTTTATTTCAGAATAATATTTGGGCACAAACGTTTTGGTTACATGATTTGTTTTTGTGCAGCTTGAGTCTAAGTGTGCCCATCTCCAAGGTAGTGTGCATTGTACCCAGTAGGTGTGAATTTTCCCGCCCCCCTTTCCCCTCTTCCACCTGCTTGGTTTCTGTTGAGTTTTACTACCATAAAATTTTGCTTGACTGAGATTCAATGTTAGTGTTCCTATAATCAAATTAATTGCAAATGTTCATCTGTATACATTCTAAGTTCACAGGCCATACAAATATCACAGGCCAGATTTGGTCCATGGGCTATCATGCGGCAACCACTGAAGTAAATAGAAAAAAATCCTCATTCACATGACGCTTATATTCTAGTGGAGGGGTAGGGGATATAAGAAGTAAAAGAATATAATACATCAGATGATGATGATTGCAGTAAAGAAAATTGAAACAAAGAACACAAATAATAAAGAGTGACCAATGAAAGATGGTGGAAGCAATAATTTGAAAGAGGGTTGTCAGACAAGCTTTTCAGATTTAAACATAGACCTGAGAAAAGCAAGCCAGTCAGCCAAAGTGTAGAGTGGGGCAAGAGTGCTCCAAGCTGAGGGACCAGGCACAAGTCCCTGAGTAGATGTCTTGAGTCAGTGGGTTGGAGTGAACAGGGTGGGAACAGGGGTAGTAGGAAATAAAGTAAGAGAGGTAGTGGTTTCCATTTTAGAGGTCCTTGCCAGTCTTTAACCTGAGTTAAATATGAAGTTAGTGAAGGGTGGCAGGAAGAGAAGAAAACTGGATGAAAACTGAGGGTTGAAAACAGATGAGACAGGACACACATTACTCACTTAATCTCTGTTCTCAGTGAATGGTATTGCACATAGAAAAAGTTATAAATTCACTCCTTCTTTCACTCTCTTTTGTTTTAACTGAATGTAGTAGTGGATATTTAGTGAATATAAGCTCTGGGAACCTTAAGAATAGTATTTTATTATTTCATTTAATTCAGCAAATGTATACAGATAATGGTAATATGTCTAGAAATTTTCTAGATCTTGTGAAAGGCATGAAATAAATGCAATGAAACATAAGGCAAGACCTTATGATCACATTAGAGAGGTAGGATACGCCTGTGCAATAAACAAAGTTCCCTTCTGGGCAAACCTGTATTTCCTGTGCTCTTTAAGGTAGTGGCCATTGAAGTCCAGGGAAAGTCCAGCTCTTTCCCTGCCCCTGTCCTGCCAGTAATTATGCACTTGACTTAGATTCCCCCAATCAGAAACTTTATTCCACACCCATGACTTCAAATCTGGAGATTATTGGAGTTCAAATTTCACTGCAGCATAGTGAAAGCATGAGAAGAATTGCGTCTCTGGTTTAATGTTTGCTGTGGTGTAAGCTGCCTAACTTTTGTTTTTCATTCACTATCTAGCCTGGTCTTCAGTCTTTCCATGATTCTATGAATTCCTGATTTTCATCCAGATAAACAGAGTCCATTTTATTGCTGGTGACCAAGAAGTCTATAAAGCAATGCAACAGGCAGAAGGCAACACATGGCATATAGAGAACTAATGCTATACAAGTACAACTAAGAAACTAACATTGTGAAATA
The DNA here is from genome assembly GCA_008086735.1 of Cheirogaleus medius. Lineage (NCBI taxonomy): Eukaryota > Metazoa > Chordata > Mammalia > Primates > Cheirogaleidae > Cheirogaleus > Cheirogaleus medius. Next base: position 7,483,846 of record VBSM01000272.1, on the reverse strand, counting down.
GGTGGTTGGCAAGGTCCCACTGAAGGAATACAACTTTGTATTGACCTTTGAGAGCTGGATAGGAATTAAAGGAGTCCTGAAAAAGAAAAAGGGAGAACGTTCCAAAGAGAACATTATCAGGTGAGTATAGAGGTATAGCTGTACATAGTAGTATGTACTGGGAAGTGAAATGGTTATTAAGGAGTACTGGGAAATGAGTGGTTATTAAGGAGTCAGGAGGGTTAAGATATTGAATGGTTATTGAAATGTCAGATTTTGGAAACTCTGAATGTCAAGGAGAGTATTGGGAACTTGAACTTCTATGTGAGAACAAAGGAGGTTGTGAAAAGGAATCAATATCCTGAATATGAAATAAAACTAATGAACTACATCTGCTATCACTTAAGCTTTTAATAGTAATTTATTCTATTGTTCTTTTCTGTGCCTCATGGTATAAATTGATTTGATTAATTTCTTTTCCAATCTCTATCTAATGTGCCCTTGTATACTACAAAGCCTAGAAAGTCAAAAACTAAATTTTTCGGACTCCCTTGCAGTTAGCTTTCCAGATATCAATTTCTGCCATCAGATGTACTCATGCAAGACTAGAATTTGGATCTGAAGTAAATGGCAGAGACGCAATATGAGCCATCTAGTTTACTAGTGGAAATTGTGGCAGAGGCAGCATGGAGCCTGAAGCCGGGGGCCTTAATGGCAGCTTCCCAGTGAAACAGTTCCCTGATCATGGCAACAGCGGCCCCCTTAGCAGTGCAGTTCAGGAGTATGGCTCTCATAGGCGTCCCTGGAAGCTCAACCTAGAGTCTATTTCTTTACCCTTCCCAAAGATTCAGCAAGCCATTTAACATCCTGTAAAAAACCTTGTTTTGCACAAACTAGCTATACTTGATTCTAGTCTCTGTAACTTTCCTTGACAAATATTTGTTCTAAGTGCACCAGTTTGAAAAAAATGTGCCATGTTACAAATAGTTTCTTAATGAATAGCATGTGTAGATTCAAAAACACTGTGACATACTTCTTTCCTTTCTAAATTGTGAAATATTAAAATTCACAACATTATTATTACATCCAGTTTTTCTATGCTTTTAATAAAAGAGAGTTTCTATTTATCAAAATCTTATTTAGTAGGGAATATCAGTATAAAAAGAATAAATATGATGTGTATATAGTATTTTGGTGTTTCTAAAACATTTTTCTTGATTAATTAGAAAATTATGAAGTAATTAAATTCTGCTCAGGAAATATTTATTTGGCAAGAGTGGGTCTCAATTTTATTCAAGATGCTAAAATTAACTGATGTATTAATGATAAAATTCACCAAGAAAATTTTATGATGCTGTTGATATGATGAGGGTTTTTTAAATATGTATATTTAGAGAGAGAGAGCCTATTTTCAGAATTCACTCAGGGACTCAAATAAAGTTCTTTTCCCCATAGCAAAATTAAAACAGCTTCCCTAGATCAGTCATAGTAACAAAAATGTACCACTTGTTTTACAAAAAAAGTAATTTGTTCTAATTACAGAAACATTTCAGTGGTTGACAAGTAAAATAATAACGCTGTTGGTTGTTGACAGTTTTGTTGTTGTTGTTTGGTTTGGTTTTGTTTGTGAGGCTAGAGTGCAGTAGCAGTATCATAGCTCACTGTAACCTAGAATTCCTGGGGTTCAAGTGATCCTCCTTCCTCAGCCTCCCAAGTAACTGAGACTACAGGAGCACTCCACCATGCCTGGCTAATTTTTAAAAATTTTTTGTAGAGACAAGGTCTTGGTATGTTGCTCAGGCTGGTCTCAAACTTCTGGGCTCAAGCAATCCTCCTGCCTTGATTTCTCAAAGCACTGGGATTACAAGCATGAGCCACTGGCTCTGGCCTGACAATGTTTTTAAAACAAGAAGGATTAAAAAAAATTTCTTCTGTCCAATATCTGAATACTATTGCCTTACCTTTCAACATACAGTAAATATTGGTTATGTGGGTATGCTGGTTTGTATCCCATTATTGAGAAAGCATAGAAAACTGATTCTAGTATGTTTTTGCTCTTAGCAGCATGGTTTAATAATTTTGAAAAAGTATTATGAAATGGAACATTAGCATACTGTGTATATTTCAGATTTATAGGACCATATCATCCATCACATGTATATACATTGCTTGTGTATGCATTAGGAAATCTTTACTACAATGTGCCCTGCTTTGTCCTTGTTTAAAGCAGTAACTAAACACATTCCAATAAGGTCATACTAATATTTCTCCATGCATTGTCATGGTGCTCATTAGATATTTAACACATATTTCTATTGGTTTAAATATTAAGTATCTTATTTATCTTGGAATATTGTGTCTTTTATAATTGTTTTTGGCAAATATGCCAACAGATCTTGAAGAGATGACACCTTAAAAATAGAAACCTGTAGGCAGAAATAAGTCAAACAAAGTCAATTTAATAAAGTATTTATGAGGCACTTGCTATGCACATTGCATTGACTTAGATTCTATGGCCATAGAAAACTTAACTTAAACAGCGCAACAAAGAAAAATAGAGGAAGAGGGAAAAAAATATTCCTAAATCTGAAACACACTCCAAGCTTGTTTGATCATAGTTGAGTTTCTCACACAATGAGCTTTACACCTAGGCCTCAGGGCCACTTCCAAATATCCTCAGGGAAGAGGAAAAAATGCAGTCACTCTGAGCCTAGATACCTAACTGCATGATCCTCTTCTTATAAAATTCTTTTTCATTCTGAAGGTGAGTCTGCTTCCTGGAATTTATGCTCAAATGCAATTTGGAGATCTTAAAAACATAATCTCCTTAACTTAAACATTTTGCATTTGCATGAGGCACCAGGGAATATGAAATGATGCCCTAATTGAAACATGACTTAATAAGCAGTCCCTGAAACCAGGAGAGCCCCTGAACTGTAATCCCAGCTTTAATACCACTTGCTGTGTTTCTTTGGTTTAATTGAATAATACACGAGAATGTTAGTCCTCCCATTTGTTGAAAGAAATAAACAGTGAAGGCACCAGTCACTGAAAAATTGAATTATTAAGTAGTTAATTTTTTGCCATTTCATAAGGATGTACTATACATATAAAGTTAGATTTATGGAAAATGGGACTTGCTGCCTGAAAATCCTCTTCTACAGTGGAAAATTCTAGCAAAATCTACAGATTACAGTTGTTGGTTATTGATTTCTGAACCTATTGGTATATTTATTTGAGTAATATGCTAATTAGTAATTCGATAAATTAAAATGGCATGAGCCATTAAGAAGAACTAAGCAGATCTGTATGTGCTAATACGAACAAAATCACCAAATGTAGTGCTAAATGGAAAATATCTATATACTATGTACAGTGTATTGTATGAATTGTTTTTAAAAAGAGATGAGAGATACTCTGACCCAGTCACATGGTGATAAGTTTCCCTGAGTGCCTAAGACAGCATTTTATTTCAACCTAATAAATATAGCATCTCTCTCAATACCTGGTTCAAATTAGATGATAAATAAGTGTCTTTGTAGGCTATGAATGTCTTCTCTAGAATGCCATTTGAGCATTCCACAAATAAAATAAAAATAATTATATCCAAAATTAATCAAAATATTATAAACTATATTTATTACCATAAATATTATAATTTTAAGAGGTTTTGAAATGGTAAGCCAGCAAAATGCTGAACCAGTAAGGAAAGAATTAAGTAAACTACATTATAACCTCTTTGTGAAATATTGTGTAACTATTAAAATTAGTTTTAAAGACTAGCAATAAATAAAAATATATAGTAGAACAAAGTACCTATTAAAAGTAAACAAGCATATACCCTATGATCAAATAATTGCCTTACAAGTTATATAGAGTACAAAAATGTATACATATATATTCACTAAAGATAGGGACAGGAATTTTCATAACAACAGGAATATTATGTAGCCATAAAGAGGAATGAAATCCTGTCATTTGCAACAATATGGATGGAATTAGAGAACATTATGTTAAGTGAAATAAGCCAAGAACAGAAGGACAAAACTCTTTATTTTTTATTTTACTATTAATGTATAAGAGAAGGATCCATTGGCACCATCACATGTTTTAGTATAATAATTTGCATAAGAAATATGTCAACCTTCTAAGCATAAAATAAGTATTAGAAATTAATTCAATTGGGACTCAACTAAAATAATGGCTCACAGTTTTAAAAGGCCCTTAAAAGTACCATGGTCTTTTCTCTTTTTTTTATTTCAGGGTATTATGAGGGTACAAACATTTTGGTTACATTTTATGTCTTTGCCTCACCCAAGTGAGGGTTAGAGGCATGCCCTTCCCCTCTACAATGCTCTTTTCTAACCATGGTGGTCACTTTCAGATTTGGGCAACACCCTTAAACCGTTTCTCTGAAGGTAACTATATAGCTGGACACCATAGTTCATTGAGTGTCCATTTGACCAGCTCTTATAGCCAATTGGACCAACTGCACCTCTGTTGTCTACAAGTAGAGGCAGTAACAAGCCAGTACGTAACATTGGGTGTGTCCTTTCCCAGTATCTTTGTGCACAGCTCTGTGCTACACTCTGAGAAACAACACTTCAGTGAAAGAACAGCCTTTAACTTCAGACATTAGTTGAGCCCCCAGGAGCCAAGACCTATCAGCAATAAAGGTGGAATGCCCTGGCTAGAGGTGATGCTGGCAAGAGATGGAGAAAGATGACTATAAAACAGCAGGAACCAGTGATGGCAGTAAGAGCCACAGGAAGAGACACTGTGAGCTGTTCACTTGGTATAATGACTATCCCAAGGTGAATACATAAAAGTAACAAATCATGACATCTCATTATATGCTGGCTTTAGTGTCAGCTCTCAGTCAGCATGACTGACTGACACAAGCTAAAAATAAAACCAACAATAAAAATCCCAATTCCCTTGGTCTCTGACACCTCGGAGTGGTAACTGCTTATGGACAAGACAGCTTTGGTCTTTGATAGCATCAATTACTTCAAATAATAAAATGTCATTTAACAAGTAGTCTAAATAGTTTGAAGACTCTGTAGTAACTACTTCAAAGTAAAAATCCCACCTCATGTATTTTATCTTATCTGAATACTGCAACTAGTAGAGAATAGAGTAGCTAAAATGCTAACCCTGCAAACACCCTCAGAGAACATTTGGAAACTATCAAATGTTCAGTCAGATACCCAAGCAGTTTGTCTCCCCATCAAAAGGGAAAGGCCTGTTTCTCTTTTTTCTATGGAAGACAATTTGTGGAAAGCAACTAATATTCCTGTTGTTTACAAAGCAGCATCTCTTCTTCCTATACAAAAATAATATTTCCTTACTTGTTACATAGAAAACTCCCCATGATCTCTCACTACACACACAATAAAGCTCAGTTCAGGAACTCAACTTAGTCCTAGGATGCAAGTTGCTATGATTCATATTCAAGGAGTGAAATAAAAACAAATCACACATTTAAATTTTAACTGATGGCAAAAGGATTTGATTGTCGAAGTATTTAAAATCTTACAAAGTGAAATCACCATTACCAAAATGAAAAAAAAATTTTTTGAGGAATTAACCCAAGGCTGAAAATTTAGATTGGAAATCATCTAACAAGGGTGTACTCTATAAAATATTAATACTAAATTTGTTTAAGGACAGGATTTTAGAATTATTTAATAATAGTCTGAAACTTAACTGTATTTTTCAGTGTCTTTTAATTCTTCCATTCAACAAGTATAGCTCAGGACCTACTATCTACAGACAATGTGCTAGTACTAAAGAGGATAAAAACATAAACCAGAAGTAATCAAAGCCTCCACAAGTTTACAGTCTAATAGGTGAATTGCCAGATACCAACAATTCATGTGATTTTATTATGAGTGACTTCTATGGGCCTGACACTGTACAAGATGCCTAGGATATATATCAATATTCTAGATTCTAGGAGCTCACAGTAGAATCAATGAAACAAGTTATAAAACAACATAATAAGGGATAAAGCAGAATTATATAAAATATATGCTATAAAAACAAAGAAGAAAAATGGCTAATTAAGCCACCCAAAGAAATCAGAGGGAATTGATTACCTCTGGCACTTGGCATTTGAGTTGAATTTTAAAGGATAGGTGGAGTTTCACCAGGGAGAGAATGAGGTTGATGGTGGAGAGGATATTTCAAGCAAAATAAACAGTAGATTATATTATACAAACATGAGAAATTAGAAGGATCATAGATATTGGGATCCAGTTTTTGCCTCTTGACCTGATAGAATTATTTTATAGCACTCCCATTCATTCTCAAAAGTGGTATCTTTTGAGCAATACAGTATGCAGTCAACCTAATGAAACTGCATATGATAGTTCAGAATTACTGGGACCTTGTGCATATTGGAGATGAATGAGAATAAAGAAGCATTCTAAGGAATAAAGATCTTTTTTCTTCCTGTAGGCAATGGGGAGACATTAGAAATGTGTAATTGGGAATGTACCAGAATATGTACATTTTAAAGATAAGACAGTTGGCAATTAGAGACTGGACTGAGAATTAGGGCCAGTCAGATGAATAGAGTCAGATGTTATAGAACTTAATGAAGGTATTGATGGACAAGAAAATCTAGGTTCTGGTGAAATCAATAGGACCTTAAAGACTGACAATAAAAGAAGACAGCTAGGACAGCCTCTTTTCTCATTCACCTTTAAAGTTGTTTCTGAACTTTTACCATGTCCTTCAAGTCCCCAACCATGTGAGCCAGACCCCAGGTTAGGGTCTAGAAACATGTCCACTAAGCCCCAGCTTCAAAATTTTTCCTATTTTTCTCTTGTGTCTTCAATCTCCCTCTTCACCTGTATAAGCATATTAAATATACTCATTTCTCCACCTCTTAAAAAAAGGCTTTCCTCCTAAGGTATTGCCCATTTCTATCATGCCTTTCATATAAATATATATATATATGCCTCGGAGAAGTGGATTATATTGACCATCCACAACCCTCTACTATCTCTACTTTTAAGCAAATAAAAACAGTAACAATAACAACCACAATAATAATAACTAGAATGGATTGAGCACTTAACTAGGTGCCAGACAATATGCTTTACATGCTCTGACTTATCAGTCTTCTCAGGAATAACCCATAGTGTATGCACTATTACTATTTTTGTTTTACTGATGAAGAATAGATTTAGTGAACTTGAATAACTGAGTCTTTAAAAATGAGGCTTAGAGAGGTAATCAAACTCGCCATCAAATTGGCACTAAATGATCAACACTATGGTGCTCACACAGTATTACTATTCTTCAGTGATTGGGGGGTTGGGGTGGGTAAACTTACAACTCATGGACATGGTGAGCATTATAGAGGGGGAAAGGCACACCTCAAATCAGGGTTTGGGTGTGGCAGAGTCATAACATGTAACCAAAATGTTTGTACCCCCATAATATCCTGAAATAAATAAAAAATAAATAGAAAAAACAGTTTCAGGCTAACTTACTGCATTAATGAGACTGTCCTATTGAATAGACTTATGTGGAACAAGAAATAAACTTCCTTATTCACCTTAAAAAAAAAAGAGCTACTCTCTAAGAATCATCAGTCGAAGGGGCCTCAGCCATCACACTGATGGCCATACACTGATGACTCATACTATAAGTAATTCAAGAATTGACTCTTCTCCTCCAAGAAGAAAATAAATAAAAAACACTGGACTTAAATGGGATTCTAGAGCAAATGAGCCTAACAGACATTTATAGAATATTCTATCACAAAAGGCTGAATATACATTCTTCTTATCAGCACATGGAACATTCTCTAAGATTGATCACATCTTAGGCCACAAAACATGTCTCAACAAGTTCAAAAAAATAGAAATTATACCATTGTATCTTCTCAGAAAATAGTGGAATAAAATTAGAAATCAACTCCAACAGAAACATTCTATTCTACACAAAGTCATGGAAATTGGACAACCTACTGCTGAATGACTATGGGTCAAGGAGGAAATTAAAGTGGAAATCAAAAGATTCCTCAAACTAAATGACAAAGGGTACACAGGTTATCAAAATCTGTGAGATTCAGCAAAAGCAGTCCTAAGGGGAAAATTCATAGTTTTAAATGCCTACATCAAAAAGACAAAGACAGAAAATTCACAAATCAACAATAAAGAATCACCTCAAGGAAGTAGAAAAAGAAGAACAAACCAAACCCAAACCTACCAGAAGAAAAGAAATAACTAAAGTCAGAGCAGAACTAAATGAAATCAAAAACAACCAAACAAACAAAATAATACAGAAGATTCATGAAACAAAATGTTGGTTCTTTGAAAAGATAAACAAAATTGATAGACCTCTCTCTAGATCAACCAGAAATAGAAAAGAAATGACCCAAATTGAGAAAGGACTCAATCAGAAATGAGAAAGGAGATATTACAACTGATACTACAGAAATACAAAATATCATCTGTGAATACTATAAAAATCTCTATGCACATAAACTCAAAAATGTCAAGGAAATGGACAAATTCTTGGAAACACACAATTTCCCAAGGCTCAGTCAGGAAGATATAGAACTCCTGAACAGACCAATTACAAGCAACAAAATTGAAGCAGCAATAAAAAAATCTTCCAGAAAAAAAAATCCTGGCCCAGATGGTTTCACAGCCAAATTTTATCAGACCTACAAAGAGGAATTGGTACCCATACTGCAGAAATTATTTCATAACACAGAGAAGGAAGGAATCCTCTCCAACTCATTCTAAAAAGTCAGTATCACCTTGATACCAAATCCAGGAAAGGACACAACAAAAAAAAAACTATAGACCAATATCCTTTATGAATATAAATGCAAAAATCCTCAATAAAATTCTAGCAAACCGAATTCAGCAGCACATAAAAAAAAAAAATCCACCACAACCAAGTGGGCTTTATCCCAGGGATGCAAGGATAGTTCAACATATATAAATCCATAAATGTGATTCACCACATAAACAGAAGCAGAAACAAAGATCATATGATCATTTCAATAGATGCAGAAAAAGCATTTGACAAAATTCAGCACCCTTTTATGATAAAAACTCTTAATAAAATAGGCATAGATGGAACATATCTTAAAATTACAAAAGCCATATATGACAAACCCACGGCCAACATCACACTGAATGGGCAAAAGTTGAAAGCATTCCCACTCATAACTGGAACAAGACAAGGATGCCCACTGGATCTTCCCTTCTAAGTTCCAGGCCCATCTTTGGACCTACTGCATATACGGTATTTCTACTTGAATAGTATGCTGGAAACCCATAATCTCCATGCATAAAACTGGATCTATAATCATTCCCTCCAGTAGCCTCTTTCCAAAATAATCTTCTGGTATTCTACAACTAGGTACTTGTGAATAAACTTTGATTTTCTTGCTTCTCTATGTCCCTTCCTTCTTTCTTGAATCTCCACTACCACTGTCCTCTTCTATGGACCATGAGATGTACCTTTAAAATCTCTCTCCCAGCCATGCCTTCCTCTCCCTTCACTGCCCAAATTCAGCCCCACATTATCTCTGGACTGTAACATTACTATGCCCACACACTTCAATCTCTCAACATCTCCAATTCCTCCTCAACACACCAATCATGGCCATCTTTCCTATATAGCTCTGATCTTGTCGTCCCCATGCTTAAGACTTTTAAAGGCTCAACGCTTAGCTCAAATGTCAGTCCTTTTTGAAATTTTCAAATTGTTCACCCTGCCTGAAAGAGAATTAGTCATCACTACCTTCAGAGTTTCCATCTTCATTCATATGCTAAGACAATATTTAACACATTTATGATATGTAGCCCTTTGTGTTGTGTTTCTCCCCTCAGCCCAGATTGTGTCTGCCTTGATGGTAAGTATCTGGTCTTATTCACTCGTGTATACTCAGCATCAATCATAGTGCTTAGCATCCATGTTAAATAAATGTTCATTTCATTCATTAATTTAGAAATGAATAGATGAGAATCATATAATAAATATCATGCCCATGTGCTGAAAGAAGCACTAATCATACTTTTTATTCAAATATAAGCACATTCATAGGTATTTTACTACATATATTTCTACTAGAAGGAAAATGGTAGTGAGAAACTGTGGCTGGGATTTCTAGCCTCAAGCAGAAGATGCCAAATCTCACAGAAACTTTGCTACAAAGAGATTTTTAAGACCAGGCTTATATTGTGCAATGATGTATAGGTCAGATAACTAGAAGATCAGCTGCTCTACGCATTCCTATTTTGAAGACTTATCTGACCGTTTCTAAGGTTGTGTCTTTCTGTCTCTTTTTGCTTTGTCCTTTGCACTCCCATCATTGAGAATGTTAACAGCCTTTAAAGAAATCAATATCCTGCCATCAGGTTCTCACAAGGAGTACAGCACAGGTCTGGCAGGTGAGTCATTATAGTGCTGGATATGGAAACAGCTGCAAACCTTTCCCAGGGACATCAGCTGGTATGCAAAAGGGCAGAATGTGGCCTTAAGATGAAACTGAATGCAAAGTCAAAATTAATTTAACTTATATTTTATTTATGACTCAATGAATTAATAATCAAGGATATTTGCATGGGCAAGTTTTTAAAGCAGAATTCTCTGATTGAATTAATATTTCCCTTCAAAAGATACTTAAAATGTTGGCATAATGGAGCACATTAAAATAAAATCCAAAAATCCATTTGTGAAAATTCTTTATACCTCAGACAAGTATTACCAATTCACACCAGTGAGTAGATAGTAAGTGATACCATATTTCCTTTCACAAACTAAAGTCTATCCATGACATTTTGTTTTCATGAAATTTTCCTGGTGTAAAATTAGAGCCTCTGACCTAAAGCAATATCCTTAAGCATCATTTTTCTAATTCATGTCCAAGAAGTCTTTTCCAATGAGAATCTAATAAGGTTCAAGAGTGATGAAGTAGGTAGGAATATAACACTGTTTATATATCAAGAAACTGGGGAATACCAAGTAGTTCTTGATTTCCCAAAAGATGCAACTAATATTATTAGTGAATCTGAAGCATCTTTGAGCCACCCCACACCTTTAATTTCTGTTTGACAAATATATGTCAAGATTTTTTTCCAATTATTTTCACATATATTCGTATACAGAAATAAATGAACATTTTGAGGTTTTTGTGTTTATACCATGGTGAAAACAACATTCTGAAACTTATTTTCACTTAATCTTGTTTACAGTTAAGAACAAACAACCAAAAGTCAAATTCTGTCTCTTCCCCTTTATCACCTGTGTAAGCCAAGGCAAGTTACTTAACTTCCTCACTGTTTTCTCCTCTGGAAGGTGGGGATATTACCTTTTTCATGGGGCTTTGTAAGGTTTAAATGAAAATCTTTTAGAACAGTGAGTGATACATGGCACGACTCTGTATGTATTGGCTAATTAGTATTATTTGAGGTCATCATCTCTCTTTTTCTTCTTAATTACTGAATATTATTCCAAATTCTTGAATCCCTGGGGATTACCTTCATCTGGAATCCCCTAGGGATCTCCTCTATCTCTTAATTTTAAATGCCATTCACACACTGACAGCTCTCAAGTTTATGTCTCTAATCTGGACCTTTCCTCCCAATTCCAAACTCACAAATTCCAGACTTCAAACTCAGCCTATTCTGCACCCCTAACAAGATGTCTAATACACATCTCAGACTCAGCATGTCAAACCTGTGCTCTTGACTTCCTTCCACCCAGCCACTCTTCTTGATCTCCTCCTTGATGATCAGGCTAAAGCTCTTGGAATCTTCTCCATGTCTCTTCTATTTCTTTCACCTCACATCCTATCCATCATGAAATTCTGGTGGCCCTAACTTCCATACACATATATCCAGCATCCATGCTCTTCTCACAACATCAACCATCACAGCTGTGCTCACACCTAGAGTCATTCTTATATTTACAATCGCCTCCAAACTTCTTCCCCTGCTTTCACCCTTGCCCTCTTCAGTCTGTTCTCTACACAGTGTCAGCATGATTCTATTGAAATTTAGGCAGATTGTGTCACCCCTCTGCCTAAAACCTTGCAATGGCATCCCCTCCTGCAGATTCAGAGCCTAAGTCTTCACAACATCTACAAGCCTTACCTACAAAATGAACCTCACTTCTGACCTTCTCTTTTTGCTAATTCTGCTCCAGTTAAATGGCCTTCTTGCTATTCCATAAACTACCAGTCATGCTTTCAACACACGGTCTTTGCACTTATTTGAACCCTAAGTAGATGCTCTTTCCCCAAATATCCACATGGTTGCTGCCCTCATATCCTTCAGGTATTTGTTCAAATGCCATCTTATGACACATAGAGTGGTATAATAGACACTGGAGACTTAAAAGCAAGGAGGATGGGAGGGTAGGAGGGATGAAAAATTACCTATTGGTACAGTGTACACTATTCAGACAATAGGTACACTAAAAGTTCAGACATCACCACTATACAATATATACAGATAATAGAATTCAATTTGTACCCCCCAAATGTGTTGAAATAAAAAACTACCACTTTTTGATTGAGGCCTCTCTGATCATACTATTTAAAATCACAAACCCAGGCCTGAGCAAGAGCGAGACCCCATCTCTACTAAAATAAACAGAAAGAAATTAGCTTGACAACTAAAAATACATTTAGAAGAAATTCACCAGGCATGGTGGCACATGCCTGTAGTCCCAGCTACTCGGGAGGCTGGGGCAGGAGGATCGCTTGAGCCCAGGAGTTTGAGGTTGCTGTGAGCTAGGCTGACGCCACGGCACTCTAGCCTGAGCAACAGAGTGAGACTCTGTCTCAAAAAAAAAGTAAAATAAAATAAAATCGCAAACCATCCTTTCCATGTTCCCATCCTCACCTTGCATTTCCTCTCATTCCCTGTTCTCTTTTTCACTATAATACTTATTATAATCTTTTTCAATACTGTACTTTTTAAATTTTTGTTTCTTGCCTATATCCCCCCATTATAATGTAAGTTCCTGAGAGAAGATATTTTTGTCTATTTTGTTCAATGCTTTATCTGCAGTACCTAGGATAGTACTTGATACATGCTATTAATACTAATAGCTACTCAGAAATATCAATAATAATGAATATCAGTAAATATTTGATAAATAAATTTCAAGGTGCTATGATTTATTTACCCATTCCCTTGATGACTGAACATTTAAATTGTTTCCTGCAATGTACACATCTGTGTCAACATTTCCCTAGAGTATATTATAAAAAAATAGAAATGCAGTCAAATATTTGTACAAATTCATTTTAACCATTACTGCCCACTTGGCCTCCAAAAAGTCTCTAACAACTTATATTTCAAAGAACAGTATATAAAAGAACTCCTTCAAAATCCATCTCTCATATTTGTGGTTTTTAATCTTCAGTTCCTTTTGTGTGGAAGATCCTCCCTGTTCTCAGCCCTCAGTTATTCCCTGGTGAAATTCTACCCATCTTTCAAAACCCAACTCAACCACCATGCCTCAGAGTTAATCAATCCACTCTCCCTATTCTGAGTAGAAACCAGAAATCTGAATTTTTATGTGCACTTCAGGTGATCCAACCTTTTTTGATTCATAGCACACACCTTAAGGAATATAGTTACAAAGAAATACTTAGGAAAGTACTAGGACCGAGCATTGTAGACTTATATCCTTACATACTATCCACCATTCTTATGGGTAGGTTTGTTAAAAATCTTGGTATTATTAGGTAATCTTCCCAAAATCTCATGAATATCAGCTAATTGACTCAGTAAACTATACTTCAACACTACACTTGAAGATAAGGAATTTATTGACTATAATTTATCCCAGCTAAAGTAAGTTAAAGAACTCAAATTAAAGTTTCTAGTTGTTTTAGTGCTATGTCTCAACTTACTGAAATATGAGGTAGAAGAGTTCATGCAGCTTTCAAATGGGAGGGAACAGGGAAGAGGGCATGGTGTCCAACACCTATACACATCAAACACACAAAATATCTAGAACAGATGTTCTCATAAATCCCCATTTTATAAAGATGAAAACTAAGTTTCAGTGTGGTCAAGAAACTCACTCAAGTACACACAATCCTAGTAACTGGTGGAATTCAGATTTTTAACCCAGATCTTTCTGGCTCAAAACTTAATGCTTTTTTTCCAATATTCCTCATTGCCTCCCATATACTCCAAAAAGTATAACTTAGTATGTAAAAAACAAATTATGTTTCTTGAGATGAAAATTATCTAACACTATCATTTAATAGTTGTGTCATCTACTGGTCATCTTTTTGGGCTTCAGCTTCAGAAGAAAGTAATGTATGAAAAAAAACCCAACAGTGCTGACTAAAGGAAGCCTATAGGAGCAATATCAATAGGCAATATCTGTCAGGAGATGCCAAAGATGATGATTTCACTCACCAGTGTCCCCAGATGAAGACTGTCATGCCCGTGGTCTGTTCAAAATGCATGGCCTCAGAAGTGCTTAGAATGAGAGCCGTATTCTGCTTTGGTACTAGCAAACAATGAGACAAAGTACTTAAGACTGGTATCATGGTGCCAAAGTCAAGTTCTGGCTCTACCACTTTACTAGCTATTAGAAATCTGAAAATGTTCAAGCTCTCTCAACTTCAGTATCTCATCCACAAAATGAGAATAATAGCGTTAGGTCTATCTTGATGTTCCCTGGTCCTGGGTTCCCAATGTCAAGAGTCAGTACCTGTACCGAGTTCAGCCAATGATGGAGTGATCACACATACAAAGCAATACCACACACACAGGAAAGAAAGAAACTATACAAAGTAAAAGTAAAGAAAGAAGCTACCCAAAATGAAAATACATTCTAGAGAGAGGAACGGGTCAGTCTCCACAAGTGGACAAAGACCAATGTCTTCAGGATTTCCAGGTGGTTTCCTTTTATTGGCCTGGTTGGGGGCAGAGTTTACAGGAGGTGTAGGCTATTACCAAATGATTATCAGGTGTTCTGTGTTTTCCTGCAGTCCCTTCCCCTGATTAGTGCCCCCCTCAACTTCTACACCCCTAGGAACCACCCTACTGGCCTGTATCTGCCACCTGCAGATTTGGTCCCTGCCTAACAATAGTACTTCATTCATGAGGGAATTAAATAAGCCAATGCACCTAAAGTGCTAAGTGTACTGCCTGCCACTCAACAAATCTTGGTTATTATTACCTATTGCTATTATACCACAGTGTAGTCAAGTAGTCAATATAGACATTTAAAATTTCCATTTGTTTGCAACCAGAAACAAAACTCAATGTGCTTAGGAATCATGGGCCAAGCCAGCAAGGTATGTGTGTTCTATCTCCACTCCTGTAAAAGCCTGGAGTTTGACTTAAGGTTTCAGTTTGTGTTTATTTGGTGTTGCATAACTATTATCTAAATAAAATCTTCAGGGAACTAGTAATGTTGTATTTTGTGTGAGAATAGAGATATATGATCTCATCCAAGTTGATGAACTTGTTATTTGTTCTTTTTGCTTTGAGTAATAGCACTTGCAATATTCAATTTATCTATATAACAATATTGCTTATTTAATATTATAATCACTCTCAACTTTTTATACTCCATGTGACAATACCTATAAGAGGTTTTCTTTTTTATGTTAATGCATTAAGATAGTATAAGCAATCATGATTTATAATAAACTGATATCTGTTTTCATATGAAAATGTTCTATGTAATGTTAATGGTAGAATCAAAGGTTATGCTATTTAAAGAAGCAAAGATATATATGTACACTGATATATTTTTAATAAAGAAAAATTCATAATACCATCATTTTAAACAAATCTAAGAAATCTGATATTTGATATTATATTCTACATATTGCATAGGGATTATTGAATACCCACACTATACACTATCTTTGTAAAATATGCATTTAATCCTCATACAAAACTAGAGTTTAGTTTATATTGTAAAATCAAAGTCAATTATATAAAAAAAATTTTTCTAGTAAATTCTATTCACCAGAAGCCCTAATTAAGCAACTGAATTAAACCACTGCTTGATCTGGTTAACTTTAAAGCATATGTGATGCATATTCAATATTTTTTGGGTGAAAGAAAATTATCATTTGAGAAAGCAAGTAAATTTATTCATTCCCACAATGAAAAGTTTGTAGAAAGAGGTATTACATTTATACCTCATAAAGTGGTACTATGGTGTCCCATGACTTTTTGGAAAGCTCAAGTAGTTTTACATCCATTTTTCTGAAAGATAATAAGTGATTTTGAAATAAGTCAGGAAAATAACATGGTTTGAAGTTACCATTCTTGTTGGGATGCCAATAATGTGAATCAGCTGCCTGATATCTGTAAACCATAGAAGGTGCCAAAAGTGTGTTAGCCTCAATTTCAGAAGCAAGCTTGCTTAATACAAAGCATGTGTAAGAGTAAACAAATAATCCCTCTTTAGAGTTTCCAAAAATAAATCTAAGAAGAGTAAACTTTTCATATGGTTAGCTACTGTTAATTATAAATTATTTTCATCTACCATCTCAAAATACCTTGGAAAATAGATGAAAGCTATTCAAGACCTAGTTCATTCATTTTATCTAACTTTATTTATCAAACAGTCTGTGTTTCTTCACTTAACTTTCCATTTGTAAAATGTAGCAAAGCAAGTTTATATTAGAAATTAGGTTGCTTTTGTAAACAGCAAGTTTCTCAGTTGTCACTATGGAGGACAAATGGAGTATCAAATTAAATTTTTCATATTTATTTTCTTATAAGACCCAAACTTACATTTCAGTGACTTTTATTCAATCTCACTACTGCTGAATTGCAAAATGTTGTCTTTGTCCTTAAGACCATGACAGAGAACTTTATCTGCATTCAAATTGCCTGCTGGTTTGTGGTATTTCAATAATAAAACAGCAGGATTGAAGGCTCATGATGAGAAATCTGACTAATTACCTGTTAGATGATAGATGGTTGTAACTCGGCAGTGCCAGTCACTGAAAACAAAACACTTCGAGATATCAATCAGCTTCCTGACAAATCCAATTTCCCTCACATTCAGTGGACAATAAATGGGAATTTTATCTCTACATCTACATAGCACAGAGTTTTAACTTTAAAATATGCATAATGATATTTTAATAAAGTACATTTTTAAGTAAATTAGTATTTAAATACCTGACATATTCATATTTCAATTTCACAGCTTTTAAATAGATAGATGGTGGAAATAATTAACATTGTAAATCTGTATTGTATTCCATTGCATAGGGCAAGGTGTACTTAATAGTAGTTTTCTTATTTTCTTTCTACATTTACATGTAACTCAAATTATTCACAACAACTCTAATGGTTGTGTTCACTCTCTTCATTTTTTAAAAAAAATTTGTGGTAAATGAGTTGGATGAACATTCTACATGAGATTCAGAAAGCAGAATGCCCAATTAACACTGCCACATACCAGCATGTGGGCAGAGTTTAAAGTAAAGAGGGATTGAAGCATGGAAATTGAAAGCAGGCCCAGAGAAACACCTTTTTCTCCCTTATAAGGAGTGATTACATAGTCAACATTTGAAATTTATGGTTAACCCTAATAAGTTGTAACCCTCAATATTTTATTCTGTGTTAAAACTAAGAAAATTCAAGGTGACAGAAGAATGGAGAATGGAAGAGAGATTGTTTGCATCTATTTATAGAAGAAAAATGAATTTTGTCTGCAAAGATCAAAAAGTTTGATAGTACAAAGTCTGAAACTAGGCACTTTCAAATGTTGATGCAATTTCATTAAAGGAAAATTTGGCAATAACTATCAAAATTTCAATACTCAGAAGCAGAAATCTACTTTAGGAATGTCTCTAATAATTATTCTCACACATCTCTATTAATGCTCACCGCAGTATTATCTTTAATAGCAAAAAAAGATTTTTTAAACTGGAAATAATGTAAGGTTCCTACATAGGAAATTGGTTTAATAAAGTATATACATTCATTTGAAAATTGCTGAAAGAGTACATTTTAAATGTTCTCACCACAAAAAAAAAAAAATGATGTGTGTGAGGTGATATGTTAATTAGCTTGATTTAATCATTCCACAATGTTTGTATGTATATAAACATTGCTTTGTGCATCATAAATGTATACAAGTTTTGTCAACTAAAAAATAAATGCTTTTTAAATGTAACTAAAACAAGAATAAATGCTATTTTGTTAATAAATAAATAATAATATATGTATATCCATGCAATAGAACATTATTTGGCCAAATATAGTCTTTAAAAAGAATGAAGTACACAGGTATGTGCTATTTTGGAGCACTACACAAGATACAATACATGAAAATAAGTCAAGTACATCTGAACTTTTGAAAAGGATATAAAAACAAATATATATTTGATTGTGAATAGAAAATGTATGGATTGATACACAGGAAAATGCTAGCTGTAGATGCCTTTGGGAGAGAAGTCTAGAGGCCTAAGATAGAAGGAATCCTTACTTCCTATTTAATAGTCTCTTGTATTGTTTGAAATTGTATTATACCCTTTATCCTTTTTTCAATAATAAATAAATAGACAAATGAAGAAAGAAAGAATACATGCATACATCCTTGCAAACATTCACACAGTGGATCTGTTTTACTCCAAAATCCAATTCTTTCTAGCTGTTCCAGAGTCAAAAACTTGGAGGTGGGAGAAGAGGTAAGTTTATTACAGCAGCCTGAATCCTGCATTTTTCTAACATAAATATGAGAACAGAAACAAAAGACATGGCCAGGGTTGATACTAATAAGTTGAACTTGAACCTGATCATCCCTGAGGCTGACTGCTTGGCTGCAGTCTAGTCTGTGACTAAGAATTGTGAATGATTGAGGGGTATAGTATCTAATTCAAGTCACCTGGGAGAATGAAAAGCCATTCTGGCAGGGAAGTGCATCAGGCTTACACTCCATCTACTCAGCCAGGCAAAGAAGCGGATGTACAAGGACTAAAGAATTTAGAAACATTCAAAAGTAGGAAACTCATCCCCAACTGAACCTATACTAGAATATTTTGAAGATATTGGAGATACCTCCTTTTTCCAGGACAGTAAAAACACATTGGTATACACACACAGAGTTTTGTCCTTTCATGGACTCTTGCAGGACAAGAATTAGACACCTACAAAAATCAGAGAAAATCTAGAAATGACCAAATGCGCTGTCAGGGCTAATTTTACCAATAGATAGGATGTTTTCGAACAACACATGATTAAGATATATATCTCTCCACCAAAGGCATTAGCACATTAAATATTAATACAAAATCAAGAGTATAAAGTATAAAAACGTTTTGTCCTAAAGTGATGGAAAACTGAAATAGAGATTGGACTTATAAAGACAGGCCACTTTGAATGATGGGGTACAGAGAGCAGAGATAAACTCAAAGAGGAAAGAGGAGATCTGAAGTAAAATGTTTACTTGTTTCCAAATTTTACCCAAAGCCAATTCAGGCCAAAAATGTTTAGGTATAATAGGGCTACAGATGCTTGAATCAATAGCTAGAAAAAGAGTAATTCTTTTTACCTTGTACATCCTTTCTTTAATTAAATTTATATATATTTTTTTCAAAATACATTTAAAGATTAACTATGAAAACTAAAAAGCATTATAAAATGATATTAAATAAGAAAAAGAAAAATAATTTTATCTCATATAAGGATGTAAGCAATTGATATTCTTATATTTCTGGTGGGAAATCTAAATGGTACTTTTTTGTAGTTTCTATTGAGCCTATACTTACCATATCAACCAATAATTCCACTCTTAAATTTATCTATTCAAAGAAAATAAAAACATATGTCTAATAATAACTTGTACTAAAATGTTCATAGCACATTATTCCTAATATCTCAAAACTGGAAACAATATAAACAGCCATCAGCAAGTATATGGAGAAATAAATTGCATATTTATACAATTGAATACTCAGCAGCAATAAAAGGAATAAACTACTGATATGAGGAAGATTAAGCTGAGCAAATAAATTCATATGCAAAAGAATACATACTGTATGTTTTAATCGTTATGAAATTCTAGAAAAGGCAGAATTAATCTATACTGACATAAAACATATCAGGATTTTCCTGGATCTAGGACTGCAAGGAATTAATTGGAACAGAGTGATGAAATTTTTTTTATATCTTGATTGTGGAGGTTATTACATAGGTATATAAAGTTGTGAAAAGCTCTTGAAACTTTTCCAAACATGTATTTAAAATGAGCGTGTTTTATTGTATGTATATTATACCTCAATAAAGTTAATTTTTAAAACAAAGAAAATAGCTATGCTAATAAGTAAAACTGTTTGGAAATTATCTGCCCTTATACTTAAGGAGAGATTTGGAAGCAAAATGGATTAGTAAAAGTAGTTTAATTTACTGAGTGGTAGAACTGTGGCTAAAACTTTTCTGTACTTTATTTAGAACTCCATTAAGGTTGCTAATGTTCTAAATATTTATAATACATGAAATCAAAACACATACATATTTATATTATCATTGGCAAAGACATAGAAATAAAATATGTTTTTTCCTATTTAGATTTTAAGTCAACAAATATTTGGCAAGTCTACCTCATTCAAATTCTATATTGATACACTGATTCAGAGATATAAAAAACTGAGATTCTGTTCTCAAGGAACTTTAAATTTAGTACAAGAAATATATGTTCACCAAGAATACATTTAATAATTTAATTGGGTTTAAAATGGATTAAGTCTAGTCCTTATTATTAATCCATACCTAGTGTATGTTTTCAGAAAATGTTGAAGTTGCACCTGTATGAAGATTGATGCTAAAGGAAATTATCAACATATGAAGGCTCAATTAAAAAAAAGTAAGACTCAAAGAAAAAATCTTAATATAAGATATTGAATAAAATCATGACTAGAGAAGAAAAATATAAATAAAACACAGAAGGAAATCAAAAAGAAGTAAAAATGTAAGACTTTTTATTCAGGGTTCCCAAACAGATAAAACACAAACTAATAAAACAAGTACATTTGAGGAACCAATTATTAGTATTGTCAAATTATATATACATGTATTACATAATGTGCATTCATAGATAGTAACCAAAAAATTAATACAAAGGTTAATCCAAAATTCAATGAAGCTTTAACATAACAAAAGTATTTTGAATCTTTAATAAAGTTATCCAAGTTTAAATGTCGTACTCATTTCTCGATGATCATTTGTAACTCAATTTTATTTTAAAGAACATAGTTACCAGAATACACTTATTCCACCAAAAATGTCAAAGTAACAATACATAACAGAGATCTTCAGAGAATTGGAACCTGGGAAGAATCTTCCAACTTTATAACAGGTCAGTGATATAATTAACCAAAAATCATCCAAGAGTCAAACCAATGGGCAAATCAAGATCTGAAAAGATGGATGTAGTTGAAAGACTGGAATAAACCAAGTTCAAAATTATCTTTGTCCTTTTTAGACACACATATTTGATATCCCCCTAAGTGGCAACAAATATTTAATGACTCCTGAAAAGTGCTAATGAAATGCCTCTGTACTAGTGCTGGGAGGCAAAAGCACAGGCTCATGGTGCACAGTGAGGAAAAGAAAGAGGCTAAAAAGAATTCAAGGTGTTGGGAAAAGTAAGGACAATTTAAAACACAGTGGGTTGAAATGTAAACATTTAGGGGTAGACTGGTGCTAAGCTAATATTGACTTAAAGGGCATAAGAATTATTGATGAAATGATACGGAATCTGGAATTTTCCTGAAAAGAATATAGAAGTAGGGAATGGGATGAGAGTGTGGAAGAAACATGAGTGGCCATTAATTGAAAGTTGTTGAAGTGAGGTAATGACTACATGGGAAAAATTCCTATACCATTTGCTCAGTTTTTTATACATTTAAAATGTTCCATGATACCTTTTTTAAAAAAGCAAATTAAAATGTAAGTGAAAATGAGGAAGGAAGACAAAAGAAATGCTAAAGTAAGATGTCTGTATAATTTATTGTCCAAACTGGGGCACGTTGGGAATGAAAGGGAGCAGTATTAATAATTACAACAGCTACTGGCCTCAGACAGGGCTGTCTTCAGCAGTACAGGATATATGGTCACTATATTTATAATTATCAGGTTCCAAACATCAGGCTAATGGGATCTAAAATATGTTACAAAACAGGAAATGGAAAGAACAACTTGTAATTGAGAACATTTAGATCATTAGCAACCAGTTGTTTTTCAAGTCTCTGTGAAGAACCAGTCTGAAATGATTGCCATGACCACTGATCCTTCTGGACCATAAGTCACAAACTGCTGGAGTTGGATCCAGCTTGCAAATGAGTCTGTTTTGTTCTACAATGTGTTGGGCTTCAGAGGCCTTTTTTTTTTTTTTAAAGAAAAACTTTGAGTTGTAATAGTATACAACATTTCCAAGCTGAAAGATGTCATTTTATTATAAAATCAAGGTTCTTAGCTTCCCTTAAAAATTTTGAGGAATATTAGCACTCAGTGGGCATTGCCATATGGCGGCAAATTGACTGGAGCACAGCATTGTGTCTCCAATCCACCCCACATCTTACTCTCCCCAGCAATTTCTAACATTGGCCTGCTTTGCTCTCATTTCTTTTTTGACTCCTACAGGCATCTGGATTTTCAACCCTCCTTCTAGATCAAGCTCTCGACATTGAAACAATGAAAGTAAGGTTGGCTGCAGAAGCTCTCATTTTATAAGCAATTGGAAATATAAATCAACACGCCCAGATAATTAATCTGGAAAATTCTGAAGATTTGTAGGGATATAGTCCTACTTCTCTTCAAGTAAGCTCAACAAAGAAGATAATTCTATTTAGGAGGCTTCTCTTTGATTTTTCTACATTTCAGATCATTTCATAATTCCCAAAGTAATTTAGCCTGAACTTATATGAGTTCAGAACTTCCAGAAATTCTCTTAATAAAAACGACAACAGCCAAACTTTGTCCACTGGCAAAGTACACAGAAGCTCCAGCTCAGTAACTGCTGCTCACTCTGCTTCTTTCAATAATCCCAAAACGTCAATGGGTGTGCAATTGTTAGCAAATCTTCATTAATTACAAGCCTCATAAGCAGCTGTGCAATGTGGGAGGTTGGGAAGAGACAGCTCCTTTCTTCCTAACAGAGAGTTTAGAAATAAAAGGGGTTTCTAGCTACACAGTATTCCAAAATAGGATGGGTTGTTTTTAGAGTGGAGAGAATAGCATCAGAAAGCAAAGGTGCTCATCATGGACACTGATACCCACACAACAGCTAAGAAAAGACCTTCATTCTTTAGCAAAGAAAATGGAGAAGTACAGGTAGTTTCATGATAGTGATATATATGTTTTACAAAAAAATATTTCTGGCAAAAGGCTTTGTGACATGAACTGATGTCTCCTGTTGAGGTGAAGAACTATGTTTGCAGGCTTAGCATTGGTCCTAATCCAGACAAGGGAGGCCAGTTTGGAAGACTTTATTTCCTACTGGTTTCTGTGATGAATTTCCCACTGCAGCCAGGCTTATGTCCACATTTGTTTCCATATGACCATTCAAAATGCTTCTGCCTCCCCCACTATCTCTGGGTTCCACTGAACATTTCATCTATATTAGTATTTTCAGGGTAGGCATGATTGAAATTCTTAGAACTAAAATATTAATAGAAGAATTAAAATTGATTTAGACAACCATCTTAAACATTTTGTAGTCATTCTCAGAATTAAAAACCGTGCAATGATTAAGAGAAAGAAGTTAGAAGTTTAAATAACAGCATGGTGGCTCACACCTGTAATCCTAGCACTCTGGGAGGGCGAGGCAGGTGGATCACTCAAGGTCAGGAATTTGAAACCAGCCTGAGCAAGAGCAAGACCCCTGTCTCTACTAAAAACAGAAAGAAATTAATTGGCTAACTAAAAATATATAGAAAACATTAGCCAGGCATGGTGGCACATGCCGGTAGTCCCAGCTACTCAGGAGGCTGAGGCAGGAGGATCGCTTGAGCCCAGGAGTTTGAGGTTGCTGTGAGCTAGGCTGACGCCACAGCACTCTAGCATGGGCAACAGAGTGAGACTCTGTTTCAAAAAAAAATTAAATAAATAAATAACAGCATGAATCCCAGCACATATAGTTCAGTGGCAAAGTTGCATAATATATAATGTTACCATTTTGTGATTGGTAACATTATGTATTATGTTACCAATCCCAGAATCCTCTCTTCCTATTGTTTCCTTCAAAGCCCCTCACAAGAGATCTTTATCTCCACAATCCTATCTTCCTGACTGTTCGTGTTCAGTCATTAATAACCTCCATGTTACTGAATTGAATGATCAGTTCTCTTTTCTCATCTGAATTGTTCTGCGATCAATATTTGACATAGCTGATCACTCCCTCCTTCTTGAAATACTTTCTTCACTTGGTTTCCTAGATGGCACCCACTCCTGGATTTCTTCCCTCTTCATACACTATTTCTCAGTCTCCTTTGCTAGTTCTTCCATATCTTTATGACCTCTAAATGTATGAAGGCCCAAGACTCAGGCCTTATACCTCTTCTCTTGTATCTCTATATTCATTTTGATGGTCTCATTCAGCCTAAACACTCTAAGTATTATCACTCTGACAATGGCTCATAAATCCAACTGCCTGTTCAACCACTCCACACAAATGTCTGAAGGAATCTCTAACTTAATCCCCAAACTGAGATTCTGTTGTGTGTACACAAACATACTCCAAAAATACTTCCCTTTCCATAATCTTCCACATCTAGGTTAAAGAAAACTCCATTCTTCCAAATATTCAAGGTAAAAAACTTGTTGTCAACCTTGACTTCTCCCTTTTTCTCACATCCTAAATCCAATCCGTAAGAAACCTCCACTGGCTCTACCTTCAGAATCAATGCAGGATATTGACTATTTACCACTTTTTCTGCTACTTCTTTGTTCAAGTCTCTGTGATATCATGCCTGAGTCATTGCCCTAGCCTCCTAACATCTGCCTGCTGTCAACCCCCTTCAGTCTCATCTCAACACAGAAGCCATAGTGATGCACTTGAAATATGTCAGATCAAGTTACTTTGCTCAAAACCTTCTGGTGTCTTCTAACTCACTGAAAATAAAATCCGAAGTCCTAAATTTATTAACAAAAGCCTAAATGATCAGTTTTCCACCTCTCTTTCCCAGTTTCCCAAATCCCTTAATCACTGAATATTCTTACTCTTCTCTCCCCTGTTCACTCTGCTTCAGACTCACAGAACTTCTTGATATTTTATGAACATGCAAGTCAGTTGTTGTTTCCTCTGTTTACAATACCCTTTCTCTAGATGGCCTCTTACGAGTCTTGGCTCAAATATCATTTTCACATTAAGCTGTTCAATGACCACCCTATTTCTATCCTGTATATCTTCATGATTTATTTTTCTGCATAGCACTTATGATTTTCCCAAGTACCACATAACATAGAGTCATATGCCACATAATAACATTTCAATCAATGATGGACCACATGTATGACAGAGGTCCCATAAATGTATAATGAAGCTGAAAAATCCCTATCACCTATTGATGTCTATCCATCTATGTTGCAGTACAACACATTACTCACATGTTTGTAGTGATGCTGATGGAAACAATCTACTGTACAGCCAGTCATATAGAAGTACAGGTCTACCTCATTTTATTGTACTTCACTTTATTGCCCTTCACAGATATTGCATTTCATACAAATTGAAGGTTTGTGACAATGCTGTGTCAAGCATGTGTATATTTTGTGTCTCTCTGTCACATTTTAGTAATTCTCACAATATTACAAACTGTTTCATTATATTTGTTATGGTGATCTGTTAACAGTGATCTTTGATGTTACTATGATAATTGTTTTGGTGTGATGAACTATCCCATATATGACAGTGAGTTTAATCAGTAAATGTTGCATGTGCTCTGACTGCTCCACTGACCAGCCATTCCCTGTCTCTCTCCCTCTCTCAGGCCTCCTTATTCCCTGAGGTACAACAATATTAAAATTAGGCCAGTTAATAACCTTACCATGGCTTCTAAGTGTTCAAGTGAAAGTGAAAGTCACATATCTCTCACTTTAAATCAAAAGCTGGAAATGATTAAGTTTAGGGAGGAAGGCTGTTGAACACCATGACAAGCTGAAAGCTGGACCCCTTGTGCCAAATAGCCAAATTGCAAATGCAAACGAAAAGTTCTTGAAGAGGGAGGGGCCAAGATGACAGACTAGAAGCAGCCTGCACACACTGCTCTGAAAAAGAGGGTCAAAAGTTGCAAGTAGATGTTCACTTATGAATGGGTCATCCTAGAGAGATCATTGTGAGTCATCAGAAAAAGAACTGGAGACACCTAAAGTGAAGGAGAGGGAAGCTGGGTGAACTGCTTGGCAGGATAGCAAGGTACCTGGGGAAGGCACCCACACTGTGGGTAAGGTCAGAGGAGAGAACTCTGGGGCTTCATCCTTTCCCTGTGGACACTGCAACCCAAGCTGTGAGGGGTGCACCCCCACCACAGCAGGCCTCTGGACTGATCAGAGAACTGGTTGGAGACTGTGCATCCACACTGCACTGGACAACAGGCACAGCAAGGTTCTGCTGGCATCCAATCCGGGTTGCTGCAACTGACACCATTCTAAGCTCTCAGTCCCAGAGCATCTGGTCTACACCAGGGTTGACTCCACTGTGGTTGCCTCCCCATAGCCACTGGTGGGCCAGGGAAGGAGCTGAGAGGGCAGGCACTCTCATGCATCCATGTGTCCAGTGACTGGGTGCCATGCTCCACCCCCCCCCAATGAGAGATCAGAGCACAGCAGGTAACCACAGCCTACAGCTTCCACCACTACCACCGTCTGGATAATGCTACCAGTACTACCACTTGAATAGCACTACAGCAGATAACACCAGTTCTGGTCAAAGGAAAACCCCCATTCACCACAACTCACCTGTAGTGTGCTGCAATCCTCCATGGCCTCACAGGCTGTGAACTGCCCAGCTGCTGCAGCCCTGCCCCTCCCATGAGCTGCTGCTGTCCTGCATGCTGTGTCCTTCAGTACCACCACCCATCACACAGTGCCCAGCCACTGTAGCTCCACTCACCACACATAGTGGACCTACCCACTGAGTGGTAGCCTCAGTGGACCTACCCACTGAGTGCCACCCAGTTTCTTGGCCTTGCCCACCAGGCACTGGCATGGTCCAACTTCCCACATGCTGTACACTGTGTGCCTCCACGGTGTCGTTTGCTGTCACAGCTCCACTCACCTCAGCTATACCCCTATGCATGCTACCACTGCACTTGGACCTGGGCAGGGCAAATGCCCACAACCCTGGCACCCATAGCCACCATCTAAATAGCCTTGCCTAGTCACCACTGCTACTTCTGCTAGGAGATCTGAGCAGAGCCAAAACTCCCACAGCACCCACCCCCACAGAGTGGAACATGCCCAGCACCTGACTGACCTTCCAGCAGCAGCCTGGGGACCAATCCACCACTCTGCATGAATATCCTCCAACACCTGTTTGAACTCTGACAACCACAGGGGAGTGGACAGAACAGCTGTATTACAGGCTCTCAGTGCATCCATCTCTTTCCTGCTGGGTCAATCTTGAAGAGCAAGACACAAGTGCAGGGATCTCTCCTTCTTTTCAATAAGTAGGAGAGGTCCTAGCAGAGGAGAACACTAACTTATCTGTCTTGAGCTGATAGAAGAGGATTTAGATGAGAAGAAACTAGCATAAGAACTCTAGCAACATGAAAGAATAAGCTGTTTAGACACCCCCCAAAATCACAGCAAGTCTCCAGCAATGGACCCCAACCTAAAGGAAATCGTTGAAATGTAAGATATGAAATTCAGAATATGGATCATACAAATAAGATGAATGGGATTGACAAGAAAGTTGAAAACCAACAAAAAGAATCCCCCTCCCAAACAAAAAACCCTTCAGGATATGAATGAAAAATGCTCTAAAGAGATGATTAACATAACAAAAGATATAACAGAATGTTTATCACAGCACAATTCATAACTGCAAAGATGTGGAATCAACCTAGGTTCCCATCGATTGATGAGTGGATAAAGAAAATGTGGTATATGTACAATTCAGTACTACTCAGCCATAAAAAGAAAAATAAAATAATGTCTTTTGCAGTGACTTGGATGGAACTGGAGACCCTTATCCTAAGTGAAGTATGTCAGAAATGGAAAAACAAATGTCACATGTACACTCTAATAATTGAGAGATAAATGATGGGCATACATGGGCATAAAGAGATGTAAAGGACATTAGAAACCAATAACAGGGTAGGGTGGGAGGGGTGAGAGGTGAAAACTTACCTATTAGGTACAATGGACACTATTCTGGTGATGGGCATACTAAAAGCCCCACTGAGGCCTTATAGAATTTATCCACATAACAAAAATATTTGTACCCCCCTTAATATTTAGAAATAAAAAAATATTAAAAAGAAGTGACAAATGAAATCAATTAAGGTGAAAATTTGTCTTCAAAAAAATAGCATTTAGCCACAGTATGTGGTCAATCTCCAGACCACAAATATATTGCCACTAGGGCACTAGATACAGATAAATGGATGACTAGAAATGCTTTCAGCCATTGTCACAATGTAGTGGTTTGTGAAAGAGAACAGACAGGGTATGGGGCTGATGATTTGAAATAGACCTTAGTGGCCATAGTCCTATAAATTTATCCATTATAACAAATAAACAAGGCTCATTCAGGGGGAAAAAAAGAAATAACAAACTTAAAGAAGTGAGAGAGTCATTTAGGGAATTTCAAAATACAGCAGAAAGCTTTAACAACAGACTAGACAAAAGCATAGAAAGAATTTCAGAGCTTGAGGACAAGCCTTTCAAATTAACCCAGTTGGTAAAAAATGTAGAAATAATAACAAAGAAGAATGAACAACCACTTAGAGAAATATGGGACTATGTAAAACAGGCTAATATAAGAATCAAAGATATCCCCAAGGGAGAAGAAGAAAAAGCATGTAAGACCTATTGGATAGAATAACTGAGGAAAACTTCCCTGGTATTGCCAGAGATTTAGATATCCAGATGCAAGATGGTCATCAAACACCTGGATGATTCATAGCAACTAGAACATCAACAAGATAAAAAGTCATCAGGCTGACCAAAGTCAAAATGAAGGAGAAAATCCTACAGGCTGAAAGATGAAAGCAACAAGTAACTTATACAGGACAAGCCATCAGACTAACAGTAAACTTTTCAACAGAGACATTAAAAGTCAGAAGGAATTGGGGTCCCAGTTTTAGGCTTCTTAAACAGAAAAATGGGCAGCAAAGAAATTCGTGTCTTGCAAAATTAAGTTTCATAAATTAAAGAGAAATAAAGTCTTTCCTAGACAAACAAACACTAAGAGAATTTATTACCACTAGACCTGCCCTATAGGAAATGCTCAAAAGTGCTTTATACATGGAACAAAATGATCAATACCCACCAGTATAAAAACAACCAACAGTTAAAGCTCACAGCTCTTATAAATCAGTAGGACAAGGGAGAAAACAAGACAGCAAGATATCATTCAACATGATTAACAGAACAGTATCTCACATCTCAATACTAACATTGAACATAAATGGTCTTAAAGCTCCACTTAAAAAATAGAGATTGGTTGAATGTATGAAAAATTACAACCTAAGTATATGCTGTAGCCAAGAAACCCACCTAACTTGCAAGAACTCTCATAGACTCAAGGTAAAGGGATGACAAAATATTTCACACAAATAGAAACCAAAGCAAGCAGACATAACTATTCTTATATAAAATAGACTTAAAATGAACAATGGTTAAGAAAGACAAAAGCCATCATTATATAATGATAAAAGGAGTAATTCAGCAAGAAGATATAGGTCTCAGCAAACTCAGAAAAATTGAAATCATATCATGTTTCTTCTCAGACTATGTAGAATAAAATTAGAAATCAATTTCAAGGGTAACTCTCAAATCTACACAAAGTCATGGAAATTAAACAACCTTCTCCTGAGCCATTCTTGGCTCAATAATAAAATTAAGATAATAACCCAAAGATTTTTCAAACTGAAAGACAAAGATGTCACGAGCTTCCAAAATCTATGTGATACATGCAGAGCAGTGCTAATGGGTAAGTTCAGAGCCTTAAATACTTATATCAAAAAGATAGAAAGATCACAAATTAACAACCTAATGTCACACCTCAAGGAACTAGGAAAAGAAGAATAAAGCAAACCCAAAGCCAGCAGAAGAAAAGAAATGATGAAGCTCACAGCAGAACTAAATAAAATGGAAACCAAAAGAAAAACAAAAACAAAAACAACGCATCAACCAAACAAAAAATTGTTTCCTTAAAAAAATAAAATCAATAGACCACTAGCCAAAATAACCAGAAATAGAAAAGAAAGAACTTATATAAACTCAATTAGAAATTAAAAAGGAGACATTACAACTGATACCACAGAAATACAAAATATCATTCATGACTACTATAAAAAGCTCTAGTCACACAAATGAGAAAACCTAGAGGAAATGGATAAATTTTGGAAACACAAACACCACCACCCCACCCTGAATCAGGAAGAAATAGGAAACTCTGAATAGACCCATAATAAGCAGTGAGATTGGAGTAGTAATAAAAATCTGCCAACAAATAAAAGCCCTGGGCCAGAAGGATTCACAGCTGAATTCTACCAGACCTACAAAGCACCAATTCTACTGAAACTGTTCCATAACTTCAAGGAGAGAATCCTCTCTAATTCATTCTCAGAAGCTATTATCACCTTGATACCAAAGCTAGGAAAAGATACAACAAAGAAAGAATACTACAGACCATTAGTCCTTATGGAAATAGATGTAATAATTCTTGACAAAATACTAGGAAAATGAATTCAACACCATATCAAAAGGATAATTCACCATGGTCAAGTGAGTTTCATCCAAGTGATGCAAGGATGGGTCAATATATGCAATTCAATAAATGTGATTTACCACATGAACAGAAGTAAAAACAAAGAACATATGATCATCTCATTAGATACATAAAAAGCATTTGACAAAAGGCAGCACTCTCTCTTGATAAAAAACCCTCAACAAACTAGGCATAGAAGGAACATACCTTAAAATAATAAAAGCCATATATGACAAACCCACAGCCAACATAACACTGAATGTCGAAAAGTTGAAAGCATTCCTCTTAAGATTTGGAACAAGATAAGGGTGCCCACTATCACCACTTCTATTCAACATAATACTAGAAGGCCTAGACAGAGATATCAGGCAAGAGAAAGAAATAAAGGGCATCCACATCAGGAAAGAGGAGGTCAAACTATACTTGCTTTCTGATGATATGATTTTGTATCTAGAAAATCCTAAAGATTCCACCAAAAAACTCCTAGAATTTATAAATAAATTCTGCAAAGTCTCAGGTTACAAAATAAATGCTCACATATTAGTAGAACTTCTATACACAAATAACAGTCAAGTTTAGAGTCAAATCAAGATCTCAATACAACTTACAATAGCTACAAAGAAAATAAAATACCTAGAAATATCCTTCACCAAGGAGGTGAAAGATTTCTAAAAGGATAACTACAAAACACTGATTAAAGAAATTATAGATGACATAAGCAAATAGAAGAACATCTCATGCTCATGGATTGGAAGAATTAGCATTGTTAAAATGTCCATACTTTCCAAAATGGTCTACAGATTCAACCCAATTCCCATCAAAATACCAACAGCATTTCTCAGAGATCTAGAAAAATAATCTTAAGCTTCATAGGGAACCAAAAAAGAGCTCAAATAGCCAAAGCAATCTTAAGCAAAAAGAACAAATCTGAAAGCATCACATTACGTGATTTCAAATCATACTACAAGGTTATGGTAAACAAAACAGGAAGTTACTGGTATAAATGTAGAGAAATAGACCAATGCAACAGAATAGAGAACCCAAAAATAAAACCCTGCATCTATGAACTATTGATTTTTGACAAAGCAGACAGAGACATATAATGGGGAAAGAACACCTTATTCATAAAGGGGGCTGGGAAAATTGGATAGCAACATACAGAAGAAAGAAACTGGATCCCCATCTCTTTCCATATATAAAAATTAACTCAAGATAGATTAAAAACTTAAATGTAAGATCTGAAACCATAAAAATTCTAGAGAAAATCATAGAAAACTCTTCTAGACATTGACCCAGGCAAAGAATTTATGATTGATTAAGACCTCAAAAAGCAAATAAAGCAACAACAGAAATGAATAAATGGGATTAAGTTAAAATGTTTCTGTACAGCAAGGGAAATAATCAATGAGTAAATAGACCACCTACAGAATTGGGGAAAATTCTCCAACATCCAATGGAAAATTCTCCATCCATTCATTCTCTGTACATCCAACAGAAAGGACTAATATCCAAAATCTATAAGGAATTCAAAGAATTCTGCAAGAAAAAAAATTACCTCATTAAAAAGTTGGCAAAAGCTATGAACAGAGGTTTTTCAAAAGAAGATAGACAAATAGCCAACAAACGTGAATAAATGTTGAATATCATTAATCATCAGGGAAATGCAAATTAAAACCACAATGAGCTACCATCTTACCCCTACCAGAATGGCCATAATTTAAAAAATCAAGAAACAATAGCTACTGACATGGATGTGGTGAAAAAGGATTGTTTATATACTGTTGGCAAGACTAAATTAGTACAATCTCTATGGAAAACAGTATGGAGATTCCTCAGATATCTAAAAGTATACCTATCATTACATCCAGCAATCCCACTACTTGGTATCCACCCAAAGGAAAACGAGTCATTATAAAAAAAAACCACCTGCACCTGAATGTTTTTCACAGCACAATTCACAATGGCAGAGATATGGAATCAATCTAACAGATTATCTCCCTCACAGGAATTGCATTTAGAATTGGGTCATTGAGAGACTCAGTCATTCAGAGAACTGTGAGAACTAGAACCACAGGACACATGAAATCTGAGGCCATTTTCAACCAATGCCAAATATAAAGTGAATTTATGAAGAGATAAAGGGGCTATAAATAATGCAAGGAAGCGTATGTGAAAAGGAAAACAGGACACTAAGTAGAGCAGATGTGTGAAGACAGAGATGCATATGGCCTCCTACTTTTCAGTGCCATTCACATGTGAAAAATACATTCTATTTCTTTTCCACACTATTTCCTTTCAATAAACGTCCTTTAACTTGAACTACTTTAAATAGACTATGGCCTGGTGCAGTGGCTCACGCCTGTAATCCCAGCACTTTGAGAGGCTGAGGCAGAAGGATTATTTGAGGGCAAGAAATTAGGATCAGCCTGAGCAATATAGAGAGACCCTGTCTCTACAAAAAAAAAATAGAAAAATTAGCTGGACATGGTAGTGTGTGTCTGTAGTCCCAGGTAGTTGGGAGGCTGAGGTAGGATTGCTCACACCCAGGGGTTTCAAGTTGCAGCGAGCACTCTATCCTAGGCAACAGAGTGAAATCCTGTCTCAAAAAATACATACACATATAGATACATAAATAAATAGAATTCTATTCCTTGAATATTGAACCTTGACTTAAATACTCAATATATTTTCTATAGTACAAACTGAGACAACATGCCAACATTTTTTTAAAAAATTGCAAAATACCAGAAAATGTGCTCAATGTTAACTGTTGAATACATGCTTTTTTCTTCTTTTTTTAGGAAAGAGTCTCACTCTGTAACCTGGGGTTAGAATGCAATGGTGTGATCATAGCTCACTGCAACCTCAAACTCCTGGGCTCAAGCTATCCTCCCGCCTCAGCCTCCTCAGTAGCTGGGACTACATGCACACACCACCACAACTTAGCTAATTTTTCTATTTTCTGTGGAGATGGGGATCTCACTCTTGCTCAGGCTGGTTTGAAACTCCTAAGCTCAAGTAATCCACTGCCTTGGCTTCCCAGAGTGGTAAGATTACAGGTGTGAGCCACCGCTTCTGGAGGAATCCATGCTTTTAGTAAAAAGATAGGAGAAAGCTAAGACCAAGACAGATTCTTGCCTCTGTGGGAGTCTTCAAATACATACAAATTTGAATACCCTCATTATTTCATTTTAAGATTCATTGCTATTAAAACTAGTCTTTATTCAGCAAAAGTTTCTTAATTCTGCCATATATTTTCATCAATTAAAACAAATGTTTTCAGCCTCAATATCACAAATCCTTAATGAGGAGAGTTTCATGTAATTTGCTACTAATAATGAAGTACCTAAATTTATTAATTGTTTTCGCTTTTTATAAATTCAAATGATTTATAAATTCTCATATGCATTCATGAGGAGAAAGTAGTGGGATTACAAGTACCTCCGCAGGGTTACATATTGTCCTCTGCCTGGTTTACTATGTCCCAATTCATAACCTGGAATATCCAAAAGGAGTGTCTGATAAAAGTGTGAGCCTAATATTGCCACTTCCCATTATACAGATTGCTTGCTCAGAAAGGCATTATCTAACCCCTGATGCTAAGGTAACCCACCAAAAAGTATCTATCATATTGTTCCATCTCATTTAGTATTAATCCACTTATCCAATACTTTTCTTATTTGATTCTTTTTCTTTTTTTTTCTTTCCCACCAAAGAAAATACATTCTTTGAGACCTGAAACCCAAGATGTCTGTTTTGTTCATCACTAACTTCCTAGCACCTTAAAATACGTCATACCTGTCACAAAATAAACTCTCAGCAAATATTTGTACATAGGAATAAATAAGTGCATAATTTAATTAACATGCCAATCTAGTTTCCACCCTACATTTCTCATTCCTAAACTAGAATCTCCTATTCTTGTTCTTCTCATGATTGGTTTCTGCACATCATTTAGGATTCAGTTCAAACGTCACCTCCCCAGAAATACCACCACTTGTTACACTAGCCTCTTCACTCTCCAAATCCCACTCTAGCCCATCACCTTCTTATTGTTTAAGCACAGCACTCATGACTACCTGAAGTTACCTTTTCTATGTATTCTTTCTGTGTTTTTGTTACCACCCTTCCCTACACTAGAATGTGAGCTTCATGAGGAACTTTGACTTGTTCATCACTGTATCTCCAGAATATATATCCTGACACATAAAAAGCATCAATAAATGTTTGTTAAACACGTGAATGAAAGGTTGAAAATTGCAATTTTAAAATACATGCCTATGTATTTTAAATACATGGTCTCACTGTTCTTTAGTATTGTGATACAAACGACAAACAAATTGCTGTATATGCAAGTCGTTTTTTAGCAATTAAAATTTCACACAGAATATAGATCAAAAGATTGCCAAATTATATTTCTAGATGTGTTTAGAATCCTGTCTGTGTATAAGTGGCTTACAATCAGTAAGTGGTTCAATTTTGATTACCCTTACTTGGTTTCCAAGAAAAAAAAACTTTTTTCTTCTTTTCTTTTCTCTTTTTTCTTTTCTTTTCTTTTTTCTATTCTCTCGTCTTCCTTCCTTTCTTTTTTTTCTTTGTTTCAGAGATTCTCACTCTTTCACCCAGGTTGAAGTGGATAGCTCACTGTAGGCTTGAATACCTGGCCTTGAGCAAAAAGCAATCCTCCTGCCTCAGCTTCCCAAGTAGCTAGGACTACAGGTGTGTACCACCATGCCCAGCTAATTTTTTTTTGGTAGAGATGGAGTCTCAATATGTTGCCCAGGCTTGTCCTTAACTACTGGCTTCAAGCTATCCTCCCTCCTCCACTAAAGTGCTGGGATTACATGTGTGAGCCACAGAGCCTGACCAAAATCTTTTGACACAATTCCCAAAGGAAGAAATTTTCCAATCCAAAAATTCCCTCCTATGCTTACGTCCCCAAACAGAATTAAGTCATACTTCACAACAGTCTCAGATCTAAAAGGGAAAAACAAATCCTCCTCTGAGCCAGAAAATCACAATTACCACCACCACAAGTCATTGGTTACTAAGTTGGCCCATAACAAACTGATTGAAACTGTCAAATACAGAGATATTCACTAAGATCAGTTCTGGCTTATGGTGCTGCACTACTCCCCCTGTGTAACCGTTTCCAGCTAATTTATAAGCATCTTTAAGATCTCTCTTACACTCATCACCTTCTGTTAATCAAGCTTCATTCAATCAACCATGTAGTCAGTCAGTCAAAAAATATTTATAGGCATCTATTATGTAGAATGCATATTGGGGCACTAGAAACATATCAGTGAACAAAACAGACAAAAATTCTCATGCTCATGTAGCTTACATTCTAATTGCATCAGATTCACTTTAAAGACAGGTAAACATACAGATAGTGAATAGTAAATGTTTGAAAGAGATGAATATATAGAGTCACAGATACAACAACAGACGCAATGGTTGATATATAAATACATAGTTAATCTACATCTCCCAGGACATTCAAAATATAACTAAAGAGCATATTTGAGATTTGAATCAGATATGTTGCTTTCCAATTGTTTTCCTATAGCATTATGTGTGCTTGTTATCCTCGCTATGGTCTTCCCTTGGGCAGAAAATATGTTCTTCATTTTCCTTGTACTATGTTCAGGGGGCAAGTTGTACAGTGCCCCCAAATAGACTATGAGTTCATTAACTGATTGTTTGCTAAATAATACATTGCATATATAAGGTGCTTTTTAACTTTTTAAAAGGCATTTCGCTCATAGAAGTAAAAAATAGAACAGAGGATACCAGAGGCTGGGAAGGGTAGGGGGAAGGGAGGGAGAGGCAGAGATTTGTTAAAGGTTACAAAATTACAGCTGGGTAGGAGGAATGAGTTCTAGTGTCCTATACCACTGTGAAATGACTATAGTTAACAATAATATATAGTTTCAAATAGCTAGAAGGAGAATATTGAATGTTCCCAACACAAAGAAATGATAAATGTTTGAGATAATGGATGTGCTAATTACTATGATCTGATCACTATACATTATATGTATATTATCACTATGATGTTCATAGTGACCATCACTGTGTGCCTCATAAATATGTACAATTATTATATGCTAATTAAAAATTAAATATTTTTAAAAGGCATTTTCATGCATATTGTTATTTAGAATAACATGTGCATGTTCTCATTCTAATGCTAGAACAAGAAGACTGTGAATTGCAGTAAGAGGAATGGGAATGACACAAGTAGTATACTTGAGAAAACTAGCTTTGTTTGCTAAGAGCCCAACCAGCATTTTGTTTTGTTTTTTTCTGAACCTCTAACAAAGTCCAGACTCTAGAAACTGCAGGCATCAGGCAGTTTTAAAGCACAATAGAAGTAGGAGAAAGGAGAGAAAACTAGGGACCAGAGAAAAATTCAAATCCAAGGGAACAATCTGGGGCTATATTCAATGATTTTTAAACTTCACTTTGTTAAAATGCAGATTTCCGATCACCACTCCTAATCCAGACATACTGATTCATGAGACTTGACGTAAAGCCCAAGAAATAAAATTTAAACAAACACCCTCTAGATGATTCTGATACAAGTCCTCTGGGAAACACTGGTCTAGAGAGAGATTACCTGATTGCAAAGGTTGGACTAGGGAATATCAGTCAATTCAACACGTGCCATACAAGCTGGCCATATTCAGGTATAGTTTGGTAGCAAAAGTCTGTTACAGCACGCATAACACAGTGATAAGATAAGCAATTACTTCTGAGTTTTGTGAGAATAACCACTCCTGCTGGAGATGTGTGGATCAGGATCTAGTTCCAGGCAGAAAAGAAATGGATGCTCCTAACATCTTAGTCTAGGGCTGGTTCATACCTTAGAGGAGATTTGGGTTCCAGGCATGAAAACCTGGTTATAGCAAGCTCAGGAAAGAAAACTAAGATAGAATTCCAATTTGTGAGCAAAACAAAGTTTGGGAGGAAGATAACTTTGCCTCTTCAAAGTCTCACTTGCTCTCATCCCTAATAGTCCATATCTGGTTAGGAAATAAGGAAAGACAACATAAACTAAAAATAAAGGCCCCTCCCATGAAAACCCAAGTCTGAAAATCATCATGTAATCCCAAATTTCATATAGAATTATAGCTGAGGATGCTGATGTGTTTTCAAACTCCAGCAAAAATGGCCCAGAAATCAAGTTTGAAGGGCAGATGAGTTATGGAAGAAGGAACAATGAAGTAGGAGTTAATTCTGAACTTCAAAAATCTACATTTCCCACCAGGAAAGTGGATGGCCCAGCATCATGCTATAACAATAATCTCTTTTAAAAATCTATAACTATCATTATTTTTGCCACATACTGAGAGAAGGTCTGTCATAATCAATGCACAAAACAACTACAAGTGGAATGTAACAACTAGATCTTTCCGTAGATGTCAGAACAATTAAATGGCAAACACTTGAGTTAATGCAAGTTTAAATTATTAAATATCTTTTCTTGCAAGGTGTTAGGAATTGATATCTAATATTTAAGGGTGCCTGGAAAAATATTAGCTCTTATTTAAACTAGCAAGAATAATTTTATTCATGTGAAAATCAAGGCTGAGAGAGGTTGATTGATTTGTCCAAGTATACACATAGGCTGTCCAGGATGAGGGAAATAAACTTTTACCTTTCTAATTTTAAAGGCCAAATATTTTCATTCAATTGACTTCTCTGCTGATAAATAAATGGGTATTGCAACACTTTGGTGAGATTTTTCTGTCTTTTTATCTCATTTTTAACCATTTTATTAAGAAAAAATCAAATATATGTGGAAATAGAATATTATCATGAATTCCCACATATCCATCACCCAGAAATTAAATTTTTGGTTCTTCTTAAAATCACTCACTCCTCCTTCACCCAAAGCTATTTGAGGCAAATTCCAGACATCATATCATTTCATCCATTAATAGTTCAGCATAGATTTCTAAAAACTAAGTACTCTCTTTCCAAAAAATTGCCACAACATATGGCTTCATATACTTCATAATATAAGAAAACATTATATTTAAATCACAATGCATAAATTCATATTCATTATTTTATTGATAATTGGGATGTTGTTCTAAGTGGTTTGAAGCTAAAGTACATTGGTTTTTATTGACAGTTTTTCAAATACAACAGTTGAAAAACCAGTAAAATTTCATGGTTTTTTTAAAGGAATTTCTAGTCATCACATCTTAAACTCAGAAACTTTTGAGTGAATTATTTTATTCCATTATAACTACTGGACCCTGGGAATTATGAAATTCCCCACTTGAAGCTTCCATTTTCATTGATTATGATGATAATCAACTGAATTATTCTTTTCCTCTAGAGAACTACAG
This sequence comes from Cheirogaleus medius, assembly GCA_008086735.1. Lineage (NCBI taxonomy): Eukaryota > Metazoa > Chordata > Mammalia > Primates > Cheirogaleidae > Cheirogaleus > Cheirogaleus medius. The sequence goes on along the minus strand of VBSM01000272.1, from coordinate 7,444,580 downwards.
AGCTTCTTGATTCCAGTGGCTAATAAAGGCTCTGGTATTGGCGGCAGCACTTTGTAAAAAGGAGTGAGAATAATGATCCAAAAGCTCAAACCAGCCAGTGTTTCAGAAAAACACACTAGTTGTCTTCGAAAAGCTACTCTACTTTGTAACAAATGTTAAATATATATCAGTTAAAAATAAATATTTACATTTTCAATAGTATGATATCTGTATGATTATGCTTCAAAATAATACTGAAGGAGAATAGTGAATGGAGGCATAAACAAATCTAGATTGACCATGAGTTGATAAATGTTAAAGTTGGGTGATAGAGGTTTATTCTATTATTCTCTCTAGTTCTGTATATGTTTAAATTTGTTCTTAATAAAAATAAATTTATAAAGAGAATAGGAATCACATGAAAGAGGCAAAATATACACCCTTTGGAAACCCTTTTGCCCAAATCCACTCACCCAAATAGCTAGCAAGTACTAATCAGACTGGTGTGTCACTCTCCAATTGACTCAAAGAACAGCAACAAAGAAAACAAAACCCAGAAATCTGAATAATATATAGACTGACCTGTTATTTCTACATCTTTGATTAGTTATAGGTTAGTCCTACTTAGAGCTTTTATAGAACTTGAATGCAACCAGTTTCAGACAACATGAATTATTCCTTGGTTTCATGGGGTGACTATCAGATGTTAAAAGAAGAACATAAAATTTTCTTGGAAAATATTGTCAGCGAATCAAGTCAGCCTCTGGGAAAGGAAAAACATAGCTTAATAAAAATTCATGACAAATTAGTCAGTATACTGATACTTTTATAGTAAATATTTTACAGCTGAATAAAATGAATAAGTGAACCATAATAAAAGCAAGAAAAGGGCTTATTTGTTAGGGACGAGGGAATCTGTATTTAAATAAAAGAAGTAATAGAAGAGAGCGGAATTCTGCACAATTCTGCAAAGTGTAAATGTCCTGGTGACTAATCAGTGTCCTTTTTTCAAACATTTCCTTGGACTTGTTAAGAACTTGGTCTCTGCATGGTCTGACCCCCTTCAACCATGAAAATGGACATCCTAGAAGCTAAAAATCCCTGCTCAGCCCCAGGGTCCAGCATTCACAGAGCCTAAGCCCATCCATGGGAACCCAGGCTAGCAAACTGTAGATAGGCACTGGGACAAAATTGTCCCCAAAAGACAAAGGCCTAGCAAGGATTCAGGTAACAACCTTGCAACATCACTGCCACCATCCTTAGAAAGGTCTTTTAAAATTTCATATTGCCTTAGGTTCCAGAGCAAGGATGAGGAAGAAAAGAAGGAAGAGGAGACAAGAAGGTGAAGGTATAAGGGGTGGACGAAGGAGAGAGGGAGAAAAAGTTTGTGATATATTTAGTTCTCATTTAAAAGAGCAAAGATTCCCAATATCTTCTAAAGAGAATCAAAAAGTTAAAAATTTCTTCTCCACCAAATTTTATTTATGCTTCTCTTATGGCAAATACCATATTTGGCAAATACCATATTTTACCTTTATTTTGCTTAACTGTATTTGTCTCTCCAATTATATTCCTAAAGGGAAGAAAGCATTTGGAATTTATCTTTGAAATGCCATAGTCTGTATAACAATGACCATATTTGTCTTTAATGTTTGTTGGGTTAATTAATTAATCAATTAATTGATCCATTTGGGTGCAGTCAGCTGATAGATAAGTAACAAGCACCAGCTGCAGAACCTGTAGATTGAATAATATACTCAATATATTTAGCTCTTCACACTGATCAGTAATGAGAGTATGCAGTAGAGTTGTTATGCTTTCCTCTTGTTTTTGTTGCTTTACATAGTGGGATTTGTGTAGCCTTCAGTGAATACTGCAGTCATATTTTACATCTATTTTCATATGGCCAGAACCTAAACTTTACACTCTACCAAATGCATGCCCTTAAACAATTGAATTAAATATTGCTTCCATACTGTGTGTTCTACCCCTGCTTTAGAAAAATTTGCTTTATAATTCACATAAACAAAATATTAGAACAGTATTTTATGTCATTTTCAAACTAGGAGAAAGATAGGTTTTCTCTATCCTCCTTGTTTAATAGAGTGCTTATTACTGAAACAGGTCTCAGAAAAGAAAGACCTTAACAATGAGGTTTTACAATGGGAATTGTTAGTTGCATTTTTATCTAAATCTGTTAAGTAGATTGCTTTGATTTAATTTTTTTCACAAATAAAACTTTATCTTTTAAAGTTTTTTTTTTAATCTATAAGCAAGAGTAAGCCAAATCACTACTTTGAGAGTTGTGTAAAAATTTAGGGAGCATCTTCTCCAGAACACTGAAGTTCAGGAGTAAAAAAGGTAAGAGCCAAGGATATCAGCTGACTTTACTAGGTCAGAGAGTGAAATCATGACTGAGGCAGCACCAAAAATCACATAACCCCCATAGAATATTGTCTGAATTGTACAAATCGCTTATTTGAAAACATACACAAACACATATAATGACCTTAAAATTGCAATTCAATTATTGTCTTATATCTGTAAATATTTATTGATTCAGGAACCATAAATAATATTAGATGACTATTTTAAATCTAGTGAATTTCCGAAGGTTTTTCCCAGCCAGAGTGTTATACACGTAGTCTGGAATATATCTTAGACCCATACATTTCAGCCTGCCATACCAAAAATAACAGAGCCCTCAGAAAGATTTATAGTACATAAAAGAAGTAGCACACAAAATAGAAAAACAGCACTGAAGTTATTGAATGCTGACTATTGCCCTCAACTCCAAGTATTTTTCAGTCCATTTAACACATATTTTTTAAATTTTAAATAAAAGTTAGATATTACAAGCCATAAAAATAGATAACAACTGTAAAAGAAATAAAAACAGTTTTGAACACAGAAATTTTGTTTGTTTTTATTTACCCTAAATGAGGCTCCCTTTCATATTTCTTTTTGTCTACAGGTATCTCTTTTTACTAATACTTTTAACATAGGATTCCTGGAAGTTTTTATTGGTGTATGTTTATGGAATTAGTGCAATTATTTAAACTTTCTAAAATTCTCCTTCATAATGATTTAAATACTACAGGCATATTATACTTTATATAAGAATGAGCTTCCTCTTTACCCATATTTTATAAAATAATCCTTACATACTTCTGGGATATATATATATATATATGTATGTATGTATGTATTAAGTGTTCGCCATATAATTATTGGTTAAAAATAAAGTACTAATTTCAGAATAAATTCATTACCATCATAGTTTTGAGTAAAACTCTGTCTAGAGTGATCTAAAATTTCCAAAAGAAAATTCAAATTTCATTTGTTCTTTCTCTGTTAAATATTAAAAATATTTGCCTTGTAAAGTACTTTTCTGGACATTTCTACCTCCTATAGATATAACTAGAGAATTTTTTTATACTGATCCTATGGATACTGACAAACTTATATTCACATTTATGAAAACAATTTGATATTTTCAAGAACTGCTATTTATTGACAATATGTAGTGATACATGTGAGTTGTATTTTTATATACAGATTCATTCAAATGGGTTTTTAATTCAATTAGCTAATTTAAAGGAAATTAGTTATGACAAAAAAGATAATGTTCAAGTTGCTGAAATTTGCAGACAATTGTTTCCACTTATAGAAAATTCTTTAAATTTGGGTGGGTGTTTTAAGTTTAATTCTAAATTCACTTTGTTCTTTTTCCAGAAAATCACTTCCCTATCACCTGTGGAATTCCGTTATAAATGGCATGATTTTCTTTTTCTTTTCAGGGAAGAGTCCAAGACAGAATTCGCTTCACAATGACTCTACTGTGCCCTGTGATTACTAGGCAATGATCCTCCGAGGAAGGCTTTAGAAAATGTATTGATACTAGAACCAAGAACTGGTGGATTTTGAAGAAGTTATAGCTGTGTAAAATTCTATTTTAAGCTAGTTATTATAAGTATAATTTATTTTAAAACAAAAGGAAAAAAGAAAGCTATTTTTGATGTTACCAACGAAAGGTTCGGTTTCTGATGCCGCCTTGCACTGTTTGCTTCTCTTGGCCCAATCAGTATGTGGGGGGGGGCGGTTGTCGTTGTTTCCTTCTTAGTTAACAACAAAAATAATATCAGATCTTGGGCTAAGCATCTGACCAAACGAAAAGTGTGATATTAATAAGATAAATCCAGCTTTAGGAGGCAATGACCCCCCTTGGTTGATTGAGATGATTAAGTCCCTCATGCTTAAGTCTGCAGGGAAATTGTAGCAAAGCGGTTCCCGCAAGAACAAATATTGGCACTTCCACCAAGAATCCCCCAAACCATGTAGAAAGCGCGGAGCTCATGCCTACAAAAGAGTGGACCCAAGGGGCAGATCTAGAGGGAGGAGGGTGAGAAGTTAGTAACGATGCTTTGAGAAACCGAATCGCTGTTTTTCATTCCATTTCTCCTTTTCCTTTCCTGTTCCTCCCTCCCAAAAGAAAAAAAAATACATATCCACTGCCGCCTAAGTAGCTTGCGCTTTCTTTGCATCATTTAGTGCCTGATAATTAATGATGCCCGCGCCTGTCGCCTGTGGCCTGGGCTCAGGTTGGAGCCGCCGGCAGCCCCTGACGTCAGCGGCCGCGCTGCCTGCGTCAGGTCCCGAGCAGCCCCCGGGTGGCCTGGACTAGAGTTGCAGGGGATGCAGGGGGAGAGGCCCGGGCAGGGCCTGATGAAACCTCAGAAGGGGCAAAAGGAACTCCCCTCGGCCCGTCAGAAAGTCCTGTAGCGGTTAGAATGGCAGCGTTTGTGGCTCGGGGGACACTTGGCCACCCCAGACTGAGACCGGATCTGGAGGCCCAAACCCAGTATAGGCTCCTAGGGCTAGACCAAGCTGGGGATTCTAGAAAAAGAGGCCAGAGAGAAACGCGGAGCAAGTTTGTAAACAGCAAGCGTTTCCTTTATTCCACTCTTACCTGGGTCAACATAATATTGTTTTCCACAGACTCCAAAAATGTGGACCTTAAAAGATAAATAGACCCACCGTTTCTGCCTCACTTTGACACGACTTGGAAGTTGGTACTCCCGTGGAGTGTCTCGTCTGTGCGCTGAACGCTAGAGATCAAAACCTGGGGGAGGAGGATGCTAGGAACCACCACTGAGGGAAAATCAACTGGACCTCGCAGTTAACTAGCCACAATCTTTGCTCTCTCCTTGCTCTCCTGCCAGCCTCCAACCTTTCCTTCTTTTCTCACTCTTCTCCTCGTCTTTAGACCACATTGTACTACTCTCCCACGCTGAGTTCTCAAGTCTGTGGAACGGCTTGATTTGTCAAAGGGGGTCTTGGCCTCTGTGGTCCAGAAAAGTGTGTTCAATCCCGCAGTTGCCCATGTACTAAGGGTCGGAGGACTCGAGTTTGGGGAGCCATCAGCCGAGGATTCGGATCGAGTCTACAGAACTCGGTCTGGAACAAACCTTGTAGCTCTCGTGGGCCCTATCCTACCTGGATTTCTTCAACTTGGGCTTTGGGAGAATGATTTCTCTCCCAAGAACCCCTAAAGTATCTTTTTTTTCCATGATAGTAGTTGCCCTTCTCCTTTAGTTTTCCATCTTTTCATCTATACCGGAGGCCGGAGGGAGTGGACGGTGAGACTCCCTGAGTAAAAATCTGAGGACAGAGCTGTTTTTTTGTACTTTTTCCCTGGAATAAATTCGGGTCCCAGGAACTTCCCTCTGCGCGGCCCGAGAAAAACCGGCAGCGGAAGGCAACACTCAGGTGCTGAAAAAAAACACTGCCATTGCCGCTGCCTTCCTCTCCCCAGGACAGCAGCTGAAGGAAGTCAACCACTGGAGTGCTGCAGGCCTGGAGAAAGAACACGATTTCGCGTCGCCCTTCCGCTTGCACCCAGAGAGTGGCTGGGAACTCGGGCAGGAGCGAATTTCTGCCCCTCTCCAATTGAGAGCAGTTAGCGGGCTCTGTTATTAGGGGACAGACAAGAAAAGCATTTTCTGGGGGTGCGTTTTAAAAACTTAGAACTTGAATGACAACTTAAATAAAGGAACACCTTTCTCCCTAGTCAATAAATACTGGGGGAACCGACTAACTCTCTAAGCAAGTGGTCTCCTAGTTCTGGCCGCAACAACGTCTCCAACTCCAGCCTCATCTGTGAGGCCCAGGTTCAGCCGCGGCGCTGCACGCCGGCGACTTTGTAGCCAGCCTGCCTTCCCTTTCTGGGCACCAAAGTCTGGGGATAAGCTGAACCAAATTAAATCGAGATGCGTCAACTTTTAAAAGGCTTTTAAAAACCTGTGATTAACCCCTCCCCATATACTCCTCTGACTGGCGGATATAAATTGTAACATTCTAGTATCTCCAGCTAGTAAAAATAAAAAAATACATATGAATAACAACAAAAAAAAATGCCGTGACTATAACACTGCCTTCACAGCCTTGACTGGTGTTGGGATTTCTCAGAACGTAATTCATTTTAAAAAGATGATTAGTCTTGTTTATAAGCCTTGCCTCGAAGTGGCCGCTTGAAGATTTCAGGAATTATTCAAAGAAGGTTTTTTGTTTTTTTGTTTGTTTCCTGTTGTCTTTTATTTTTTGGAAATGCCTTTTACCGGATGTCCTTTGCTGCCCTTTTCAGGCAGCTATCCGCCCGCCTGACACTTGATTAAGCCTCAGGACTTAGAAAGATCATTTCCTCGAACACTAATTTGAGAGAAATCTGGATTCAGAATGTAGGTTTACACGCCCAGCTCGAATGTCTAATGTATCAAATCCTCGTTAACGAACGGCCGGATCCGTGGCCGTGTCAGCCAAAGGTCAGCCCCGTGCAACAGGGCAGCGTGGTTCAAAAGCCCTCTTCCACCACCCTGCCTCCCCCACTCAAATCCATCTTTCACATTTCAGTAGTGGAACACAAGAAGCTCCAAATAGAAATGCTAGGTTGTTTTTCTTCCTTTCTTCTTTTTTTTTTCTTTCT
>VBSM01000272.1:7409504-7425683 GCA_008086735.1 Cheirogaleus medius | reverse complement strand
GGGACCTGAGGGGGAAGGGTGGCCGTTGGGAGGGGGAGAGGGAAAATAATTCTTCAAAAAAGAAATCAGTCTTCTCCTCTTCAGTCCGCGGAAAATCCAACCGGGACGTTGACAACAGGGTATTTTTAGGAAACGCGTCCAAATATACAGGGTAAGAGTGAATGTGAGAAAAAAAAGTTGTGGGTTGTAGAAGTTATCAAGTGGGATTTGTGGCGCTCTCTGCAGGAAACGCGAGCGGCTCCAGTTCAAAGCCACATGCACCAACGTGACATATAAGCCATTAAAATATCATCCTGACGGCTCATTTCTGCTTCATCATACATTCCCTAACTGCTTCCCGAAAGCTGGAAAAGGAGAAATGAAGGATGACCGCCTCGCTGGAACCACAAAAGAGAGGCTTGGAGGGGTGTGTGGTCCCCCCTCTCCCACCCCGAAGTGATGTGCAGAAATGAGGCGACCCCGGCAACAGGTGGAGTGGGGTAAGTGCGTGAGTCCAAGGGGCAGACGAGAGACCTGTACCCCAGCAACAGCCATAGCAAGCGCCCTCATGGGGGGCCGTTGGCACCCAAACCCCAGTGGGGAAGGAGGCCCTGCCAGACTTTCTCCCCCATCTCCTCCTTCATTGCTCCCCCCAACCGTGGATATAGGCCCCACCCCACTGACACTAAGGGGAGGAGGGGGCCTTTCCGATGAAGGGTAGCGCTGAGGATGAGTCCATCTCTTCTTCCCAGGAGGAGGGGAAGAAAGGGGGACAAATGGGGCTCCCACTGGCATCGGAACCAAGAGTAGCTTGTTGCCCGCCTGTCTTCCTTTCTCTCCTGGTAAATTGCCTGGGTGCCCCAACATTAGGACAAGAAGGATAATCGTGGCCTGGAGCTTCCCTCGCCAGAAGTGAGCGCCTTCCCCGCCCACCCACCCCCCAGTTCCCGGAAGGGGGCCCCTGCAGGCAGCTTTTCCTCTCTGCCCCCACGGGGATAGCCCGGAGGGTATTGGCTTTCCCTCTCCAGGGTCAAAGAGCCAAGTTAGCCCAGCTGGCAGCAAGACGATGGAACTCCTCCGCCCTAACCTGACAGCAGAGGCGGGTCCTGCCTCAGGACTCTGACCGCTGGGATTCGCTCTCTGTGTGCGGCCAGCGGTGGTTTTGGGACTTGGCTTGCTTTTTCTCTCAGTTGCAAACGAGGTCTGCGACTAGCTTTCTGGGGAGCAGGCCGCAGCTCCTAGGATTCTGGCCACTACCCTAGACCCAGGGGCACTGGAAATTAGGGGCAAGTGAGAAGGGAACAAAGTTGGTCTGTGAAAGAAAGCTAGGACTTGCTTGAAGGCTGGACCTGAAAGTTTGGGGTCGACCAACCGCCCACAGGAACAGCTGGGAGTCAGCAGAGTATTAAGAATGGAGAGAGGGCCTTAGGAGGGCTGCACCTCGGCTGGCACTGTCTCCCTGAATCTCCTTTTGGATTCCAAGGTCATATTCTTCCCCGCTTTTCGACCTATTGGCCTTACAGCTACTCACACCACTGCACCACTTTCCCTTCCTCTATCTTAGCTGCCTGCAGGTTGGGGGAGGAAAGGATTCAAAGGGAGGGTTAAATGCCCAGGCTGATCCTGCGGGTGATCCACTGATACAGACTCTACTCTAGGTACGGGGAGGCTTCCCAGCCTTTAGCCCCGAGCTAGGAAACCTGAGCTTCTCTCTCTAGGGAACAGGAGGAGTAAAGGCCCTTGCACAACCCAGTCTCACAGCTCAACCTCCCCGGCGCTTGAAGGCCAGATGGAGGGATCCGGAAAGGTGCGAGGTGCAGCTGGCAGCGGCAGACAGCGGGCAGAGGCCGAGAGCCGATTCTTCTCTGGCTGGCGAATTCCCAGTTTAGGGCTTTTGCCCTGCGCCCTCCAGGGCAGAGCTGTAGCGGACAGGCGGACCACGCCTTTGCTGTCGCGCCTAAGGGTTAATCAGTGTGGAGTGGGTCGGGAACTGAAGTCTCTGGCTGCGGCTGACCTCTGACCTTAGGCAGGCCTGCACCGGCTAGGTGGGTCCCACAACGTGCAGATTCCGCGGCCCCCCAAATAAAAATGGTGCCTTTTGCACGTACCCCCTGCCCCACCTTCTTGGCTCTCATATGGCACTATCAATCACTGGGGCTCCCTAGCACCCTTTCCTCTTCTGAAGGTGCGGGAAGAAGACAGATTCTAAAAAGTCTCCAGGATGTGCTCCCGACTAGTAATTTTGTGGCCTTCGGTGGTGTGGGGAGCAAGCCTTGGGGAAAAACCAAACCGAGACCTTTTTGAGACTCCTATATCCTGAGGTTGGTGGGGACCTCAGGTCCAGGGGCCCAAGAACTGCTCCCAAATCCTCTCACTCCTCCTTTAATGAGATGACTCCTCCTTTAATGAGATGGCTTGCTTGCTTGCTAAGTGGTGTCAGAATTTGAAGTAAAGGAGATGTTTACCATGGTTCCTTATACAGGCAGGGTGCTAAGAACTGCCAGAGAGAGCCTCTTAAGGTCCCTATTGCCTGCCTGAGACTAACCTCTGCACCATTTGTTTGCATGTCTGTGGGTTTGTAATACACAAAGGGCTGACAGGACTTAGGGTAGAAGTGACCCAGACCTCTTAGAAGTTGGGGCAGCATTGTGGGTGGACAGAGGTCTCTAGGGAACCTCACACCCATTTCTCTCAGAAGAAAAAAGTAAATTCTATTATTGCCAACCAACCAGGACTTTTCCGTGCCAGACATCCTGCCATGAGGAAATTTCAGAGCGAGGACGCCCAGCATGCTGCCCTTCTGTAGGAATGCAAAGTTGGGCCTCCTTTCTTTCCTGATTTGTGCTGGAAGGAGCTTATAACCTTTGGGGAAGGATGCCTTTTGGTTAGAAAGAATTGAAAATAAATAAAACCTTCTGGGGAAAAGGTGAGTCTTACCCCCTACCTCCCAGGCCTGGACCTAGAAAAAAAGGGAAAGGGAAGGGTGAAAGCTGTCAAGCTTGTTGGAATCGGGGTTGGGGATTGAGAGGGAGAGAAAGAGATCTTTGCACATAGAGAATTGGATACCCTTTGAGATAACAGAGTCCCACTTGGATTTGGCCTATAGTTCAACAAGTTAAACAACGGCTTGTTCTGTAGGCTGCAGTGTCAAGACAGGCAGACATCCTCACTGACCGAGGACTTGCTGTGTTTGTCCAGCCTGAGACCTTTTCAATGACTGTTTGTCTTTCTAGGCCAAATTGAGGGTCAAGGCTGGGTGAATCACTTCTGTTTGGCTGTTCGACTGCCTTCAGCCTTGCCTGACAAATACTGAGGTTCTTAGGATGGTTTTAAGAATTTAAGATGGCCAATGGCTTGATAGCGCCAGCCACAAAGTGAATCTGATAAGCAATGCATATACCTTTGGGGAGTGTTATTTCTACTCTTCTCAACTATGAAATCGGGACAGTCTGGCCCAAATGATAAAAGCAATACCTTTTTAATCTGGTGAATTTTATAATAACTTTGAAAAATTAAGCAGTGTTGGGTCTCCCTAATGGGTCTGGGGGTGTGGGTATGGTCCACACGAACATAAACAGAATAGGATATGAAAATCTGCAAAGAAATTCCTTTCCTCTCAGTTCCAACATTTCTAACTCAAATTTTAACCTGCCAACCTCTCAGATAACAGTGGGCTTTCCTCATCACACCTCATTAAATTCAATTAATAAGTTTGAAAAAATAATGGGGGTTCCAGTAAATTCAAATTCTAGAAGTTATGGATTTTTGAGCATTGACTGAAAGAGTGCTTACTTGTACTTGCAAGACAGGACAACAAATAAGTTTCAGATAAAAGTCTAGCTGGAAAATTATTGTTTTCAATATTTTTATCACCAAAGATGTATTAGTTTTCAATAAATATTGGGCAGTTCTTAGCAGAGTCCTTTTCTTTAGCTTCCAAATTAAAAAATGGTCAAAGGCTGAAAGACTATCTTTAGAGCAACACCTTTTTTCATTTTTACATTCAGGCCAAAGAATCTTGCCACACAAACATGTATGAAATTGTTTAACTAGTGTGACTGTTACTGTTTTCTTCCCAAACAGGCTCAAAGTCAGAAAATGAGATACAAGACTCCCTTTGTGATGAGGAAACGATTACGGCTTTACAGAAATACTCTGAAAGAGTCAAGTAAGTTAAATATCCTCTTTTGAATATTGGTTTGCCGAAGTCTTTTTGTTTTTGATTTTTTAAGTAGTAACTTTTGTTTTGTCTTTTGGTTATGTTGGATTGTGGGTTTGGGGGTGTTGCTTGAGTTCAAAGGAAACTTAGAATAACACCTTGGTGTTTGATACATTTGCACACAAATCAATGACACAACGTCCCACAGGCAGCTGGCTAATCCCCCTCAATGCCTACTCATCTGGATGTTCTAGAATTAATATTTGATGACTCTCTCATTGAAACAACCACCCCTGACCTTCCGCAATTCCACTGTCACATTATTCTATGACATATTCATCTTGAATTCATTTCCGGACAATTTGATTGGAATGAGGTTTGACATGTATTGGCTTCCATGAAAGAAGCAGACTTTGATCTTGGTGATGGGGTTTACATGATATACATCATCTTTACCAGGGACACCAGCCTTCTACAATGTGGCAGCGACGACGTTCCCACAATGTGGTGTCTGAACAGGGAGTGACTGACAGCCGCTCTGTCAGGAATACCTTCATTGTGGAGAATTTAATTTAATATTCCATTTAGAATAAGCATATGATTTAGGGTTGGGTGTTTTCCCTTCTAGGCGTCTAGTTTTCTTCATTTCAACTACACCACTAGCTGATAGTTGCCTCTAAAGATGTTCCCTTCTTGGTAGGCGAAGCAACCGTCTTTACAATAGTTGAACGGACAACTCAGAATATGGCTCTCTTCTATTATTTGGGAATAATTTGATGGCAGAAGTTGAGAGAGAAAGAGAGAGAGAGAGAGAGAGAGAGATGTTGTTATTATGTAAATTCAGTTGTTTTGATTCCTTAATGCTGTTTTGGAAGATCCTTTAGCAATGTTTCCTAATCTTTTGTCAAAGGACATTTTGCAGAATCCTTGCTTGAAAGCTGAATTCTATCCAAGTGTATTTTCAGCTTCATTAATGATGATTAAAGCCCAAATTTCCATAGCAGAGAAGAAGAATATCTTCCTTTATTTCCAAAATCCTGATAGTTCTCATCTCCTTTGCACAATTTGGGCTTAGACATATGGACGGGCTCCTGGGGCTTAAATTATTTCTTTGCATAAGACTAGAGACAACCTTCCACTGCAGGAATCCTGAAGTCTGTCTGCAAATGGCCTCTAAAGAGATTTGCCTCTTCTTTAGGGTGTCAACCTGGCCAGAAACAGGGAAGAAATAACTGAACATGTGACTGCAGAGCTAGATGCAGAAGATTCATGTAACAAAGCTTGTGCTTGGCCAGCCTCTGTTCAGTTGCCCTCAGTCCTGGGACGCTGCTTTGGGCATAACCTTCAACACATAATCTCATTTAGCATTGCTCAAGAGATCAAAATGGAAAAAGAGCCTAGCTATTGCTCTGCAATCTCCTCCATTTTTTTTCCTTTCCAAGGGAGAAATTTGAATCAGTAATATGAAAAGCTCTGGCAGATGGTGGGACCACCAAATGTCCTATTCCTAGAAAGTTGGACTAGAAAAATCACTTGTCTATGCCACTGCATCAGTCTGGCTGGGGCAAGTAAAAGTGCTTAAGGAATGACTCTGGGCACTGGTCTGCAGAAGCTCTGGAGACTGAGGGCTATTTGGGGTCTGGTGGTGGAATCTGCAGCAAATAGACCCCCATGAAAACAAGTTTCTAGTGCATCTTTTTGACATCTACTAAAAATCTGTGGGTTGTAGGATATTTTTTTTTCCTCTGCAAATAAAGCAGGAATGTGGGCTTACTAGTGCTGCAACCCTACACATGGTTAGAAATAGAATGCTTCAGCTTTTGGTGTTGAAGACACATGTAGTGAGGTAAGTTTCTGAAGAAAAATCTGAGGACCACTGAGGGTACACCATTCCTTAGCCTGCCCAATTGATAAGCTCTGAAACTTGGGCTCCTTGCTTCCTGGACTCTGGAAGATGCAAAGGGATCCTTCTAAAGACTAAAATTGCCTTCCAAACATTGTTACCACAACATCTGTCATCTGTGGTCAACTTGATACTGGTTTGGTGCTTATTTAAGAGATACGCCTTGAACATTCTTAGGTAATTGCCCAAAGTTCTTTATCTGGAAATATTAGTGACACAAAGAAATTTTTTCTCCTTATTTCTATCTCTGGGGAAATGTCCTGCTCAGAGAATGTCTGGTCCCATTGCTGTGTTTAGCCAACCAAGATATAGACCATATGGTTCCAAGGAACTTTCAATGATTAGGCAACTTCAGTGACCTGCCAGTTGCCTGACCCCTGGCTACTCAAGCAAGCATCTACCCAGGATAGGTCCAGATGTTTTCAGCACTTAAAGAGAAGGCTGCATCTGGGAAGGAGCTCCATGGGGCCAGGCTACTGTCAGTGATTTTGGCTGAATCAGATGTGTCTGCCCTTTTGCTGCTGGCACAAAAAGTCATACATAGGTTCAAAGCTTTTCAAAGGTGAAGTTATTAGGAGAGAGTGTAAAATGCTAAAAGTCTATGTGTATAAAACTTCAGCTTCTTATCCCTGGAGTCCACAGAGCCAGTGGTTAGAATCCAGGGGTTCCATAAACTTGGATGGGGAAAAAATGCATCTTCATTTTCACAATATTTTATTGGAATGTTAGCATTTTATTTTATTATGAATATAGGCAGCAAACACAGAACTATTAGGAATTCAAACTCACCAGGCTTCTAAAGAGGTCCACAGCCTAAAACAACTAAAGACCCCTGTCCTATCTGTACTGTTATTCAAAGCTTGTAATGGTGATGAGGTCACAGTGTATATATTAAGGGATCCATATTGTGCAAATCAGTCTTAAAGCTAAAGCCGATGATGAGTTTGACAAACATTCTGGACAATCGGTTATAGATCACCTAAGTTCAAGTGGGAGAGAAAATATTTTATTTGCTGGACTATAGTAGAAGTTCTCATGCACTTAGGCCTGAATGCCACAGAAGTTGACTAAGCTCTGTGTTGAGGTATGGACTGTAGAAACAGCTGGGCAAAAGATCCCAGAGAAGAACACATTCTCTTTTTGTTTTGTTTGTTTTGGTTTTGATTTTAGGCCTTTTTGTCTGTGTTTGTGTGTGGGGGGGACTTTTATGAGTTCAGCTCAGAACTGCCTAGACAACAGCATTATTCAACAGACACCTGTGAGGTGGTGACTTTAAACAATTCATTGAGATGTGGAAACACTCTGCTAGAAACAAGGCCTGGTCAGTACTTGAAGGAAGGGAAAACGGGGCAAGGGATCGGAGAGGAGGCACCTCTGAGTGGAAAGGTAAACCCTAGAAAGTGAGCAATGTGAAAAAAGTGAAAGCCAAGAAAGAAGACAAATCCTCAATGTCTAGTTTCAAAACCACTGGGTGGAAGCCCTTGGTTGTGAGAACAGAAGTGGTCTGGCAGTCAAATGCTCTCCTCCCATGTTTTAACACAGCATCTATTGGTAGAGTTGCCCAAGCTCTTCTTGTGAAGAAGAAAGACCTAGGCTTTTCAAAATGAGAGAAATTGTTGGGGAAGTTATCCTCTAGATAAAGCGCAGCCCTGCGCAGGGAACAGTGCATTATTAAATGAAGAAAGTCTAAAAGAATCTGCCAACCATTATAAAGAAGTTAATTATTTCCAAAAATTTAAAAGAAAGCCTTATTTGCTGACCAGGAAATCTGTAAGAATAGTCCTTGGTGCTGGGGATGGGAGTGGGTTTCAATCAATTAGGAGTTGGAGTTCCCTGGAATCTGCCCAAACTTCTTACATCTGCTAAAGGGGTAAGGGATATTTCACTCAATCCTTAAAACTTCTCTTAAAAATTCCAAGACTTTCTCTGTTTTGGGAGTGGCTTCTATGGCTGCTAGGGAGAACTGAGCACTTAAGCTGGCATTTTCAGCCAAATCAAGCAAGGCAGGGATCCTGGCCAGCAGCCCTTTAAATCGGAGACGTTGCAGTTGACCCTAGCCTGTGGGCGCAAACAAAGGACACCTCCTTCCCGCCCCCACCCCACTTATGCCACACTCGACTGGGCCAGAACTGAAGTTTTTTTTTTAACTGACCAACCACCCCACCATAATGGCGCCTGCAGCACTGAAGGGCGTCTTGCGGGTGGAGGCCATGAACCTGCAGGCCCTCTCAGAGTCTGGGCTGGGAAACGTGGTGTCCCCTCTTTGCAGAGTTCCAAGGTGACGCAGAGGGAGGCAGAGGCTTGGCCTTCAGGCAACAAGTGGCCAGAGCTGAAAGTGGAAGTCATCCTTAAATCTCCTTTCCCAGAAGCTCCGTCTGAAGGCAGGGTAAAGAGCGCAGGACCCCAGATTGGCCAGGGGACATCTGGGGGCTAGAATCTGTTCCTTCTGGTTGCACGCCCCTCTCCTTTGTTTCTTGGGCCAGCTGGCCCGCATGTCCGTGGCAGGGAGGACCATGTCAGGAGGGCGTGAGTTTGAGGCCAGTCTCTCCCAGGCCATCACTGCCTCCTGCCTAATCCTGGTTCTGGCCAGATATTTGGGTTTGCATGTATCTGAGCGCCAGGTACTGGGGAGTTGGGGCTTGCAAGACCAAATGGGGAGAGCGTAAAGAGGAAGGCGAGGGAAAGAGGAAAAGAAAAGAAGGCAAAGTGAGGTAGGGGGTTTGGGGAAAATAAGAGAGACAAAGAGGAAGAGAAAGATGAGGAAAATGAGAAATTTCAGAGAAAGCGAGAAAATAAAATTAGGCCCAAGGGCCGCCAGCCTAGGAGTTTCTCCGATCCTGACCACCCTAGTCTGCAGCCTCCTTCCTGCACTCGATTCCTTCCCCCTCCTCCTCCTGGTTCCTGGGGCAAACTGCCTAAGTAGTCTCCCATCCCTGCACCCACGGTGCTACCCAGCAGCACCGACCCGGCTGCGGAGAAAACATTACGCACAGCGCAATGCCTCTCCCAGAAATTGTGGTGAATGGAGGCATAACCCAGCCTCACTTCCAGGAGCCGAGAGGCAAAGCCATCCACCCAGCTTTCGGGAAAGGAGGGGGAGGAGGCTGAGGGGGAGAAAAAAAGCTGTGCCCGGGTCAGAGCGCATGAGCAGTAGAATCGTGAGACGCTGTGGGGGTGGGCAGGCGGGGGAAGAGGGGGAGGAGGGACCGAAGGGTGGTGGGGGGAGAGAGAGAGAGAGACCGCGTGCGGCAGGACCTGTCATCTCTGACGTCGGGCCCGGCCACAGGCCAATGAGCGATTTAGGCGATTGTTCCTCTCGGTGGGCCCGGGCTGCGGCCCCGAATCTCTATTCACTTCCTCACGCGCGCCCCGCTGCTGCTTCTGTAGTTTAGGAGATTTCACGTAGGCATTAAAGACCAAGAAAGAGAAAGGGAATGGGGAAGCCCAAACCCAAAACTTGAGAGGGGGGGAAACTTTGCAGAAGTTTTATGTGGTTGTCATTTCCCCTCCCCACTGTCAGGTGACCGTGGCGTGAGCGGCCTGGCACAGGGAGCTTCGGGGATCTCTGGCCGGCAGGCAGCAGGCCGCCCTCTCTCAGCCAAGTGGGACACTGAAATTAATATATATGGCTGGGGCGCTACAGAACCACCACCGCTTTCACCACCTTCCACATCACCACTTCTATCATCTCCATTCCCTGGCAGGGCACCGTGCCCGGGAGCACCCTGGGGTGTTCGTCGCCAAAGTGCACTTGGGGCGCAGGTCAGATCCCTTTGGAGCAGAGCCCCCAGCAACCCACAGACTCAGCCCTTCCCTTCCTACTGCCCCTTCCACCTACCCCGCCGCCACCAACCCTCTCCAGCTCACTGTGCGTGCGGCAGGGGACTCAGCCCAAGAGCAACCCGGCCCAACGGCGGCGGAAACGTTTGGCCTTGCTCTGTTAACCCGGTTCACTGCTGGCGCAGTCTGGCTCCCAGTCCTACCGCTGACGGCAGAGGCTGTAGTGTGGCTGGGTTGGGCCTGCCCCCCGGGGCCCTGGGAGTGTGCAGCCCACGCCACCCGTTCTCATGCGCGCTATTTGTCTCAACAACAGGTAGCAGCTCTGGACACCATGGCCCCCAGCTCGCCGCCGCCTCCAGCCCCTCGGTGTTCCCGGGCATCCACGAGCAGCCTCCCCAGGCCTCCCCGAGCGGTCCTTTGAACGGACTCCTCCGTCTGGGGCTCCCCGGAGACATGTACGCGCGGCCAGAGCCTTTCGCGCCCGGGCCTGCGGCCCGCAGTGACGCCCTGGCAGCTGCCGCAGCCCTCCATGGCTACCGGGGCATGAACCTGACCGTGAACCTCGCTGCACCCCACGGTCCCGGCGCCTTCTTCCGCTACATGCGCCAGCCCATCAAACAGGAGCTCATCTGCAAGTGGCTGGCGGCTGATGGCCCCGCGTCCCCGCGCCTCTGCTCCAAAACTTTCAGCACCATGCACGAGCTGGTCACGCACGTCACCGTGGAGCACGTCGGCGGCCCGGAGCAGGCCAACCACATTTGCTTCTGGGAGGAGTGTCCGCGCCAGGGCAAGCCCTTCAAAGCCAAATACAAACTTGTAAATCACATCCGCGTGCACACGGGCGAGAAGCCCTTCCCCTGTCCTTTCCCGGGGTGTGGGAAGGTCTTTGCTAGATCAGAAAATCTCAAAATACACAAACGAACTCACACAGGTCAGTATTCGGCGCTGTCTGTCTCGTGCGGACACTCTGGGGAAGCAGGGCCTCGGGTCTGGATTTCCTCAAGTTCCAACTGGGTGGGCAGGAGGGTGGTGGGGAGAAGGTATTTTGGTGTTGTTTCCATGAACCAAGGTCATAAAATATTAATTTTGCGCTTCTATTCTTAGAATTACAGAAGTATCCGGAGGCTGTGTGTAGGGAGGATAGTGCGGGATTTCTGCTCTAGGGGACAAGGGTGAACGTGCCTGAGTCCCTGTGGGTGCTCTCTGCTTATGGAGTTTGATTTTAAGGTATTTAAAAACAACACTGTTTCCCCAAAGTCTTAAAGACATAGGTACAACTGTTTACCTTTTCCTGGTCCCTTTGGAATTGTGTGGCAGAACTCTTCCACCCTTTAGCCTGATCATCTGACCCACCAGGACTGGGGAGTCATCAGGCCCTAAGTGGCTTCTTTAGGATTTGGACGTCTCATTGGCTTACTTTGGCCCTATTTTTGAGCCTTGCTGGCCTGACATTAGGGACGTTTAGCGAACCCTCACTTTTACTTTAGCAGAGACCCAACGGGACCCATCCACCTTAAATGTCATTTTCGGAGCTGTTAAACAAAATGGGGCATGTGTCAACCACATCTGTTAGTTCTAGTTAACAGAAAAAAAGAAGTCCCACGCAAGAGCCTTCAAAGTTGAACTCCTCTGGCCAGAAGCATCTCTAATTAATGCAGTTGCAAGGAGAAAGTTTTCACACTTTCAGAACAGCCTGTGAAGTTACATTAATTAGTTTAGCAGCCATTGTTTGTACTCTCCTTAGCCAGAGTTTTCTCGCTCCCCTCCCTCGAAGTTTAAGAAGTCACCATCTTCTCCCCTCCCCCATTTTTGGGGCGGGAGAAGATAAAGTAAGTTCCAGCCTTGTGCCCCATTTCTCCTACTACTCGGGCGTCTTGCCTACTCATCCTTATGCTTGCTGGAACATCAACAATTATTAGAGTCAAAGAACTCCCCCAGGCTGGCACTGCTAAATCCCGCCTCCCCCAGACCCTCCCTTCTAGGGAAAGGTCCAGGGCCTGGGCACTGGCACACGCAGAAGCCAGACTACAGTCCACTTTAAGTATTGTACTTTATTTCCGAGCTCGTCTGTCTGAAAGTGTACAGTTTCCCCAAGTTCTTTCCCGGGGTTTTTTCCCACTCTCTTGCATGCATCTCACATACCCCCTCCCGAGTTTTATCCCCAGGAAGGGGGATAGGTGAGATCTTGATCCCGGCTGGCAGACTTGCTACTACAGGAGCTGGCGGCGAAACCCCCAGAGTAGATGCACAGTCTTGAGCTAAAGAAGGAACTCATCTGAAATACAGTTTTTATTTTTCAACAAGCGAACAAACAAACAAACTTTTACTGCTCTTTGCCGGCCCACTGTTTGAAGTCTGTGAAGCAGAAAATGGTTAAATTCTTAACGCAATCGACCTACAGCAGAGAAGCAAGTTCACTTCAGTGCACTGGGGTTGGCTCAGGTTTGGGTCTATTCAGGACAGAATTCTGTGCGTTCTTTCCGCTTACGGTCCTGATTCATTACTGCTTGGGTTAAAAACAACAACAAAATCTTCGGAGCCTCGCCTGCTCTGATGTTTCCCTCAAACCCCCCTCCTAAGTAATGAAAAGAGAAGAGGGAGGGAAAAAAACTCAACAAAATGTTTCTCAAATGGCAATAGACCTTACTACAAATTATTCATGAAGACAGTTCTAGATTCAACAGGAAAATAATTGCCTTTTCAAATATTAATGGCGTTTCATTTCCTCGAGTCGCGGAAGCAGGAAGAGAAGCAGATTTCTCAGGAGTTGAGATTCTCCCTGATCTGAATCCCGGGCTTGGCTTTGGAAGCGACTGTCCCTGCCGAAAGGTTTCACTTTGTGGCGGTCACAGCGATCCGGAACAATGGTGCTGCAATGAGGGTGGCTCGGGCCAGCCCCGGCACTCTGCTCAGACCCAGCCCCGGCACTCTGCTCAGACCCGGTCCCCCTCCCAGGACCCCTCGGGTGGGAGCTCGCCCCTACTTCCCCAGCGGCCGATAGAGTTAGGCTGGGGATCCGAGGTAGAGGAGAAGAGACGGTGTCGGAGCGAAGCCGCTGGGACAACCAGACCCAGCCACAAGTGCGAGAAAATGGCGCTGTCCCGGCTGTCCCGACGCTTCCGAACTTTGTCAGGCGGGCCTGGCGCGGGGTCGGGGAGGAGGTCTTTCAGGGCTGCGGAGCCTCTGGGATGAGATTCCGGACCTTTCACAGCGCAGACCCGGGCCCAGGCCTGGCCCAGCACTGTCTCTCCACCTTCACCCACCCACCCAGGGCGCAGCGCCGAGAGACGTGGGGAGGGTGAAGGACTGGAGGCAGTGTGTTGGTGGGGGAGGGGGTCTGGGGGGATGTCAAGCAAGGAGACCAGGGTGCCTCCTACAGCTCCGGAGGGAGCAGGGCGGGGGACGGGGGGAGACGGGGACGTTGCGGCGTCACCTGGCCTCCCAGGGGCCTGCGAACTTCCAGGCTGCGGGTACAGCCTCAGTGCCCTGCTTTTTTCTCTTCCGCTCCTCATCTGGAGCGAAATTACTGTTTCTTTTTTACTTTAATGTCCAACGAGGCGCTCAAGAGATGGGATAAGTGTGTGGCGGGAATTATTTCCGGGGAGAAGGGGGAACCAACCTCAAATCCCATCCCTCCTCTGCTTTCACAGACAAAAATCTTGTTTTCTTTTGCAGGCCCAAAATTGCATGATTTTTTGTAAGTGACTTTTAGAAAGAAAAGAAGTGAGAGAGGAAGGAAAGTTTTGGTTTTGTAGACGTTGGCAAGGATCAGAAGAGGGAAAAAGGAGGGGCAAATAGGAACACTGATTTATTCTGCATTTTTTCCCTGGTTTTCATAAAATGGTGCCGGTGTCACTCGAAATGGCAGGTGCCAGCACCTTCCTCAGCGAGAGCCCAGTGTACTAGCAATAACCCTGCAAGATGAGAACCCAGAGGCCGGGTTGTGCCGGAGCCCCAGGCTCACAAGCCGCAGCCTGCGCGGAGGCGCGGGTTGTGCGCAAATCTCTCCGCCTGAGCCTCTACAGGGCTCGGGAATAGGGGCTTTGTTTGCTCAAACCTGCCCCAAAGTGCCTGTCTTTCCTCGAAGCGGCGAGAGAAGCAACCACAAAGGCAACAGTCCTCCAGCCTTGCATCTCTTCCTCCTTAGCGAGATGCCAGTTAGCTGTTTCCTTAACTCGGAGTGCCGCGCCAGACGGCAGCCATTTGTTCAAAGCGCCCAGATACCTTCTTCTCCCCTTTCCGCAGCATTTGTAGCTCCGGCAGGAACTTGGGCTTCCGGGTTTTCGGAGTCCTTTCCTCCCCTGCACGCCAGCGAATCCACGCGGCGGTGAGCGCTGGACTGGGGCTCGATCCGGCTAGTATTTTCACCCTAACGCGCGCTCGCGCCTTCCCTCGGCTCTACAGGGCATCGCAGCTACCGATTGAGCTCCTTGCGGGCCTACCCCAACCTCCCGCTGGCCCTCCGGTCTGCGAAGCCGGACCTGGCCTGATCAAAGCAGCTGGTCTCTTCCCAAAGCCGCAGCGCTCAAGGGCGCGACTGCGGTAGAGACCTCGGATCGCGTTCTGGTCTGGGCGGACCCTGCCGCGCCAACCTCTTGGCTCAGGCATGTGAGGCCGGACAGCTGGGTGGGGGTGGTCTAGGGAGACCGGTCGACCTCGCAAGTCAGTTCGGACTGGGAGGGCCAGCTGCCCACTGCTGGGTCTCCGGGAAGCCGCCGGAGCAGCGTAATAAAATATTATTGCCGGCGCGCTTATCGGGAGGGGTCCCGGACCGTTTAGGCAAGATTTGAAGAATGCTGCTAAATGTTTGCCCTCAGGGGGTAGAAGGGAAGGGGAGGGGGCTCCATTTCCTGTAAAAATCGCCTCTGGAATGAATCATTGCTCAGAATACCTTTCCTGCAGCATGAATCCACATAATGCACACGCCATGTGAATCGGCTGCACATTCTTAAATTATTTTACTGGCCTTGGCGTTTGTACAAAACCAGCTTTAGGAAACAATTTGGGCCAGGATGGAGTGGGGGTGGGGGTCAACCGCTCGGGGTGGAGGACAGAGAGGTTTGGCTGAAGCAGTAACTTTAAATCCAGCAAATGTAAACTCCTCAGTTAACTTCATTCTCCGAGCAGAGGTGCTTCTGACTCCGAGTGGAGAAAATTTGGAGGAAAATACCCGAATGGATCAGGATTTTCGAGGATGGAAACTCGACTAAGATGGAGTCAATGTCGCTCCTCCTCCGTACCCTCCCCCTAAGCCTAGGCGGGAGAAGGGGAGGGGTAGAGGCGTGCAAGAGAGGGCGCCCGGGGCGCGCTGTCTGCGGAGAAGGGGGTGCCTGACTTAAGGCACCACGGTATCTGAAAATCTTTTGTGATTCTTTTTCAGAAAATACAAGAGGAATGGGGGAGGGTAGCGAGAGCGAGCTGGGAAGAAGGTCCATCAACACTAATGTTTCTGTGTTGCCTCCGCCAGGCGAGAAGCCCTTCAGGTGCGAGTTCGAAGGCTGTGAGCGGCGCTTCGCCAACAGCAGCGACCGCAAGAAGCATTCGCACGTGCACACTAGTGACAAGCCGTACACGTGCAAGGTGCGCGGCTGTGACAAGTGCTACACGCACCCCAGCTCGCTGCGTAAGCACATGAAGGTGCACGGACGCTCTCCTCCGCCGCCCAGCTCTGGCTACGACTCGGCTACACCATCTGCCCTCGTGTCGCCCTCTTCAGACTGCGGCCACGAGCCCCAGGTGGCCTCCTCGGCGGCGGCGGCGGCGCGTGGCGCCGACCTAAGTGAATGGTACGTGTGTCAGGGCTCGGGCCCCGTGGGGGCTGCCCCCGCTGCGCCCCCCAGTGCTGCGCCACCACCTTGCCCTGCTGCTGCCGCCGCCGCTTCCGGTATTAGGGCTACTTCTGTGGTTGCTGCTTCAGCGTACACTGACTGCGAGTCTAGGCCAGGTTACTGAGGCATGAAGAGGGAGAGGGCGAGAAAGCAGGGAAGGAAAGAAGGAAGGAAGGTAGGAAAAAAGGAAAGAAAGCCGGCCACCACTAATAGTTGTTAGAGCTCATTGAATATACTGATATAGTGTCCATTATTTTAAAACATAAATTTGGTCCCCATATCTATTCTACATTCACACCCAGAACCACTGCCCACGTGGCCCACAGGCCCTCATGACTGGACAGCATAAAACCAGTGTTAGGGGTAAAGAGAGATAGGAAGATGGGGAAAAAATTAGAAGAATTTATGTGCAATCCTGGCAACTGCAGGTAGCAAACGTAAAGCCACAAACTCCCCGTGTAGTTTACAGAATAGGAAATGTTTTCCCTGAGGACTGGGCCTCTCCCACCCCTACTCGTTCCCAGCTCCCA
>VBSM01000272.1:7328068-7409404 GCA_008086735.1 Cheirogaleus medius | reverse complement strand
TGACCTAGGCGGCAGTGTCTTGGTAAATCGCATAATTTCTGTGATGGTCTTTGTCAAAAATCGCACAATGTTGGTCTTATTTTTAAAAGGGGCGGGGTAATGAGAGATGATGTGCAGTAATAAATATTATAAAGGAAAACACCCAATGGGATCTAGATTGAATGTGTATTTGATATGCTGGGTATGAAGTTCTCAGAAAAAAGAACCAGATGTTGGGGGTAGGGGGCACGGAGAGGAAGGCTTTCGCTATTGTTGCCAACGAGGGAAAGAATCAGGGCCTGCCCATAATATGCTGAAATAAAAAAAATAAAATAAAATAAAAAGAGTCAGGGCCTGTTTCCTCTTCCCTCTGCAGGGGGAATGGAGCTGCCCCGAAATCCTAGCTAAGATTTCAAGAAGAAGAAGAAAAGAAAAAAAAAGAATAAAGTTTTGGTAGACCCATTCCAGTTTCCTAAGAATTTGTGTGTTGGGGGCAGGATATTTCCCCTGGGGAGAACCTCCTAAGGAGCTCAATTTTAAAAGTTGAGCCCAGCAGCAAACAAATCCTGGCCCTACCACTTTGCTGAACTTTCTTCTGCTCTCTCCTCTTTAGACACCGTTAAACAGTTCTCACTTAGGCCCCGAAGCCCCCACAACTTCTATCGATTAAAGTAATATTCTAACTTAAGTGGGACTGTTGCCCCAAATAAAAACCTCAATCTTCCAAATATTGCATCCTTAGTGAATCAATCATTGAGGAAGGTGGACTGCAATCCCTTTCCCCCGCCCCCGCCCGCTACAATAGCGCCCAGAGGCTGCCTAGCCCAGCGCGGGCAGTCGGCAGCAAACAACTCTTTCCCATAGTGAAACACTAGCCCTATCGCCAAGGTGCAGAGGGCATCTGCGGTACTTGCTTCTTCCGCCTAACTTCTGCGATGGCTGATGTTTAAAAAGTTCACGTGCCTTAAATGGGACTCATTTTTTTTTCTTTTCCGTTTCTAGTCCCCTCCCCCGCCCATTTTGCCATCTACCCCAATCCAAAATAATGAAATAAAATAAAAATGTTTGGTCTGCCACTAATCGCCTTTAATTTTTCATTTGCTTGTTACAGATGTCCACCGCGTTGCTGGAAAGGTAATCTCGCTCCGCGCAGCTGAGCGCCCGTATCCCGCGCCTGCGACATCAAAGGACCCGCGCACAAAGCAGTGTTTCTTCGCCACGGTGCATCTTCATGGTAAGTTAGGATTTCTATGGCAATGGGCAAGTCGCACTGAAATCCTGAAAGGCCGAGCCTGGAGCCCGTCCAGGCTTTTCATTAAGGACATAATATTTACGTCTAACAGGCCTTTTTTCTTGTGTATACAAGTATATATTTTTGTTTGACGCGGACTAAATCATTTTCATTTAATTTCCGGTAAACAAAACCCACGCGAATGGGCACTTGTTCCCGATCATAATAAAAATGGATAATAATGTGAGGGAAGAAAAGGGCCGCTTGAATCGCAGCTCAGCCCCCTTTGTTTCTGCTTTCTGCGGTGATCAGAGGGCGCATTTGGGTTTGATGGCGAGTTTCTAAAGGCAAGGAAATGGTTTGTAAGAAGGGAAAGAAAAGGAGAAAGGTCTAATCAAGCTCGGGTTGTTCAAAGAGTTGGGTTTTGGGGTTGAAAGTGTGAGTTTGACGGTGCATCAGCATGCCGCGTTAGGCTCGCCATGGAAATGCGCGCGGGGAGCGGCCGCTTCAAAGGCGGCACACTTCACTGCAGACACTCTATTAAGATACATTTGCGCTGACCTTTGCTTTCACGCCATTTAATACTGTCACTGCGCTCTCCAGTATATACTTCCTTCCTAGGACCTGCCTCGCCGGCATTTAAGGGTTCACCCTGCGCCCTGATGTGGGAGGTTTTGGCGCAGGGGACGCTTTCAGGAAAGGGAGGAGCTGGACTCCGTGCATCTTGACTGCGTCCCAAAGAAGCTCCAGGGTCAGAAGTAAATGGTTTTAGGGCAACCTCAGAAGGTATACAAATGAGCATCCCCAGCTCGGTTTTGTGCAGATCGCCTCTCTGAATCTTGAGCAGGATAGAGGTGTGGATTTGATAGGGACTTGAAGGGAAGGGAGCCACTCTAGGGAAGTCTGGGGAGTTCAGACTGTGCCTTTGGGACATTTCCACTCTGGTTCCCAGCACCGCCCTTCTGCCCCTTCATCTCAGAAGTTTCTTGTAGCCCCCCAAACTTGTTTCTCCCTAGGGCAAGGTATCCTCTGGCCTGGACTTGTCCTGGATGCCAACTCAAGAGCCCAAGGCCAAGGGGATGTGGGGAAGATGGCAGGAAAGTTAGAAGTCCATGTTCCCTTAATTGTCTTGTTGTTTATTTTATCCAAGTACCCCAGTGAATAGAGGAAAAATAAACATGGTGGAAAAAAAATCAAACAGTGGAGTCTTCTTTAGTGCCAGTCCTTGTGGTTGAATAAAAAGGATGGTCCGCTTTCTATTGAGCTGCAAAATCTTTGAAGTGGGAGTTATTATCTGAGACATTCTTGCTTGTCGTCCTAACAACGCTGATGAAACGTAAAAGGTTCTTTGTCAGCGATTTGTTCTCCTCTCTGTCAAACTCCCTCTGCCCTGTTAGTTTCAAACCGTTTCTAAAGAGATAAAATCAAACTTCTTTTTTAAAAATATGCATACGCTACACCAGTAGATAACTTTAGGACTAAGTCTTGCTAAGATACAAAAACAAAAGCAATGCCTAGACATCAGGGTCAGGGCCTAGATGGGTGAAATGTGCAGATGTCGGGGGGCCCTTGGCACAAACTCTGAAACATGGGGTGCAGAGAGTGTGCAGGCAGATTGTACATACTCTAAATCCATGCAGTCCATAATTGTGCATCTGCTTCTTCTGCTCTGGCCTGCACTTAGCCCAAGTTGGGTTACCTAGGTGAGCTTCCTTTGAGAGACTCCTTGGGATCCCAATATTTTTGCCCAAGATCCTTGGAACTAAAGGCTGCAGCCAAGTGATTGTTAATATTTTCTGCTCCTTCAAAGCCACTTCTGCTAAAAATAGACCCATTGTGTGTTTCTTCCCACTAGCAGCAATCAGCAAGCCCTTTCTGCCATTAATAGGAAGGAAAGTGGCTTGAAGGAAAGAGACATTTTAATAATTTCCTGTTTTCTTCAGAATCTTGGCAACTGGAGTCCAGAAAGTTTGGTCTACAACATAGTGACCCAAAATGCATGCAAATACTCATCCTTCCCCTCATTCACATGTGCAGTTCTTCATTTTATATTGTACCCAGGAAAGAAACTTTCACCCTGTTCAGGTTTCCCCAAACCTCCTATTGTGGTTTCAAAGGTGGTTTAAATAAACAAGGATGTGCTGATCCCCCCCACCCTGTGTGTGCTGAGTAAATGGTTTGTGAAGAAGTTTCTCCAAGCTGTAACCCATGCTGTTATTATAGTTGCTGCAAAATGTTGTCTCTTATATCGATTTTATTTGTTTACTGGAGGTCTCCATATGTTTGTTTATATTGCTAATTTATGGGAAATGTAATGATTGCAATGAATGTGATTTATACAGATAGGCAAACGTTTTGTAATCATAATTCACACACAGAAAAAAGCCTGAATGAAACCTTAGACTATGTGGTACCCTCTCTAATCATACTGTTTGTGATTTATCACCCATCCCGTTAGCATCAATTAAATTATGAACTAACTTGAAAGAAAAAATAAGTTGTTATGTATTTGACTGAAAGTGATTGTTGAATGAAAAACAAAGTTGAAAACCACAGCTTAATCTTGTTGTAAATATGTAAATGTAAATGAATTAAATCTGTGATTCTTCTTCCTTCCAAAGGCCTTTATGTACATGGAGCTCCATTTTATTATTTTCGTTGAAAATAAATGACGTGATGATTCCTTTCCTCTTTTGAATCTGAGTGTCTTGTTTTTGCTTCTTCATCCTGGGAGAGACTGGGGGGCCTGCAGCAGCCTCCAGTCTCTCTTCAGTCTTCGTACTGCTTCATAGATACATCTCTCTGGTCTAGTCATTAGGAACAACAAAATGGGAGAGCCCCCCAAAGCTGCCATCCTTCATCATGGGAGAGACCTCCCTCGTCCCAATTTCACTCCAAGGACACTGACATTATCAACCAATTTACATTACATTAGGGAAAAAGGGAAAAGGATACTCTTGGCATCTGCCAGAAAAGGTTGTCTTCTCATGTCTGCCCCTGGACAGGACGCACCCTTTCACAAACCACCTCTGAATTCCCAGAGAAAACCCTGGTAGTTGGAGGGAATCAAAACAAAGAAAGAAAAACGGCGAGTTGGCTTCAAGCCCTGACTAAACTCTACTGGAGTGTCAGGCAGAGTTGCCCGCAGGGATCTTCGTAGTTGGATCCTGGCTCCCCTGGAATTAGCGGCTGCTCAGGCCTCAAGGTTCCAAAGCCTTAAAACTGGAAGGCTACAGCTCACATGACATTTCCTTGGACCCTGACTGAGATCTTTGGTGGGCTTTTCCTTCTGATGAGTGAGTACTCTTATCTGGTCATGCTACTGGGCCACTTATTTCAAAATGTGTCAGAATCACCTGATCACCAGAGCCAACTTTCTGACTCCACTGCTGTCATTGAGCCTAAAGAGGCCCGCATCTCTTCTTTTACCCCCGCGGCTACTGCGCAGGTGCTATATCAGACAGCAATTCTGCCGGCCCCTTTTCAACTCCTGAGAAGTTGGTTCCAGTAGGTCTGGCTGGGGCGGGGAGCTGGACAGAATGGGAGAACAGTAGCTCCTGGGGTGGGAATGCTAGATCTCCTTAGAGAACACCTTGAAGACCCAGCTCATAGGGCAACGACTGCAGTCTTGGAGAAAATATTGGGGGAAAGGACCCCAGCGTTCTAAGGCATAAGGGTGAGGCACGGGTATAAGAACGGAGGCCACGAGAGGAAGCCAAGACCTGTCGATGGCAACACGGAGAACGGAGGTCCATGGACATTAGCACTGGAATTAGCGCCCCCTCCCGTCTCTCTTGTGAAGGGACCCCCTACCCCACCTCAGGGACAGGTTAGAGGGGGCTCTGCTGTGGCTTGCGTCTCCTTGACCCAGCTTCTTTGAGAGAGAGAATACTCATTAAAGTCCTTTCACCGACAGAAGTATTGTAGTGGTGAGCAAGTGGGGATTAGGAATGAACTCTGCACTCCCAGTGAGGGCTCTTGCAGGGCTCCGGACTCAGTCTTGCTGGCTGGAGTCCTTACAGCTGCGCTTCCCCCATGCCGCCCAGGAAAACTGCGAGGGCACCCGGGATTCGCCGCCTGAACCATTCCAGAGAATAGAAAAGAGAGCTTGAGGAGGGTCGGCTGTCCTTGGCATCCCTCTCTGGGGTTTTGGAGAAGGAAAGATCTGTCATTGAACCTTCCACGTCCCAGTAGGGGCGGAAGAATCAAGAGAATAGGGGAAGAGGAAAGAGGAAGGGTTCTGGGATATTTCAGCATCCCAGGCACTAGGAGAGCTCAAACGTCTTTGAGCCATTATCATGGTGATCATCATTATTATTTTGGATTATAAACAACAGAAATTTATTTTTCACAGTTTTAGAGACTTGGAAGCCCAAGATCGAGGTTCTATTTTTTTGGCAGAGTTAAATGGTATAAGCTTTGACAGAGGGTTGAATTTACTGGTCCTCAAATGCCCGTGGCTAGCCTCACCCTAGAATCACCTCACTCACTTGTCCTCTGGGGAAGTTATCCACTTCCTGTCCCTCATTGGTAGTGCCCAGAAAAGTCTTGGCGGGTGGGGCTTAGCCTGCTAATGAGCTAATGATCCCCTACCGGCCCCTCCCCTCCTTTTCACTACTCTGAACTGAATCGCCAGGTAAAAACTACAGGTGTGGTGGAAAGACCTTAGTTAGGAGAAGCTGTCCCGCCTGGCTCATCCACCTACTGCCCCTGTGCCCCTGGATAAGTGATGAAACCTTCCTGTGCTTCAGTTTCCTCTTCTGCAAAATAAAATTAAAATGAACCTCCTTCATGAGTTTGTTTTGAGCATTAAATAAGATAATACTTTAAACGTTTAGAACTTACTTGTTAAGTGCTAGTTGCTGTTACTATTACTTACCTTGAACTCCAGCTTTCAGCTCCTGATGGAATCAGATGACTATGTTCAGTCCCTCCTAGAAAATGTGGCACTCTCAGGGGCCTCATAGGAAGAAGGCAGTTTGCAGCTCCTTCAGGCAGCCAGAGAATACCTGAGGGTCCTGATGCCACATGAGTTTATGTTCTCTGAGAGTTCTAGAGCCTGTTGTACTGAGGACTTGAGGCAGAGACATAAATTATTTCTTAAAGGCCCAAGAAAAATTAGAGGAAATTGAGTTTATATCAGTGAGGAACAAAGCTGAAGAAACCAATCGCCTTAATATCACCCCTATGACTTGTTAAGACTCTGGCATTGCAGTTAACTCCATTGCCCAGCTGCCCCATGTTGATTTATTTTTATCATAAGTCTTTGCTGTTTATTGTGAGTCCCTTGTTGGGCTTTTCAAGAATCAAGTGTGGAGGGCAGGAAAATGAGAGTGGGGAACAAATGCAAGCAGCTGGGAGGCCCAGGACAGGGCCTTTGGGCAAAAGTCACACAAAAGTATACTCTTCCCAGGAAGGCATCAGGACCTTTTACACAATCATGGTTTTCTCTTACTAAATCCTCATTCTGGGAAAATTAATAACAGCTTGGTAAATAAGTGACCAGAGATTCCACAATAACATGCTCCACTAGTCACCAGTTTCCTGTCTGGGCATCAGAACATCTTTGCCTTTTTACCCAAGTATCTACAATGAGGAAAATGAGCAGGAATTTTCTAGGAACACTATCAAGCTCAGATACTGAAGTCACTCAGGAAAGCAGAAATTTAGTAGACAATTAGGGGAGGTCAGGGTAGGGGCCCTGAATCATTCAGTGGCTTTGCAAACATTCAAAGACAAGAGGAAAACAATGCCTTAGGACACAAGTGAATCTGATGTAACTATGACCAGGAAGATGCACTTTGAAACTTGTCCTGCATTTTTTTTCCTCCTTTAGAACCAGTGTAGACTCTACATCAGCCTAAATTCAGGGCAATCAATTCAAAACAAGGTGAGCAGGGCTGTACATTGTTCTGAGCCTCACAAGGGATGAACAGCCTTGAGAGATGTCTGCAGAGGGAATAAACCAGAATTAGGTAATTATCTATGGTTCTTGCTGAGCCATGTAGTTGTAGAAAATTGCAAAAAGAAAGAAATATAATCCACTACCAAGATTGGATAATTTATGTAGAATATCAGAAGGTTGATTCAGTTTTCTTTTGTGGTTGACTGAAGACTGGCCCATGCAAGAGCAGGTTAGCCAGGTGAGGATGGTGTTTTTTGCCAAAACTAGAAGGAAACTGCAGACAGCTCAAGGTCCATGGTTTCTGCCACTGTAAGGTCTCACTCAGGGTTTAACAGGGCTCTCTAGGTTTTGCTCTCATCAATGTATTAATTAAGCATTAAAAAAAATACACCCAACATCTTGGTGAAAAGTGTTTTGCCTGAAATGTTCATATTTCTAAACCATGAAAAATAGACATCTTCCCCTCACCCCAAATGTTTGCTTATTCCTATGAGAGAAGTAGAGAGTTGCCGGATGCACATAAGCAATTCCTAATCACACTGCAGCCACTTTCACCTGAGAAAATATAAGTGTTTCAAACATACCATAAAATTTTCCCTATAATTTCTGCCACTGCATTTAGTAAGGAATTCATAGTGAAATGCTTTCTATTGTCCTAAAAAGCTGCCCAACTTTCTTTTTAAAAAATGCAACAAAAAACTGTTGTAGAAAAACAGCCTCCTTTAAGTGTGAAATATCATTTCATTGTAAAAAGTTAAAAAAAGGAGTGGTAATCCAACTTCCGGAAACTGTTCTGAATTATTTCACCAGACCCTTTTAAAAGGGGATTAGCAGGGCTTTGGGAGCAAAATCCTTCTGTTTTATTCAATCGCTGATTTTATGTTATAATTACTAGCTGTAAAGACTTTGGAATTAGTATGCAGGCACCGTTAGGACCGATGCAGGTGCTATTCTAATGGTTCAGCTTTTTAATTAAGAAAAGAGGTAAGAAAATCGAATCATAAAAACACTTTTGTGAGAGCTGAGAACATTGCAGGACTGCATGAATAAAGCCTTTATACCTTCCCCTGACAGGTCAGCTACTGAGACGCTGACTTACGACCTTTTCAGGGCCAGACAATAGTTAACAGCTTTCTCACCTTGTCCCCACAGAACCTTTTCTTCTAGGACAGATCTTATGGAAATTGCCTTAAGTAGCTTGACTTCCACAAAAGATTTTGCAGTTAGAATGGATACATGTCCATATTGAAATGCCTGCTATTTGGCCCCAACTACAGATCTCTGGATCCCTTCTCATGGATGGGGGATGGAGGTGTCTGGGAGACATAGAAAGTGGATAGGGGAACACAATCTGCCCTGAGATAGGCATACAGGGACACATAAGGACCAAGGCCAAGGTGGCTCCTCCCCCATTCTTGGGGAAACAAAACAGGAGCAGTGCCAAGAAACCCAGGCATGGGCTGCTGATTATTCTGGGTTCTTCTGAAGGGGCTTTTCTTGAAGGAAATAAATTTGGCCTAACACTCCTTAGTCTTCTTAGAAACAGCACAACTCAGAGGGGATGCCTTAGTCCTTTGTAAGTTCCTTCAACTCCTCAGCCCCCAATATTCTTTACCTGTGAGTAAAACTGTTCTTGCTCATAACACTTCAAGACAAGTTCCCCAGATCTTTCACCATAGTTAAGGTGGTGCCATCCCAGCCTTGGAACAAGCAACTGTTATATCTATCATCCTTGTGGAGCCCCCACTATTCTCTATTTCAGGGTTTGCTAAAGTCTGCATCCCAGATCTGGACTCTAAGGGAAATCCCCACTCGGTCTTCCTCAGGCTCTAATAAAACTTCCATACATCACCTTTTCTTCCCAGACTCCGACGGGGTGTGTGGTTGGGGAGCTGGTCAACAACCAGCAGCCCGGGCCTTGCTCTTCCTGAGAAGACCAGGGCGCGCCTGGGCCCGGCCGAGAACAATGCGAGTATTAGGATATCAGCCGCCCTCGCAATGATCACGCGTTCAACGATTTTGTTTTCACGGCTGAGGGGGCTTTTTTCCAATGTAAATCAAGCGCTTTAGTTATTAAGGCCGAACACTAATCTCCAACAACCTTGACATAATGTGGCCGGGCACGCCGGCCCACTTCGCACCTGCAGTCTGAATAGGGCTCCTTGTCAATGGGGGACACGCTTGTTGCCCTGGCTTGCAAAGGAGGGGAGTGAATAAGTCAAGCTTTGTGAATGCCCATGCGCGCTCTCCCTCTCGCCTTTGATCACGGAAAATGTCTTCTAATTTGTCCCTTTTTCATTGTAACAACGTTTTCAAGGCCCTTTCTATTTTTCCCAAACCACATTTTTATAAAGAACATAAATCGCCCCCCGAAAACAAAAGGGGCGCGCCCGGGCCAACTGGCGCTATCATGCTTCAGCGTTTCCCGGCTCCGGCTCCGGAAAGGTTGTTGGTTCTTGAAGTTGCCCTCTCAGCAAACACTGGGCTGGAAGGCCCCAGTCCTCCAGAACTCCAGATCCGGGCTTCTTGGAGGAGGGTGGTGACAGAGGCTGCAGGAGGGGAATGTAAAGGGACCTCCCTTTTTTTGAGGGTGGGAGATCTGGTGTGGGGCTGGAGGTCAAAAGGGCGGTGGAGCTAAGAGTCATATACTAGGGATCTAGGGGCGGAAGTGTCCCTCAGGGATACGATGAAGATTCCCTGGGCTCTCCTAATTTCAGCAGGCAGTTTCCAGACTTCTTTCTTGGGAAGTGGAAATGAGTGATACACCTTTCTTACACAAGGCAGGTGTGTGCGCTCACGCCACTCTGACTACAACTGCCTTTTGCAAACACTTTTCTTCCTTCCTCCCCCCATGCCCTCAATCCCCCCCACCGTAGTCCTGCGTTCTCCACAAACCCAGGGAAGTTGGGGACCATCTGGAGAGGCTCCCTGCCCGCAGACACCTCCTCCCGCCATATTTGTTGTGGCAAGCCAGAGAGCATTTTAGGAACACACCTTCCACATAAAAATCCTACAGGAAAACAGGGTTAGTGCCATTTTATTCTGGGCTGTGAAGCAACCTCTTTGCTGGATATGGTTTTTATTTGAGATAGGAATTCACTCAAAATTTCTCTCCAGGAACACACCGGCACTAATGACGTTGATGTCTCATTTGGTGGGATATTAATTACCAGGTTGCAAATCAATGAGCAACCTCTGCTCCTCCTCCCCCAACCTCACTCCCAACATTGATTCAGTTTGAATTTCCAAATGTTTTGGGGAACCTCTTGCCAAGAACACTTTTCTCCTAGAGTTTTAACTTTCTCCCTTTATCCTAGAAGATCAAATACTTTTTTCTAGGATAAAGGAGGTTTAAGACTTCTGTTTTCTTCCTCCCATTTGTTATTATAATACTTTAGCGCAGGCTCCGGGTAAGAAAACTAACATAACCCACTAATACAGTTTAAAACACTTTGATGTCTTGCCAAGAAACACACTTCCTTCAAGAGAGAAGTCAACATTTGTTTTTCACATTAAGTGGCGTTTAGTTGCCAGTGGAAAAAAAATAATTCTAAGGACCACTTTTTAATTCGATGGATAGCAACCGCAGGGGTCTAAAAGAAAATAACGACGATAGCTATAGACACAAATAACTAAATTACCAAAACGTTAGTATATCTCCCGGCTTCATTAATATGTAACAGACTCCCCAGTTAATCTCCAAAAGCTAGTGTTCCCCCTGTAAAATAGCACTCTGGGACGAATTGTACATGAGATCAATCACTGCTAATGCAGGAAGGTTTACTGCAGGAAAGAAAAAAAAAAGCTATTTACACCTTCAAATAGAAGCTTTTCAGATTTAGGCGTAAGAGCCATACATCAACAAGAATAAATGATTATGAATTGGTAAACGCGCCCTCCAGCGATTAGCTATGCGACGCTATTTATCATTTCTTGGGTGGTGATGGTGGTAGAGGTTTTTTTCTTCCTCTTCTTTGCCTTCTTTTAAAATCATCTGACTGTTTGGAAAGAAAAGCTTGACAAGCAGAGGAGAAGAAGGAAGAAAAGACACCGCGGGAAAGTTTGTTTTTGCATATACCATAAGTCATTAAAACATGGCCGTGCAGATATAAACGGGGTCATGTACTGAGAGCTTAATAAGAAATAATGCAGCCCTTTCATTGTTTCATTTGTTATTAGGGGATTGCTTGCCCATTGGAGTTGACACATCAGCAGGTATCTTTTTTTCCTCTCTCCTCTCTCTTTACTGAACCCCATCCCCCATCACTTTGCCCCCTTCTTGTAGTCAACAAATACATGTCGTTTACTATCCGTGAAACTCATTTTTAAATCTATTATTAGTCCTTCTTTTTCTTTTTCCTCTTCATTTTTAAAGAAAGAAGGAACTTGTCTTTGTATGTGCGCAGGGAGCTGCGTGTTTGCGCTGGCGCCGCTGTGCGCGTGGCAGCGTGCCGGCGCAAGATCGCGGCCAGGAGGCCGGCCCAGCCACAGTTGTCCAGGGAAACCGCGCTCCCGCCAAGGCGCCGGGTCAGGGACTCCTGGGGACCCCGCTTGCTGTTTGCAACACAAAAGCATATGCAGCCCCTAAACATTCCAAGAGAGACAAAGGCTGCAGCGGATAACTGACTTAACCCTGGTTAAAATAGCTCACAGCCAAACCCCTCGCCCATTTGAGCTCTGGAGGGTAATGCGGGAGCTTTGAGACACGACTAGGGCGAGGGGCTCCTAGACTTAGGCCCAGGCCTCCGCTAGACTAGGGATCAGGGAGCAATTCTTGGTGGTAAAGTGAGAATAGGCTCTAATGCAAGGCAGAAGGGTGACCCGCGCCGATGAAAGGCGATGAAGGGATCAGGGATCGTATCCCGGAAAGTTGACCTTCCCTCCCCAACTGCCTGTCTGCCCGCCTGCAATGCCGACTTGCCTGGGCCTTGATAGGAGAGGGGCGCTAGCTTCCCCTGAGCCTGATAGGAGCATCAGCAGCGTAGCCAGTTGTGTTGCCAAATCTGTAGCAGGAGGTGGGGTAGAGCAGGTGTTCATGGCAGGGACTTCAGAAATCCCAGAACTCACCTGCGCACTGCTCATGTGAAAGAGTTGGTCACCTGAATACAACAATGGCCCACCTTTGGTAGCTAAATGGGACTCTATGGGCACGTTTCAAAGACCTCAGGGCCTCTGCATCCACACTCACATTTGAGGGTGTTGCGCGTTGGAACTTGGGAGGAGAGTGAAGCCATGGGGGCAAGTTATTGTGGGCTGCTAGAACACTTAACTGAACGAGAAGACTCCAGCTCAACTATTACACGCTCCCATTACCACACACACAGTTCTGATATGAGTTGAGTGTAGACCATGTTTTCTTAGGTTCAAGAGCTTTACTACAGCTGGGAGGGGGTTTGTGGCTGTAAGTCTGTCAATTCAGGTAACATTTCCTAGGAGATATTTCAGGTAAAGCTACACCAGACTTTGCAAATTGTCTCAAGATTGTGGAATAAACGCAGATCATTCCCCCACAGGTAGGAAAAAGGCCTATTTCAGGCTTTGATTACAACTGATGTTTAAAGCTAAAATGTTTAAGGAAAGTGTTGTACCTATAAATACAGAAGGAAGGAAAATTCTCTCCTTCCAAAAAGAAAGTTTATAAAAATAATATGAATCAATAATATCTAATCATGCATCCCTAGTTCTAGAACATATTATGGAGCCACTACAATATAAATTATTGTATAATATCTGAAGAGTGGGAGGAGGTATGAAATGTTCCTAGTTTATTTTATGCTTTATTATGTAAACTTTTCTTCCCTCAGGGAATTCCCTCCCCCCATTTTGATAACTCCTGACAGGCCGATGTGCTTGAAGGATTTGTTCAGACAGTACTGACCATCAGAGAATAGATTTTCTTTTACTTTTCAAAGCTGGCACAGTCGTGTGCTTTATAAAAGAGACATGGAGAGAAAGTATGGGCTCAAAAATTTGAAAAAGAAACATACATTCCTCTTATATTTCCCTCCCAAGAAGCCTTGAATACTTTGCTCCTAACATTGACTCCATGAAAGAAAAAAAAACTGTTGAGAGCAAACCCTGAGAAATAAGCAAACTGTCATCAGAAAGCTTTAATTTTGTAATTCTAGCAAAGAATATTACTCATTTACTTTCAATTCTTCAACATTTTATTTTTAAGTTTAAATTTTAATGTCATTATTTTCTCCTATACAATCCATTTTTAAAATAAAGGATTCCCTTTATGATATGTTTTCGATAGTGAAAGTCTCTAAAGATCTATAATATTATTATTTATCTGAATTTTGTAGCTCTGAGGGCTGTATACACGATGTAATTGCTTTAACATGTTTTCATAAATTACATTCAGAAATGTGTCATAGTAAATTACCTTTGTAATAAAATGTAAAAAATGCAAATGGCTGTTGTCTTTATTACGTTTTAAACCATTGGTTTATCTGCACTATTTCACTTGTCACTTGCACAATATGTTGGCTAAAGGGGCGGCACAGTTTGATAACAGAGAGCTGGGTCCTGTGTGTAATCTTGCAGGCACGTACAGTTTGGGTCATTTCCTCATCTCCCGCAGAAAAGACATTATCCCACTCATATTTACATACTTTTCAATATTTGTCAAACAATCATAAATTATAAATTAATGAAATGTTCGACAGTCTTCAGAGATCAGACTAATGAAGACATTTACCTTTTTGGTGATTTTGAGTCTCATCTTTATAAGTTTAATGACATTTTGACGCTCACGCTTTATTAGGCTTTATTAGATTTGTCCTTCGCTCCCGCTGTCATTCAGATGTCTCTGCAGAAACATCACCTGCTTCAGGTACAAGAACAAATCTACATTGACCAGGAAACCTGCAAAACAGGGACTCTGCAACCTTAGTTTTAAAGAATTAATATCGAATTGGTTTTTTAAAAACCACTGGAAATTTTTACCCTTCTTAAATTTTTTAATAAGACTGCTGTTGTATTTATAACACCAGTAGGCAATAATATGGATACACTGGCATATGCGCAGGCTGAGATATACTGTAATTTCAAAGTGATTTACAGCAGTGCTATTAAAAATGGAGAGCAGTCCTGATTCTGATTTTTAGGATTTTATGAAATTTCCTTTGTATTAGGTTGGGACACAAAGTTTGCCAAACCATCTCTTGAGTCCAAAGGTAGGGGGCTAATTTAGAACTTGGTCTAAAAATCAGGAAATGGATACCAACTCACTCAGCTCTGGTTCCAGAGAGGAGGAAGGAAGGAAGGAAGGAAGGAAGGAAGGAAGGAAGGAAGGAAGGGAGGAAGGAAGGAAGAAACTGTTGGGTGCTGCATTGGTCTTGGATCCTCAGAGAAAACCAGTTATGTGCCTGCTTAGCACAGAACTGGAAAGGGATGATGGAAACACCATGTGCCCATGAGGTTGATAAGTTTTCCTGGAAAATGTTGGCTCCCCATGATCTCATTATGATTGATGGCCACTGGGCTTTTTAATAAAATTATAGGTGATGAATTTAGTTCTATCCAGAAAGGTCAAACGATCAACCTTGACTTAAGATTCAAATAGTAAATCACATAGAACAAATGCACATCATCCCCACCCATTCCCAGCCAGGGTAGAAGTGAGCTGGGGCTTTGGTGCCATCAGACTCTAAACAAAGGGCAAAGGGCCCAGGAAGTAGGAATGTCAATGTCTCTGTCATCAGGTTGAGCAATTTCATTAGCCCTCTTGCAAATCTTATCAACCCACGTTAGTACACACCACCCTGTGGGCCACCAGACGCCTTGCTTTCTTGCTTTTCTAAGCCTTACCCATTTGGGACATTGTGGTGTTGGTGGAAGTGGGAAAGTGGTGCTGGAAGGATGGAGCAATTCTTAATTACCGTTCTTAATTATCTTTAAGTGGAAGGAGATATGTGTGTATGTGGTGTGTGTGTGTGAGAGAGAGAGAGAGAGAGAGAGAGAGAGAGAGAGAGGTGTATGGCCAGAGAGACAATTTTAGAGGTAGCTGCCCCCTCACCAAACCTTTATCCTGGTTTATTGAATGCTGTTCTGACAATCTGGCTTAGAGCATAGAGCATAGGTTAGAGGCATTCGCTGGGTGGAAGGCAAGAGGGTGACTCCCATTTCATCCCTGAACATTGACTTAGGTTTAGCCTTTGCCCCTTTATAAAAAATACATCAGGAATAAAACGGTCACCCATTAAAGTCTACATCCATAACCTATAAAAATATTGGGAGCGACTTCAAAATATTTCCAAACACTACTTTTTTAATACACAATGGAGAGTTATTAAGC
Organism: Cheirogaleus medius; assembly: GCA_008086735.1. Classification (NCBI taxonomy): domain Eukaryota; kingdom Metazoa; phylum Chordata; class Mammalia; order Primates; family Cheirogaleidae; genus Cheirogaleus; species Cheirogaleus medius. The sequence goes on along the minus strand of VBSM01000272.1, from coordinate 7,393,987 downwards.
GGCTTCTTGGTGAAGCGAGTATGGCTTCTGCAATCATCAAAAATTGATATGTACCGCTAGTAAAGTAATTATGCGCCATCCTGAGGATAAGCGAGCCAGCAATTGTTAATCCACTTGCACACCCGTTGACTTGCAACATCAAGCTGCAAATAGCTTAATTAAGTCATACACGTGGACTATAACCATATTGCTCCATTGCATTATGCACAGTATATCTCAATTTATTGGGACAATTAATGCTAGAACCTCACCTCGAGCAGGAATGTCAGCCACCCAATGCCCGAGTTCCTTTGGATTGATACTGCATGAGTCAGAAAGCCACGAATAAGTGAGAATTAAGAGACATGGCAGCTTGGGAACTAGAGTGGGATTTGTCCTGCGCAAACTTTTGGGGCCCAATGGAGTTGTCCGAATAGGATGCCGCAAAAGCTGAGGCGAAGCAAGTGCTTTGGACAGACCACAATTCATCATGTCCGTGTTGGTCGTGTATTTAAGGGGCTAGAGTCCCCAATAGTTTCATTAAAATTGTAAATGACATAGCAAAGCGTATTCATTAATCACAAGAAATCTTTAGCTCAGTAAGTCCCGGGTCTGTTAGGACGGATATTTAAATCAGCTCCACCCCACACACATCTGTCCGCCACAGGCAGTTTATTTTTCTGAGTTTAAACTACGGAAACCTTTGGGTAAAACCCAATCGAATTTCTCTATTTACAAACGACCAAGACGCAAACTTCTGTCCCAGAATTCCTCTCCATCCCCTCTCCATTCTTCAGGGTGTAAATATTCCAGGTGACTCGCGCTTGGGAATGCTGTCACCCCTCAACGGCAGGCAGCGGCGGTGTGGTGGGTGGTAGAGGGACCGTCTTCGCCCTAAGCTAGCAGCCCTTGTCCCTAGTTTCCCTGACAAGCGCAGAGTCCAAGGGCCCGGGCTGGAAGTGGACTTTTGGTATTTCCTTCCCTTGAGGATGCGAGGTACCTGCTTCACTTCTAACTTGGGTGCCAGGTAAGGCTCCATTTTGAGTCTGAGGCGCGAGATGCCCTGAGAGTCGTTATGGCCGTCAAGGTAAGCAAAACGTTGACAGGAAGTCTAGTTCCCACTGATTCCTGGTAGAGACCAGGAATTGACCATCCTGCACACAAACAAATGGGGAACTTCAAGCGGTAGTCAAAGGATTTCTCCTATATGTGCCACTAAGCGCTGGTTGAAGTGGGCCGGCCCCTCCTCGTCTTGTGAGTTTTTAGCTCATTTGTTCTACAATATAGAGGCATTAATTTTGGTAGTATATTTCAGAGGTATGTCTCGCGTTCCAAGCTGCTGCTGTTCGTCCTTTTCCCAGGGCCTGGGAGCAACTGGGGGAGGGGAGCGGGACTCCCACTCAAGCACTAACCCTTTCGCCCACCTCCCGCCGCCCGGCTTAGACCCAGCAGTACACCCGGGAGAAGAGGTTTCCTCCCAGCATCCTCTGCAAAAAATTATAGAGCGGGAAGACTCGAGGTGTGAACTAGGAATGCAAAGCACTGGGTGCGCTGGCTGGATCCTCTTAGCAGCCTGAGCGTCTTCCTTCGGTTCTCTGTCCCGGGCCGTTTTTAGTTTCTTCCCCAAAAGTAGAAAAGTGAGCGCCTCGTCTTTTCCAAAATATTTCTTGCAACTCATATTTGAAGGCTTCTTTCAGTGTCTGGTCATTTTTGAGAGCCAGGGTTTGGGATATCCTCAGGTTTTCCAGAAGTACCTAAGGCTCTGCAGCCTGGTACAGGGAAAGGAGGGAGGTCTCCAGACTCCGACTGGGGCGGGGGTGGGGCGGTCTGGGAGGCCCTTTCAGCTGGTGGGTTTGATCTGGGAATAGTAGCGATCTCTGACAGGGTCCCAGAGCTGAAGTCTGGACGCTTTGGGATCTCCAGGACCATAGAAGGAGGGCATGGGCAAGGAAACGGCTGGTTAGGACCCTGTGTTTCGTGGCACCACCGCTGCAAAGCCTACAATTAGTATTTATAATCAAAACAACAACAGCCGCAACACCCACAACACATCAGTATTTATTGGGCACTTTCTAGGGGCACTTTGCACTCACAGTCAAATTAAAAAAAACAAAACATTTGAAACAGATTCTATTTTGTACCCATTTTACAGATGAGAAAACAGAGGGTTGAGACAGTGGCTAAAAACTTTGCTCCGGGTCACTCCGCCTGGAAGTGGCAGAGCTGGCACTTGGAGCAGCGCACAGCCAAAGAGTCAATTGTTTTCTTCGACCGCAGGTATTTAGTGGGAAGGCTGGAGCTCAGAAAATCCAGTTCAGTGATTGCCTCACACCTTTTTCCAGGTAGATTCTTGAAAGCCAATACATCCCCAGTGCTAATATTCTTTTTGTTGGGTGTTTCTGCCCACCTTTTCTGGATGTTTCTGCCCACTTCCCTCCACCATGCTCCAAAACCTCTGCAATCGGGCATTAGGGGAGGAGTGTTCTTCTGGGGTCAGGGGTGGCGGAGAGGGGGAAGGAATGGACAAATCCTGAGAACCTGCTTCTTGCCACACTCAGTTTCTCAGCCTGGACAACTGCTCTCATCCTAGGATGGAGTCAATCCAGAGGTCTTCCTAGAGGTGACATCCGAACTCCAAGACCCAGCTAAATTCTGTCAGGTGTGGCACTGGGGGGTGTTATCATGGGTGGCTTCAGACACCCCACCCCATATCGACAGGAAAGGGCCCAGGTGCTAAGTCCCGTCTTCCTTTTGACCTTCAAAGTAAATTTCCAATTCTCTCACCTCACCTCATCCTCTCCCTACATTTTTCTGTTTGGCCAGCATTTGACCAAGAGCATGCTCAAATAGGATGCTTATTAATTTCATAATCCCTATTCCAAAGTTGGAGGAACCACTGTGGACACCACAGTGGGTGTGTCTCTCATCCCTAAGAAAATTAAGGGGGGGAGATGCTGATAAATTTATCAGGAATACAATGCTATGCCGTTAAGAGTACAAAGTGTGTGTGTGTGGGGATCCATGACTGTACAGACAGAGAGGTGAGCCAAGCTCTTCTGATTTTACGTGTCTGTGGTGGAGAGTGGGGTGGGAAGAGTGGGAATGGACGTATTTGTTCTTATATTTAAAAATCTCAGGTGCTGGGAGCCGTCAAATGCTGGGAGATTTGAACCTAGAACCGGGGATAGTGGCTTGCAATAAGACCGCCTATCGCCTCCAGAATTAGCTTCGCTCCAGGCTTTGCGCGCTGGAAAGTTTAACTCTATTATCAAGGGGGAAATTGAAAGTGACTTCTGTAAATCCCAAGATGGGGTTTCACCAGCACCTTCTGGGTGGAGGACCAAAAGTAAGGTGGAAAAAAGAGCGGGGAAATCAATTGAGAGAGAGAAAAAAAAGATACACTCAGGATTAAATAAACTAAGAGGCTCAGCCAGTGGAATTCTAGATCTGGGTTTTGAAACTGAGAGGATCCCTCTACCTTAGGCCATCTGGCTGTTTTAAGCTCTGCCCCATGCTGTATGATTTTAGCTGAAAATCTCTTCCGTTGCAGCTTTGCTTTTATTGAATTCATCAAAAGCAAACTTTCCCTGAGTTTTTTTTTTTTTTTTTTTAAGAAGGCTAAAATAATACGCCGACCACTGTGACATTCTCCGCGCCCAGGCCATTTTTCATAACGCCGCGGATCCGCTTTTGTGCCTCTGAAGCGACTAAACAGATGAATAACGAGCAAAGTCTCCCGAAAGTAAGCTAGCAGCTTTTCTCAGCTCCAAAAAAGTTAACTGAAATGAGAGGTGCATGTAAAATCCCTACACCCAAAGATGGGGGCCACACTTTTATTATTCTGAAAGACAACGATGTCTTTTTAAAAGCAACTAACTACCCACACCCGCGCGCACGCACACACACTCACCCACATACTAGCACATTTGTTCACACAAACCACACAAACTTTTTTAAGCCTTGTGAAGCCGCCCAGGTGCTGTTTAGGGAATTTGGGTAAAGAAAGAAGAAAGAAGTATTTGAGATAGATTCTAGGTGGCAAGATATGAGAAAAGTAAAAACTGGTTTTATTTTATTTTTGTTTTAGTGGGATTTTTTGTTTTTTGTTTTTTTAACCGCAGCTAGTTTGAAAGTTGGTTTCTGGCAAGAGGCAAGAAAAGGCTGCGGCACTAAAAGAAGAATCAAAGTGTTAAAAGGACGCTCAAAATGTAGTATTGTGGCAGGTCGGGGTAAGTTACATTTTCTTCTGTTTTCTCTTTGGTTTTGGAACAGTGAAAATGCACTCCGGGGAGAGTTTTCCTGTTGTTTTTAAGAGAGAAAGTAACTCCAAGCTCCCTCCTAAAACGACTGCCTCCTGCGACTTTGCTCTGGTTTTGTGGGTGTGTTACCCGGAGGCACTTTCTCCTTGAGCCCTGTCATCATAGTTCCAGAGGCCCGCAAACTCCGAGTGGCCGAGGTTTGGAGAGCCGCGCTTGGGCGGCAGAGGCAACAAGTCGTGGACTGGCCCCAGGCGAGCACGGTGCCGCGCCGCGCTGCAGCTGAGCCGGTGGCTCGCTTGACTCTCAGGAATGAATTTTGCACGTGTAAACTACTTTCCTGTGGACGCGCACAGCTGTGACTCTGGAGTTTATCAGGGGAAAATACTCTTCCCTGAAATGCACGATTTGGAAAAACTCAGCCATTGGTTCTCGCCAGATGATTATCGATGCAAAGTAAACCCTACGGGTTGGAGCGTGCGCGAGTTTGTTTAACCCTAAAATTATTCCACTTCCTAGTTGCTCATGTTGACATCCACTCGAAATCATTTAATATTTTTTTTTTCGGAGGCTGGGAAAATAACTGGGCGTGATCTGTGGGAGATGGTGTGGTACGGGAGGCATATTTTACCAGAAAGCGATGCCCTGTGTTCGCTGAATGTAGGAAAGTGTCCCAAAGAAACTTGAAACTCAGCTCCCAGTGCACGCGCACACACATTTTCACAGACATGTGTTATAAATACGTAGTTATAGGCACGTTCCTGCCATTAACCCGCGGCTTTGGAATTTGGTTCTTGGTTTGGATAATGTTGTTGGCCTGCATGGCATGGATATTCCGATGCCAGTGCCCAGTGGTCTTTTATTCAAGTATTTAAACGGTAACCTGCAAGCAACTGCTGCAAGCCAGATTTTATTTATTATTATTATCTTTCTCTTACCCAGAACCGTGGAATAAACACGTGCTGCCCCAAAGGTTGGACAGAGCTTATCCAGATGTTGGCAAACACATCTTTGCCAGTTATATTTCTGAGGAAGCCCGGAGAAATTGACAAGGCAGCTGTTCTAGGAGATTTTGTTCAGTAGCTGGAGCGAATCCTGCGCCTGGGTCTGGCGGGGGCGAGCACATAAAATGCAACTTTTGCCCCATTGGTTCGCTAGGTGAATTAGCACATACTGGGACTGAACAGTCCTTGACCTTTGCCTTTATGTTTGCGCAAATGTTTGCCTAAAACACAATCGGCCTTGACAAGGGAGCATGCTACCGTGTGACATTGCCTATTCACCAGATAGATGTTCTCTGCCACACACGACCCAGAGCAGCCTTTTAAATAGCTTAGGTATTTGCACAAACCGTATAAATTAATGTCGGATGATTGCTAGCTGCTGGTTAAATAGGAGATCATTCAGATGTGAGATACACATATCTCTCTGGTCTTTTTTTTTTCTCTCAAAAATGTCGATAAGATAATCAGAAACAAAACTGATAGTGAAGGAAATTTTCAGTTTGTGGGAGTCAACAGGTTCTTGTTTGATCAAACGGGCATGTGAATGTAGTTCCCTTACAAATGGCTTTTTCACAAAGATGGAATGTGGGCGAAGGAAGAGGAGAGGGGGAGAGTGAGGAAAACTCATAGGGACTAACACTTAGGATGATTGGTAATGTGGTGGTTTGGTATTGCAACCTGAAGATCCTGGAGGATTTATTGTTCCTGGAGAAGCCATGGCCAGCCAAGAAGCTCTCAGGGCTCTGGAGACTCCTTGGGACTTAGGAAGTTTCCCCCTATCCCTGAGCTTTATGGTTCTGAACATTTCCTCCAATAAAATCAAATACTTTAGCAGGAGGAGAAAAACACCTTGTAAAAATCTAAAATTGGTCTAAGCCCTCTTTTTAAACCTCACACTGTAGATCTGAAATGATTTAGAGGACTAGTTTGCCTTTCTCTGGACTTTGACATAGGGAAAAATGAACTTTTCTTTTGCTGTGGTTTCAAGCTAGGTTCAGAATTTTCCACATGCCTTTCATTACCAACAACATGGCCAAACCTCACCAATTCCCAGGGCTCAATTTTATTAGTAAATAGGACTGCTAAGATAGGGAGAGCAAATTAAGAAAAACAAGGATATTTTCCATATTCTTTCGGGGAGTGTCATTCCTTTGGAAGAGAGGAATGTTTACCTCTTTCAGTCCAAAGGGATGCAGTTGACCAGCATAACACCAACTCCCGCCACAGCCTAGGAATGCAGATTTGGAGAGTCACTGTGGTTTCTCCAAACATTTGCAAGGTCTTTTTCAGGTTTCCTTTAACTGTCTTCAGGTGGAGGAGAAGATGGGTCACCAATTTTCCCTCAGAAGACCTTTTTCTTGATTTGTGGACAGAATTTACCTTCTCTCTATTGGGTGGGGAGAAGTTTGTTTAACAAGACCTGTATTCCACTTCGTATTTAGGTGCAGCACAAAAGTAGCAGAAAGGTAAAAACAACAACCTCAGAATGCAAAAGAAGAGATTACATTTAAGAACAATTACCTAGCAGAGAATTGTAATATGGGAAGGCTTGCAAGAAAAGTAAATATAAGTAATACAGAAGAAAATTAAGGCGACTACTTCCAATTTTCAATAATCCCCCCTTAAGAATTTCTTAACTAATAGATTAGATTTGTAAGTTTCTCATTATTAATTAATTAACAATATGGCAGATATGAACCACTTCGAAGCAGTTCTTTAAGGTTGATGGAAAACATGAATGGTAGCCTGTGTATTTTGGCTTTATGTTTATAAATGTGGACAACTAAATATGCATAGAAATAACATTTGAGTTTTCAGAGGGTATTTGTTCATTTTATCGGTATATAATTATCTTAACTATTTCTTCAGAATTGTTTTATTTTAAATTAAAATGATTCCAGGTATTTTATTCCTGCCTCCCTCTCCCTTCCCTTCCCTGCTTCCCACCATCCCCCATTCTTTTAGAGAATTTAGGAATTAAAGAAATAGAAATGCACATGTTAGGGCTCTATTCTCTGAGATCTTCTACAGTGACTTGGAGAATGCAAGGCAGCAGTATGTTTCTAATCTCTGCTTCCCTGTATCTATGCTTGTGGTGGATGAAATTTGTTCAGAGTTATGAGTGAATTGGGATCTAGAATCCACAATCTATGATGATGAACATAAGGGACTTAGGTTTAAGTTTAATGGTTAAAAAAATTAGCTTAGGAACTCAAAACATTTCCAAATTTGCTTAGTTTGAAATAGATATTTTTAAGAAATCATGTTAGAAAATATCTACATATAATATAAAACATATCTCACATATATCCTGGCCATCAACAATTCAAGTCCACTTGTTCATTTAGTTATTCAATTGTAGTGACTAAAATTGAAGATAAAAGATGGTCAGTTCCATCTTTTGCTGACACACATCCAAAATTTGTGCTAAAATACCATTAAGTATTTATAATGTGAAATTTCTAGGTGATTTTATCTAGAAGTGTTCGAGAGGATACATAGCAATTTATTAATATGAATGAAAACACAGCACAATTGCTAAAACTGTTCCCATTAAAATGAATAACACACCTTTAATGGAAAAGAAAGGAGGAAACATATTTTTATCATTTCTAGAAACAATTGAACATTTATAGTCATGTTATTTTTCTTAGAGTTAAAAAGGTGTAAAAATATAAGTATATATTTATATTTGAAAAATTAATGCAACTGATTTACTCTTATAACAGTTGAGTATTTGCTGCTTCTCTGCTGAAAATTCATTTTCATATAAAATCAATGTTCCTTAAAGGTAAAGTGATTGCACTTACAGAACACCAAAACTGTAAAATCTGTTAGATGATGCCGTAGTATACATTAACCTCTATATTAATAATTTTCTTACTGACTGATTATAAAATTACACCTGACATGATCTGTGAAATTTATACATTTTACTATGCAGTGAAATTAAAGTGAAGAAGTAAAGTCAGGTTTTAGGACTTGAAGGTACTATAGAGAACACCCCAGACCTTGTTCCCATTTCATTTTCTCAAAGGTAGTTGTTTTCCCCTAATTTATATAGAACTGGTTTTTATTGCTCTAATAATCCTCAACAGTTATTTGCTATTAATTCCACTCTACACAGAAAATTTAAAGATGGTTTAGAGGCATGAGAATTTAACTATCAATTACTGAATCTGAGTTGGAATAGTCCAAATATGCCACTTCCAGGTGCTGTGTTTGTGCACATGAGCACCCAGGCCGTGCTAGAGCCCGCGTTCCTGGTGAGTGACAAGTTTAAGCTTTCTTAGCACAGAAAAATAGAGTTCTTCTCACCTCTGTTTTGATTCACAATCTCTGATCAAATATATTGTGCTCTGATTTCCAATGCTTAATTGTGCCCACCACCTGGCCCTAATTACCTACTCCAGACAAAATTAATGTGGAGGCTGGGGCAATACTGTCCAGAAATTAGATTCCAAAGGGCATTTAAAAGGGGCCCCACCAAGTTTTGGCTAGGAAGTCAGATTTACTATCTCGATGTGTAGAAATCCTTCCTATGCCAGCCATCCCAGACTTTAAGATGTCTGTGCTCCTATTTTAATTCTCTTTTGTGTTAAAAACTGTGAATTCTGAATTGAAGAAGGGGGAGGGAGTGGTGCAGGGAAAGTTCTCACACCTCCTTCTCACCTGACATTACAGGAGCCCTTTAATTTGCCAACAGGGCATAGCCGGGTGCCTGTACTAATCAGTCACTCTGGGAAGTCAATGCCCACCGGGAGCGAAGAAAGCTGGGCAGGTACCGCAAGCTCAAGTGTTAGGAGGGCTGGGATTCATTCTCTGATTTAGGTGAAAGCTGGCTGGCTGGTGATGGAGCAAGCGGCCTTAAGCAGAGTTTTCTTGGCTCCTGACTCTTCGCTTACACTTACCAGATTCCTATTTCATCTGCCCTTCCCACCTTTCTGCAGAGGCTTGGAAGACAGTCTGAGCCTGCTCTCCCTCTCCCACTCCACCCTCCCTTAAGCTTTTCTCACCTTCTTTTAGGGCCTCACACCCCCTCACCTTTTTGGACTCCTTCAATCCTTCATAAACCCTCATTTCCTCATACCCCTTCATCGTTCCTCATACCCCCTCCTACCCTTCTCTCCCTCTAATCTCTGTCCACACATTATCATCCACTTGCACAGAACCCCCACAATCCCTCAGCTCTCTCCACCCTCCTCACTTCCCTAACCTGTCCAATACCCTTTACCACATTCTTCCTCTTCATCCCCACACGCTCTTACACTCTTGCACACCCTTCCAAAGCCCCACAGATCCCCCTCACCTTCTCACATTGAGAACCTCCCATATCCCTCTCCCCAAGCCTTCACATTCCTCACATGCCTCCTGGCATTTCCCTTGCCTCCAATTCTTACACTCACTATATGCACATCCCTCACATCACTCACACATACCCCACACTCAGACTCTTATTCCCAGTCTTGCACACAAGCCACGCCCTCTACCTGCCTTTTGCTGGGTGGCCTTTGAGCTTCTCTGTCTGTTTTGCAAAACCTCACCGCCAGTGTCTTCTCCTCTGACTCCTCCTTCCTCCACAATTTCCTTCCCTATCTGAGAGTTGGCATCTCCCTCTCCCCTATTTTGGGCTTCTTTAGAAGAGAAGACATGGCTATCTCCCCTTTGCTCTTTTTCACCCTCCAGGGCTCACAGTCACAGGAAACTGGAGCAAGGAACCCAAACAATTGTTCCCTAGTGCCAGTGCTGTGTCAGGAGCAGATGGGAAGACAGGGTCTCTGACTTGACTGCTCTACTCTCAGTCCTCAGCTTTAGAGAGCTTCTCCTTTTCTCTCCTTCCACATTTATCTCCAGACTTCAGAGACACAAACTCAGAAGTCTAACATTTTCATTAGCAGAGTGAGACAGTGGGGGGATCCTTTAAATTAGTGATTCTCTATCTTGATCAAGCTTCAGAATCACCTGAAGTCTGTTAATAACAAACAAAACAAAACACAGCTAAGGATCACTGGGATCCATTCCCACAGCTTCTGTGAATTTGCATTTCTAGTAAGTTCCCAGGTGATACTGAGGCTGCTGCTTTAGGAACAGGTTTTGAAATAATTTAAGCAATGTCTCAGCAGTTTAAAATGATACTGGCTGTACAGTTAGAAGATACAGGGAAATCAAAAGAACCCAGAAATTTCAGAGGAGAATTGCGCTAACTCGATGAGAACAGTACCCTAAAAATTTCCCAAACAAGAATATACTTTGAAAGTATCGATTCATTCTGATGAATGTTTAGTTTCTCAGACAGAAAATGACCAAATCATCTTCAAGGTTACGGCTTTTTCAGTGAAAGAAAGGGAGGAAGAAAGGAGGTTATGCCCAGGATATCTATTTTCCTAAGGCCTCATGAACCATTTTTAATGAAGCTAATGATGTTTAGAATTTGAAAGAACTGGATCTTGGGTCACTGGAAGTGCTAGTCACTCTGGATAGACTTATTGTTTTTGAGCCTTGGGGTGTGTGTGTGTGTGTGTGTGTGTGTGTGTGTATGCTGGAGGTTTGCTATCTACCTTTGTGTTTAGGCATCATTCAAAATGGACAGAAGGACTCAGGCCCTATAGAACCACCTTTTCTAGCCTGCGTAGTGGTTACCATGGTTACTTCATGCTTCCTTTCCTTCTGCCTGTGAAGAGGCCTCACAGACCCAGCCGTTCAGTTATCCCTGAGGGCTGGAAAATGGTCCAGAAACTTTTGATCAGTTCACATTCTGCCTTTTCAATTGTTTAGGAAATACTTTTCTTAATTTATTTGGAACTGCAAAGGTAAATATATAGAGAAAAAAAGGCATAAGAGAAAAGTGTGAAGTTCCTCAATTTGAACTTTTTTGTGTGTGCATATGTGTGTCTATGGTACATTTAGATAGTAAGAGAACACATACCAAGAGCACTTGTTGTTAGACAAAAGTTTCCTCATTTTATATTTGAGTTTACTTGGCAATATAAATCCCAAATCTCAAATGCTGGTCACTTGGGCCAAGAATATTGATTCATTCACATAATTATCTCCCAGCTGATTTTATCAACAGTTTTCAATCTCATTTTCTCTAGGCTTAGTGACTAAAGCAGAAATTTCTAGTCAGCCATTGGAGGTTAATATCTAGTGATTAGAGTTCTGAGATTTTGGCAAGGGTTTGCCAAACTCTTTCCATATTCTCTAAATCCTAGCAGCAGTTCTACAGCTCCAATGTTTTCCTCCCAGTTTTTTTCCTCTTTTCTTATATCATAAATAATTATACTGTTCTAATATGTCTTAGAAAAAATAAGACATGCATTAACATTCTTCTCTAACATTTTGTTAGCTGTATTCCAGCCCATGAAGTTTACAGACATGCTAAAATGTTTCAGGAGATATTCAGCACACTAACTCCTTGAGAAATGTTGAAATATAATTGACCTTAACAAAAGAATTCAGCTGTACAGATTTTAAATGTTTTCAAGTTGTGTTTGCTTTCCTCACACTTTATAATCTCTCTGTATTTTTAAAATTTTATTTCAAATAGGGGCTTTTAACCAAGATTATTTTAATATAGAAAAAGAAAAGCTTGCCCCAAATTTGGATATTTACTGTTGAATCTAAACTGAATTAATTTTTTTGAAGTATGCAAAATCTAGTTTTCTCATTCACTTGAAATTGGACAAATGTAATACATATCTATTCGTGTTTTCTTGCTATCTAAGCAGAAAATTCAGGGCAAGGCACAATGGTTTACACCTGTAATCCCAGCACTTTGAGAAGCTGAGGGGGGAGGATAGCTTGAGGTCAGGAGTTCAAGACCAGCCTGGGCAACACAGCAAGACCCCATCTCTACAGAAAATTAAAAAAAAAATAGCTGGACATGATGGTGTGTGCCTGTAGTCCTAGCTACTAGGGTGGTTGAGCCAGAAGTATCTCTGGAGCTCAGGAGTTAGAGGGTGTAGTGACCTGTGATCATGCCACTGCACTGCAGCTTGGGCAATAGAGTGAGATCTTGCCTCCAAAAAATAAATAAATAAATACATAGAAAATTCAATTGGAGAAAATGGATCTATAATGTGTTGTTTGCATGTTAGATCCAGAAATAACCAGTTCAATTAATATTGCTGTTACACACAAGTAGTGGGTGCTGAATACACTATGTAAAGAAATTCTCTGATTATCTCACTGCTGAAGATCTTACAATGGTCTTGGTTCTGGGAAAATGGCCTACTTATGTTTCAGCTCTGAGTTGGTCTCTCTAGCAATATATTGTGGCAAATGACATCTGACCATAATGATACTATTAATGTTACTGTCACTTCAGAAAAAGAAAACTGAATTTAGTATCCGTTTACTTTGGCATTTTCCCCAACCATCTAACCCATCCTTTATGGAAAAGTGTGGCTGGTAGTTGTTTGTAGTATCTAACCACTCCCTCCTGGCTGGGTAAACCTCCTCTCCTGCCCCCTAGTGGAGGGTTTGGCAGTGCAGCAGCAAGAACCACCAGCAATTATTTATTGATCACCTGCTGTGTGCCAAGCACTGTGGAGAAAGCTGAAGTTTGTCTAGAACTGGGTAGGGTCTAATGCCACATCCAGGCTCTGTAAGGTATCTTCAGATTGAGCAGATATTCTATCTCTGGGTCTTTGTGGCTCCTCGCCTGGAGGCCTCTTCAGAGCCCTCACCCATGTTGCACTTGGAGCCTGACTGGAGGCATTTCTGCCACCGGAATCTTCCAACTATAGCCGGTTTGGGACAGAGAGGCTTGGTGCCCTTTGGCGGGCCTGGCTATAATTTGCGTCCTCTTGTATAGAGCTGTTCGGTTTGACCTGTAGCTACAACCAATGTGGGATCAGCATTGTCAGACCTCGAGTTCTACCACACTCTGTTTGAAAAGCCACATTTTGTGTAGTGGCAGTCACAACAAAACTTTCCTCTGTGACTTTGTTCTTTTGATTTTTAATAGATCAAAGACGTGGAGGGAGGAAGGAAAAGCAGCGAAGGGGGGGAAAGGGGGGTTAGGATTGTTTTCGTGTCAAGATGCATCGTCCATTTGAGGCCACTAGCCCCGTTAGAAGGGAAAAGTGCACAGAAAACCTGCACTTGGCGTGGCATTGTTTGGGAGATTGGAGCTGCGGCCGCTACCACTGCTGCCGCCGCCGCCGCCGCCGCAATACAGTACAGTCTCCATGGCAACGCAACCTGCTGCTGCCGCCGCCAAAGTTGAAGGCGCTTGAAAGGGCTTGAAGAGACCAGAATCACAACCCTCTTTTGGCTCCCCCTCCCCAGAACAACGGGGAGAAAATGAGGCAGGAAGAAAAAAAAGGAGAAGGAAAGGAGGAAAAAAGGGGGAGGGAAGGAAGCGGAGACAGAGAGAAAATATTTGTATGAATGAGAGGAGAAAGAGAAAGAGAGAATATGAGAGGGAGGGAGAGGGAAAGCCGGGAGAAACCCCACCCCAGGCCTATGAATGCTGGCATTGTCCCTTCTTTTCTGAATCTGATTTACCATATCATAACCCCCAGGAAGAAGAAAACATCAATATCCTGAAGGAATGGAGATGTTTCTATGGAAAACCTAGGAATTTTAGTCCATAACAGATCTGGCGTAAAAAAATCAAAGAGATCAAAGGCAGAGCTCCCTGGAGTATAGATGCGTCTCTGAATTAAAGATGGACGATGCAGACTACAAAGTACTTTTTTCTTCTTTATTCAGTCCTCTGTTTCCATTTCAAGGGAAGCACTGGCCTCATCATATCTAAACTAGACTGTCATAGCAAACAATGTCCTGAAGAGGATAAAAGAGGGAGTGCAGGGCACCAGGAGCTCAGTTTCCTCTGCCCCAGTTGGTTTTCCAGCCACCTTCTTCAGCCTCCTCAGTGGAGGTGTCAGCCTGGCCCTACTTGTAGAAGGAGCTTCTGTAAAATACCCAATCCTACCTTCAAGTCTATAGGGACACTTAGGAAAAATGAGATCCACTAAAATTAGGGGAAGGGAACAGGTGTTAGGCTGTTTTATTGCCTTACCGAATGAAGCTTGGGACAATATTAGAAGATCTGTGTGGCAGTTCAAGGATAGGGAAGAAACGGGAGGATCTTTAGGCCCAGGTGTGGACTATGGTGGAGCATAGAGCACCCTGGGTCAGGGGAATTTGGGGCAGCCCCAGCAGTTGTCTTTGCAGGTGTGGGTTCCTCGAAGCTCTTCCAAGAGAGAAAGTCCCAAAGAGGGATATGTTCTTGGGGAAGGGATCTAGTTAACTTAGACATGTCCATGCCAAAGAGCCCTTTAATTTGCAAGTCTAAGAAAAAAAGAAAACTCTAAATATTTTTTAGACACTCTGGCAAGAAAGACTAGCTGACTTATTACATTTTGAGGACATTTTATCTGAAATATTTAAAAGTTTGATTTGCCTTTGGTACTATGATGACCTTGTATTTTGTATTATTTCTTCCTCCTCCTCCTCCTCCTCCTCCTCCTCCTCCTCCTCCTCCTCCTCCTCCTCCTCCTCCTCCTCCTCCTCCTCCTCCTCCTCTTCTTCTTCTTCTTCTTCTTCTTCTTCTTCTTCTTCTTCTTCTTCTTCTGACAGGGTCTCATTCTATTGCCTGGTGTAGAATGCAGTAGCATCGTCATAACTCACTGCAACTTCAAACTCCTGGGCTCAAGTGGTCCTCCTGCCTCAGCCTCCTGAGTAGCTGGGACTACAGGTGCGAGCCTCCATGACTGCCTAATTTTTCCATTTTTTTTTATAGAGACTAGGTCTTCCTCTTGCTCAGGCTGGTCTCAAAATCCTGGCCTCAAGTTATCCTCCCATTTAGGCCTCCTGAAGTGCTAGGATTACAGGTATGAGCCACTGCACCCAGCCTGATCTGTATTCTTTTTAAGCCTAAAGTCAAGTTGAAAAGTTAAGGATCATGATTCCTGGGTGTATCAGTAAAGGTGCACTGAAACTAATAAAATAGCAGCAGCTAGACGAATGTCTTCTCCTCATGCAGAGACGTCTGACAGGCAGCTTGTGGGCCTGCTGTCTAGCTTCTTCCGGACCTTGCTTTTGGTTGGGAAATTAAAACAATACATTTTCAAAACCTGGAGACTATCTGCTGTCTCTGGGAAGAAGAGAAGATAATCAGCTAGGTGACCTGGACAGGCCTGTGGGGAGCCAACTCTTCACAGGCTACAGGCCTTTGCTCTATGAGTCTCTCCTTCGATTTTCCCAAAGCCAGTGCCATCAGATGAATATTCCAGAAGTCAATCAAGTTGTTTGCAAGGACATGCAGGCCAGCCCGGTGGATGGAGAAGAGAAAGCGAGTTCCCAGGTTGGAATCGGCATCTGTACTGGCTGCCAGCAGCCCTGGGGTCAGGCTGGACACTAAGTAAACAGTGTTTCTGCTAAAGGGCTCCTTTGTAGAGGTTGCTGCTCTCCTGTCATCCATTGTCCCACCAGGGCTGGGGACTGGGGATCTGCACCAGTGCCAACTCTGTGCAAAAAATCATACTGGGGCAGGCTGTACATAGGGTTACCCCCAGGCCTTCTTTTTCTGTCTCCCCTTCAGCAGCCCAACCCCTCCAGAGACCTTTTCTCCTTAAGTGACAGAATGCCAGTGTAAAAAAATCCACTGCCTGGGGGAAGTGGTGGGGGGGGGTGGGGAGGGAGGGAGGAAGAGAAAAGGAAAGAAAAGAAAAGAAAGAAAAGAAAAGGTTCCTTTCTAGAATAGGGATGGACACAATACCTTCCCAGAACAAAATAACATGAGTTTGAAAATCAAAATAAAACTGATAGCTAGAGTGATCTTGTTGAAACAGGGAAATCATTTTGTTCCATGCTGTCTCTCTTGGAGAAGCTGGAGAGTATGTCTGATGATAGAGGGGGAACAGGGGCAAGAGTGGCTCTTTTCTTGAGCTATGGGTTTTGGGGGGTGGTGGTCCTGGGTCTCGATGGCTCACTCAGGGGACCCTGAAGGAATGCCCCAAAGATTCAACAATCTCTGCAGCTCCCTGTGGACCACATTTCTCCTAAGAATGAAACTTGAAATTCAAACACTTTCTCCCCATGCCACCCCCACTCCTTCATCACTCTGCAAGGGTGGGGATAGCACTGGAAACACAGGGGAGAGGCAGTGGAGTAGGTAGGCCCCAAGTATTAGGCAGGTTTTGTCTGACTCAGACTCTCTCAGAATGACCCAGCAACTTCAACTTGCATGTAGAGTCAGGGCTCCACCAGCGGTGTGCTTACTGAGGTGAAATTTACAGAGTAGCTGGCAGGTGATCTGGTGTAGGAGTGGCTCCTGAGATAAGGCCTCTTACAGCTTCCAGACCCATCTACACTGAAACACACCCATCTTTCTGACTCTGGCTCCCATTTCATAGGGGTTCATAGGACACACTTTTCAGGATTATAGCCTGAGCAGCCACGCTGGGGGCTTGGTCCAGCTGCCTGTCACTGGCCATTCAGGCTGTCATTAAGCCCAAAGTCAACAGAGCAGTTCAGATCCTTAGAGAGCCAAGCTTTAGCCACTTCAAAGCAGAGCCTTGTCCAAGTACAGAGCTGTGGCTAATGACACCTGCCAAATAGCCACTTGTCTCCTTGCATTTGTTAGCTGCTCCTCTCTTGGCACTTGGAGCTAATTTCTTTGTTATCCCTTTTAAGAAAAATAGTTCCTAAATTTCATTTTGATCAACAACTCTCTGCCTGATAATGGAAAATTTATTCTTCAATGGTTTTAACCATTCATCTGGGTTAGGTGGCTTCTCTCTGATTCTCTTTATTTAGTGGACCCTTAAATTTAGAAGATGGAGATAAAATCATACCAAAAATTTTAAAATGCTATCAAAGGTGTTGCTAAAAACAAACAAACAAAGAACCATACACCCTGACTGAATAAGACTCTTTGACTCTAAATCATGGATTTCACGGACTCAAGATCCTGCCATCTATTCATAAATGCTCAAGAGGTTGGTTTGTTTTAATTGTTCTTTAAACAACAGAGAGAATAGCAAGGGTGAAGTGAGGGCCAAGGTTTTGAGTAGTAGAAGCTACTAAGTTCCTGCTGTACAAGTGAGGGAGAAAGCTTTGAGGTTCCAGCCAATCAAAACATTAATTGTCAAAGTTTAATTAACAGGGAGAATAGATGAATTTAAAGCATTCTGATAGTGGCTCTGGCTGTCTGCTTTCTGTTGTGTGGAATTTGCCGGAGGGATTGCAGTGGGCAACTTAAAACCAACTAGGGACAAAAAAAAAAAAAAAAAGAATCTGTCTTCCTGTTTCTGGCACCAGGAAGACAATAGAAATTAAAAGGAAACCCTTGAATGAGGGCGAGAACCTCAAGTTCTGGCCAGCTGGGGAGGGGATGTGGCAAGTGCATTTTTCTTGTCAGTCAGTGCACAATCCCGTGGGCAGATTACATGGGGACCACAAACTTCCCAATATGATCTGGTGTGTAGAAGCTTTCCAGCAGCCATCTTTCCAGAATATTTACTCACAAGTTTCAGGGTTTTTAGTTAATTTTTTTTTTTTTGGTAGTTCGGTGAAACATTTGCCGAGGACAAATCGATGGCAAATCGTTCCTCAAGCAGTGGTCTAAATTCTTCAAACACCCAGCAGTTGGGGGTGCGCCTGGCAGAAAAGACTGGGATTGGAAGCGGCCACGCGCCAGAGAGCTCAACCCCAACTTTCCAAACGCTGCCCTCGTCCTCTCTGTGTTGGAGGCAGCCCTTTCCTGCTCACGGCGCTCCGCTAAGAGCTGGAAGGGATGTGGGGAAATACTGGGTAACTTTGCCACATCCCCAACAACTAAACAGGGTAATTAAAATGACGCAGATGCTGGTGTTGCACCTCGCGGTTTCTATGATCATTAAGGCAGCGACTTAAAAAAAAAAATCTTAATTAAGTCTAATGACGGACCTTTTCTTCTCTTGAATAGATGGCGAGTTAAACCAATTAGACACATTCATCAAATTCTTTCCACCAAGTTTCTATAGACATTAGAATATGTTCTCAATACAGCGCAGGACCTTGCACAATATTAAACTCCTAGCGCTGGGGTATGTGGGGGAGGAGCAGCGAATTAGGTTAAAGGAAAACTTTTCCTCCATTCCGTCTAGGAAGCATGGACCAGGTGGGTTCACTCGTGCATTTTCCTAGTGCAGCACCGGTCCACTTCCCACCCAATTTCTTTTCCAAAAAGTCGCTCGAAATCAATGAATTTTTTTTCTCTGAATCCCTGCGTGGTTAAGAAAACCTATCTTTTCTTGGTGCAGAATAGCGCCTAAGAAAAGCTGGAATTAAAAACCCAAGAAAGGAAATTGAATAGTAGGAAAATAATACTGGGTCTCCCTTTGCATTTCCTTCAGAATCTCCTGCAGAGGCTAGAAGTGCTTCCAAGGTGCCCAGATCTGTGGGTGGGAGGCAGCCAAAGGGAGAATCGAATACGTAGGATTCCTCCAAACACAGAATGCCTCTAACGACCTGGTTCCACCAGGTCAGATGGCCTCAGTTCAAGATGATCTTTCCCAAGCAGATTTAAGAGTTTCTCCAGGTAGCTGGTAATTGGAACTCTGACCCAATCTCCCCCAGAGAGGGGCAGAAATTGAACGTCTATGTATTTTTTCCTGTGACCTGTGTTGTCATGGTATTCCTCTAAAATATGAATTCCTTCTCTTGGCTTAGGGCTGGGGCACCTACTGTTTGAAAAATAACTTTCTTTCTATTGCCATAGAAGTGATAGGTGGTACTCTAGCTTTTGAGGAAGAAGGAAAGATGAGTCTATGCCTGTGGTAAGGGACCACAGGTTTTTCAACAAGTGAAAGAGTGTGGAATGTGGCTTCCAAGTAGATCCTAAAATCTAATATGAATTGCCTAACATATGGCCATGAATGTAATATTACTATGTATATAAACACACACATTATATTATTTATATATTTGTATACACACATAGCCACATATATGACATAATATATATCACCTGGTACATGCCACCATATTTAGTGTATAGTGACATGTTTCTATTTTATTTTTATATATTACAAGAGTACACAAAATGGTATATGTATATTTATTAGGTGGTATATGTTATATATGAGAATATATATGTATATAAGGCAATGCATTATTACATTAGATGTGTATTATATATTAGGTGATAAGTACTAGGCTAAATACTAATCTCTCTCTATATATACATATACATTTGTATTTAGAGTGTGTGTTTACAAACAATTTTGAATGAAGCAGAATGAAACCTTTTGAACTGTATCAATAGCTGGCTGATACAAAAACAAGCACCTTCTTCTTGGTAGTGCCATTTCTAAACGCTACTCTTGATTGTCGCTCATGTACCTCCTTCACTACCTTCATATAAATAAAATCACAAAAAAAAGAAAAGTAAAACACTCTAACCTTCTCCT
This sequence comes from Cheirogaleus medius, assembly GCA_008086735.1. Classification (NCBI taxonomy): domain Eukaryota; kingdom Metazoa; phylum Chordata; class Mammalia; order Primates; family Cheirogaleidae; genus Cheirogaleus; species Cheirogaleus medius. The sequence continues at coordinate 7,374,343 of VBSM01000272.1, read as the reverse complement.
CACCAGGTCAAGCATGCCCCTGCACCTCACAGCTGGTTTATTCTGTTTTGAGTTTGGTTCTACCCCAAGCTTTCCCTCTGTGTGTGGACTTTTTAGGGCCAAACTTCAACTTGGTGGAGATTCTGACACACAGCAGAAGGAGGCCTGAGCAGAAGGCATAACTCAGACCTAGTCCCAGCCACCAGGAAATAATGGCAGTTGAATGGGGGGAGTAAGGTTCAGGGTGAGAGCCAGCATTTGGACTCTGGGCAGGTGAACACAGTCCCAGGTGGATATATTTTTTTCCAGCCAACGGTCTTTGACACAGGTTGCAGATGAGAAGTGGATAGGAGAGAGAAAAGTTGGAAAGGCTTCGATTTGCAAGAGAAAAAACTTTTTGAACTCTCCATGCAGATGGTGCAAATCTGCCTGTAATCATTTTTCAGCTCATCCGGGAGCTTCTCTCCTAGTGAAGCCCCAAAGTAAATAAGTCACCCCCTCCCAAAGTCACGCCTTTAAAGGGAACACCGTCGGCCTAATTACGCTTGAATTATGCAAGGAGCTCCACGGAAGATGGAACTTTAGACAAATAATTGCTCCATTGTGTGCGGCCAGCTCGCCCGGCGCGGCCTCCCTCTCCTTTTCATCACTTGGGCTAGAAAGGCGGCGGGGCTCTCAACCACCTGAAAACCGCCGCCGGGGGCCGAGCCAGAGACTCCTGCCTAATTAACCTACTTTTCCACCCAGTGTATGTCAAGATTTTAGAAAAAGGGTTGAGAGAGGGAAAAGGGACTCACAGGGGTTCCCCCCAACCCCCAGTCGAAACAAAGTTCCTTTGCCAAGTTTTGTAGTTGTGATTCCTTGAAAGCTTTTGCACCTCAGGCAAAAACTTGAGATATCCAGGGGATTGCTTGGAAAAGCTTCCGGTGCTATCAAGGGAGCCTTGAGAAGACCAGAAGACGGGAAATACTGGAAAATGAGTGCCATGTGTGCTTCACTAGTGATAAATCATTGCGATCAAACAGGTTCTCAAAGTTTGGGAATAAGTGAGTAAATGTGAAGCTCCCCATAATCCCTAAAAGGAGAATTATATTAATTTTTCAAATGAGAATGAAATTAAATGAATTTCAGATGTAATTTCCTGACTAAGCAACAAAAAGCTAGGAATTGTAACCACAAAGAGTGTCCTCTCTGACAATTTGGTAAGGATCACTTTGCTGATCACTCAGCTACAATTATTTATGATGTTCTACTCACAGATGGATTCCCCATTCAAAACCAAAGAATTTATTTCTATTTCCTTTCATCCTACTAGGACTGAAATTGTATTTTAAGGATCAGCAGTCATATATTTGGATCATTTTCCTGTAAAAAAAATGTTTTACCTCCAAACCTTCAGAGTTCCTATGGAAGCTGTGCAATAAAATGATTGGATATCACACTATTGGCTTATTAGGTCCCTTCTGAAATATTATCTCTTGTTGGCAAAATTCACAATATACTAGATCTCTATGAAGGTAATTTTGGAAGAAAATATATGGACTTTGAAATTTACAGAAGCTGAGGGCTGAATGAGTTTAGCATTAGAATAGAAAACTAAGACTCCTTGTAGATTGTTAGAAATATTTTCTTTAAAAAATATAGATGCATTGCTATTCATTTAGTTGATCCCCTCCAGCTTTAAAAACTCCACAGGACACTAGGTAAGGTGTACACAAACATTTCTCCAGAGGGCTTATGTATATTTATTTATTCATGGAGCCCAAGGCAACCAGTGTTTTATAAGCAGAGAGAGAAATGGGGTGAAGGGCTGGCAGAGGTAAAATGCTTCTGAAGTGAGTTCCTGAGAAGTTCCTGAATGCTGTTCCTTCTTCAGGAAAGTTACTTATCAACATGCAAATCTTTCGTGAAAAAAGTCGAGATGCCTTGATTAATGGGTTATGAATCCTACAATTACCTGTGCTCTGCGTGTTTCAGTCATCACTTTTCTATACACACACACACAGATAATCTCCTGTGTATATACAAACAAAAAATACTATACCCCCAAAGATATGCCATAACTACAAATATAAAAACAGATTGAAGGGTGGGCAGAATCAAAGTAGATATGTACAATTAGAGAAGATGAGGGTCATAAAAAGTGGCAGATGAGTATGTGAATTTAGAAAGTGCTAATTTATGAAATCTTACCTGGCTGAAGTCATAGGCATTGTCGGGTAGCCCCTGACAGGCTGCCCAGGACTTGCTAAATCTGCAAGGTGGATACAAGGCTCCATAATATGTGCTCCTCTGGAATAAGAATTAAAGTGGTGAAAATGGTTATAATCTCACATTTGATAAACATGTAGGATTTTATAACACCTGGTGGGAGCTGTTTATCTATTTTGAGTCTATAAACTAAAATATTCACATTGATTGCCCATAACTTTTCCCCAAGTTTCTCTGTATACATTTTTCTGTTTACCCCAAACTCCTTTACATTTTTATGAGAAATCTCTGCCAGTCTTCTTAAACCCTGAAGATTTTATATTCCACCTTTTGATCATCACTTTAAAAATTAAAATATGTTCATCTCAAATAAATTCACCAATTCCTAGAATTATACTGTTTTAAATATATTTGCATAATATTATTGTTATATATTCAAACATGTGAGTAGAGCAATTATTTGGTTATTAATATAAATTACTTACTAACAATTTTAAAAACTCATGAAAATTTTTTTCCTATACTTTAAAAAATCACTCTGCTTATAATGGCTTAATATACTTTTTTAAGTTGAGACATCCTCTCTCTCTCTCTCTCTCTCTCTCTCTCATGAAGATTTTAAGGCAAAATTACAGTACCGTCACTGGAATGAAGGGTGATAAAAAAATAAAGTTGCTAAATATGCATGGACTTTGATATGTGTTTGGTCAGATTGTAAAAGAGGCACATAATTGATTAACTGGTGGACCAAAATAGTTTTTCAGGCAAGTTTTATTGTCCTGGTATGCTTAAAGATGATGATGGGGAATTAATTATAACTTCTTTCCCAAAGGAAATGTTTCTCTGCAATAATTTGTTGTTTTAAATATCAACAAACCTTACACTGAAAATATGTGACCTTAATCAACTAAGGTACAAGAATAAAAAGTTTGTATTATCTTACATCATAAAGTATAAATGAGATTAAATTAAAATAATTATTTAGTCAATTTTTTACAATCTTAGCTTTATATATTTATCTACATATACCCCCCCACCCCACATATATGTATACATACATACCCAGAGATGGAAACAGATGTATAGGAGTTTAAAACATTTTTTTATAGTTTATTCACTTATGCAAGGGTAAAGATACCTGTAATGAGATAGTCTTTAAAAACTTGTTATTTAACAAAAGTATCAAATGATAAATTATTTGCTAAGGAATACAGTGTATATAATATGGCACTTTCTCTAATAATGGTATCCTATTTCAAATTCTAGATATTCTACTAACTTATTAAACTTTTACTAAGAGATCTTGATTTTAGCTATTTGTTGAGTCACATGTTTAATATGCTAATGTTTATTTTAAAACATAATATTACATTACAGTTGCCTGGGAATATGTTTTATGTGTTTATACTTTTGTAAAATGGGCAAGCTTTATTTATTCACAATTACCTCCTTTTTAGCACATCTTAACTATTTTCCTGCCCTCATCAGCTCAACAGATCTTTAAAAGACATGGTTTTTGGTATAACACAACTATGAAATAAAAATAGAAACTACCAAAAGCAGTTTATTCATATTGGCTACAGTGATATTTATCTCACACTGGACACATTATATTTTGGAGGTGGAGCTGACATGTTGTGCCAAGCTGCATTGAAACGCTCTGATGCAAAACTGAGGGCGTAGCCAGCACAACCTGGTTCACGGGAGCGGGGACCCTTTTATTAGCTGCCCATTTGTTTTTCAGGTGGAGAGTTCACCACCTTTTCCAGTTGTGATAAATCTGCAGGCTAAAACTCTTCTGTGTAGTCTCTGAAAGAACACTCAGTCTCTTTTAGTTCTAAAAGAACAAGTAGCTTTCCAATTTTCTATAGTGTCGAGAGACTCGAGTGGAGCAAATGCAATACATGTAACCTAAACATTTGTACCCCCATAAAGTGTTGAAATCAGTAAAAAATAAATATATATATATATATATATTAACCTTGGAAAAACTCACACATTGATTTCATATATGCAATTGTTCTGGCCAGTTCTACTCATATGTATAAAAATATATTTGCATATACCAAAGCAAAACAATGTTTTTGTATCGACAGAGAGGATCATACACTTTCATTGTTTTACTCTGTTATATTGAAATAGCCATTTACAGAACTTTATACAATTAACATTGCCAGAAAGAATTAGTGTTTTTTTTGAAGGAGCTCATCTAAATTTAGAGATATCATGGAGGAAACATATGCACTAAAGGCCAGCTAAAATAAAATATGACCATCTAGTGGATTTCTCATCATTTAGATAACTTTGGGAGTGGAATATAAGAGAGACTTGTTTCTTGTGGAGATCTAAATATCACTTACATCACATGGTTTGGTTTACAGATGAAGAAAATGAGAGTCATGGAAATGAACTAACTCTAAATCAACAAAGGTAGCTTAGGACCTGATCTTAGATCATAGATCTTCCAGTCTCCACTCAAGTTTTATTTGTGAGAATACACACATCAATGATGACTGCAAGCTCTTTTAAAGGCAAATCTGTGCCTTTCACAACTTTATTGCACTTGTGCTTGCCTTTGAACAAAAAGCTCTCAATGAAGACTGTGAAGTTGAAGTCCTGATTGTAGACTACATTTCCTTAGGAAGGTAGGACCAAATCGCTCCAGGAAACCTATTCTAGAAACTTTGGAATAAAGGTATGGTAGGTATGATATGAGAAGTTACTATTTTAGCAGATTCTCATTTGAGAGAAAAGGAAACCTTGGGTTCATTGATAGTTGTGTAACTATTTCAGAGGCTGAAATAAGTGACATGACATAGACACATATCTGAAAGAAGCATCTTATAAACCAGAAGAACCAAGATTGCTGCCAAAATATGCATGTGGATAGGGCTTGCATAAGGACAGTATACCTACAGCAGGTAAAATCATGAAAACATAATTTAGCATAAATTATCCAAATACTATAAACTTAGTAGTACATAATTTACAAAATATAGTTATTATTATTTTATTTTTCTGTACATCATTTAGGCTCTTCAGTAGCCTAGAAAAGCAATATTGTATTTTATTTTAACTCATTTTTTTTGTTTTTTATTTGTTATTGATATGCGTTAGACATAAGTATTTTCAAGGTACATGTGATAATTTGATACATTCATATTATCAAATCAGGGTAGTTGGGATAAATATCACCTTGAATATTTGTTTTTTCTTTATGCTAGGAACATTCCAATTATTCTCTTCTAGCTATTTTTGAAATGTGCAATCTATTAATGTTAAAACTTTAGTCAACTTACTGATCTATCGAAAACACCAGGTTCATTTTAACTTATTTTGCTGTGACTGACTGAGTTTGTAAAATTTTGCCTTAAAAAATAACATATAGGCTGGGCGCAGTGGTTAGGATCACGCCTGTAATCTTAGCACTCTGGGAGGCCAAGGTGGGAGGATCACTTGAGGTCAGGAGTTCTAGACCAGCCTGAGCAAGAGTGACACCCCCGTCTCTACTACAAATAGAAAGAAATTAGAGGGACAACTAAAAATATATAGAAAAAACTAGCCAGGCATGGTGGTGCATGCTTGTAGTTCCAGCTACTTGGGAGGCTGAGGCCGGAGAATCACTTGAGCCCAGGAGTTTGAGGTTGCTGTGAGCTAGGCTGATGCCATGGCACTCTAGCCCAGGCAACAGAGTGAGACTCTGTCTTAAAAAAAGAAAAAAACAAACAAAAAAAACATATTGCTTCTATTTCTGCTTTTTAAGCTGAAAAAGGTAACTGCTACAAATTAGGTCATTTCCCCAGGGAAATTTTGGGAGCAAATCATATTTGACCAATTTGTGGCTACCCAAAAGGTTCAAAATATTACAGGGTTTACAATAGCTGTGGGGAATTGGTTTATTAACTGAAACAAGTAAATGCTGATAATTTTGATGCTTTGGCAGTGTAGTGTTTTCATGAATCAGCCAAAATATCTAGAATACATAGTTTGAGTTGGGAAAATGCTGTTTCTTCTTGCCTATTACAGTCAGTCATTTGCCAACATCTGCTTCACGTAATCTACATTTGTTGCTACTTTCTCCAAGCTAGAAATTTGGAAAGATAATTGGTATGTTGCCCCAAAAATGTCCTCTTTGTTAGCCTGGGAATTGACCTGGCCTTCTTAATACCAATCTAAGATGGGGGTATTCACATCCATACCTGTATTTGGGAATTCAGGACTTCACTTATCTTGCTTTGGTGCTCCTAGATCACCAGTTTACTTCACCCTTTTTTTTTGTTTTGTTTTATTTTCATTTCTTTGTGATACTACCCCATTGCAAAAGATTTTTCTAACTGATGATGTAATAGTGCCACAATCTAGAAGCTGCTGAAATGTATTTTCCAAGGTATTTACTTTTCTTGTTGGGAAAAGATATCCCTATTGCTATTTGCATACTTTAATTCATTTTCTTTTCTTTTTGTAGAGCAGTACAAAATTAAGTTGGGACCATAAAATCAGGGAAAGATATTGGTACTACAGAATACTGCAGAACAGAGGTGGCAGCTTTTTGGAGTTTTTCATGGAAGAGAAAGATAAAGCATTAGGACACAGAAAGGGATTAATTAATGCTGTCTGTGATGACCAGTGGCTTTTTCAGGAGGATGTTAAATTTTAGATATTTCAGAAAATGTGGATAGATCGTATAATGAATTGGATTATAATTACTAAAATCCTTAAAAAACCATATTTTTATGTATGTAAAAAAGATATACTAGCAAATTAATAGTTGGCTTTATTACAAATTAGAGAAAACATTTTAAAAATTAAACATGAAGTATACAAATAATAAAAATTGAGAATTAAATAATAGTAAAGCAGAACTTAGCATTATATTCTGCTTAATATTATTAACTTTATATTGATATTATATCTTTTGATGAAAGTGAGATAAATATCTGTTATCTTTTCTAGGGAAAACAAAATGATCTTTATTTGAGAGCCTACGAGACTCAGGAAGTGGTTTGATGGGGGCATTTATTTTTTTCCCTTGGTTTCAGAGAGAATTTTGCTCAGACTGTTGTGAGGAATAACTCTGCATGTGCTTCTGGATTAGGTATGTGATAGTGGTGACAATAGCAACAAGAGTGACAGAACTTTAATATAACGATATTTCATAAAAGAAAACAGGCATTCCTTACACATGTGTTGAGGATTGAATTATTTTTTCAGCATTCATTGCAGGTTTGATACACATGATATATGATTGCAGCTTTATGTGGAAGGAAGTAGAAAGTTGAAGAAATAATGAATCTATGCATTCAGATTAGACAGTTTTCTGAGCACTGAGCCAGCCCTGTTTTTTCCTCAAGAGCAGATGGTTGGAAATATTTTGTTAATTTGTAGCTTCAAACCATGCTCTAACTCTATACTTTAAAAATAGGTACCCCTACCAAGATTCTGTCTTTGGCCTGTTTGTCTTCTTTCTGAATACTGTCCACCTTGACGATTTCTTTCTGTAGCTTAAATTTCTCTCTTCAGCCTCAGGCTCCATCCTGAGTTCCTAAGTTCCATTTTCAGTTCCTAGAAGAAATGTGTACTTTTTTAATGCATGGCTGGTAAAACTGGACAGGTCCAAAATAGAATTGAAGGTCTCTGTTTCTCCTTCTTTCTCCCTTAAAGTCTGTTTCATGTTTTGTTTAGTAAGATCACTACTCTTCAGTCCCTTAGGCTCACAATCAAGGAGTTTTCTTTTCACACTTCCCCTTCAGTCCCACTTCAAATTTGTCTTTGAGTCCTTCAATGCCAGCTTGCCTTTGGTTTCTTTCCCTCTTTTACTCCTTCATTTCTTGTACCGGTATAATTATAATGGTTTTCTCTAACCACCCAAATTCCACCTTCCAGTTCATCCTTGGCATCAAGGAAGCTTATCTAAAGAGCTGTCATCTATTTAGGATTAAATAGATGTTGGGCACTCTATATAAAATATTTCACTTAATCCTCACATGTATCCAATTCAAGAGGTGTCATCTTCATTTATAAAGAAAGTAAGAGCACAATGAACTGAAGAATCTTGCTCCAGGACATCAATATAGTGGCTATGTAATTTCTCATCCAAATAGAAACACTTCCGAGCATGAAAGAAAGGGTACTAGAAATAATTATACGCAAATAGATGTAAAAAGAGACTTTCCCAGACAAACAAGGACACAAAGTTATTCACTTGTGACTTAATCATGGTTCCACCCTAGGTCTGTCTAAAGAGATATTACAGCCATCTTGTTACCATGAGGGAGTAGCTGATTAGCTGAGAATGATAGAGAGAAAGGAGAGAAAGAAGCTGATTCTTTGATGACAATGTTAATCCACCCCACCTTCATGTTAAGTAGATAATAAATATCCTTATTGTTTGAGCCATTTTGTTTGCTATTCCATTTCTTGAGGATAAATACACTTTGATATAAGGAAAGACATACATTATACAAACAATGGCAATAATGTGTGACATCTGCTAGGGTAAAGAGAGAATAAGACACTTTAAAAACCACCTAATGTAATCTCGTGTGAGTGTGTATGTGTATATCAGAGAGATGACCAATGAGAGATTCCTGGAGGAAAAAGCATTAAAATAGAAACTTGGATACAGAATAATTGAACTCTGTCTATGTATATTTTTGTATTTGGGAAACAGAAATTTTTTCCTCCCAAGAGTTTTTGGCCTTAGTAATTTACACGTGCTTTGCTTTGCAACTTTGATAGGCAAGTGATATTAGACTCAGTTGCCAGGGTTAAAGTGGTGCAAGGATTTAGGTTGGAAAGTCACTTGGAAGTATTGCATTTATTTGATATATTTTTTCACGTTCAATAATTTGTTTCAATTTTCTTCCAAGCTTGTGGGTGTGAAGTGTTATAATGCAAATTATTATTATTATTTTTGCTTTGTGAAATCTCTGGCTTTCTTTGGGTGATTTCTTGTTGAGCTGGAATTAAAAAAAAAAGAAGACCTCTGAATTCATGTATGACTTGTTAAAAATAATACAAATGTACTAGGCAATTCAGAATTACACAAACAATGCCAATTGTAGAAAGACCACCTGTTCCATGATAGTCAATCCTCAGAGATTTTAAATACACTTTCTTCTAAGCCTTAATTGACTCAGGATGAGGCAATCCTGTGTATCTGTTCAGAACCATTAATCACCTACTTCACCTGATTGCAGCAAGTGTTTTTTTTTCCCCCTCCAGATTTGTCAAACGGTAAGTGCAAGGACTTTATGCACTGATAAACAACAAAATTGACCAAATTTAGCAGTAGGTTTCAGCAAAAGGCATTTTTTTCTTTCATCTTCCATCTAATGTGAGAACTAATGCTTTTTGAAAAATTAAAGCTGGATGATTTCTCCAGTATACTTGCTAGATTTTGATTAGATTAACTATGGTCCATCTTCTGCTTTGTTTGGGGGAATTGTTCTCTGGTGTATTTCCTCCCAATTCTCATAGCACTGCATGATTTGATACAGACTGCCATCTCTTTATTATATGGAGGTGGCGTCCTGTTCATCTATACCAGTTCTTTGTTTCTAATATTGTCATTTGATTTGTATAATACAACTTTGTGTAAGTCACTTCTCTGTGCTTCGGATTTATTATTATTTGTGAAATGATAATGAGGACACTAATGAGATAATGGTGTACATTTCCTGGACAAATAACTTTAGAAAATCATCAGGTCTGCAAAAATTATGGAATTAGCACACATGGACCGACTCTATTTAGTTTGCTTTCCAACAATTTCTAGAGCTCTTCTTTCAAGGGAAGAGGATTCACTACACAGTGGCTCTTCTGGCCCCAGCGTTTTATGCAGAAGTTTACTTTATAATGATTAAAACAAAACTTTACACAGAAAATCAAGTACAAAATAAAAGCCCAAGTGGGTTTTTTGTATGGAGAAAACTGTGTGCTTCGTGATGATGGTATGGAAGTGTGGAGCTGAGGTTTGTGAGTTGATGGAGTGCACAGAAGTCCAGAGGCACTCCTTGGATCACACCTTGTATTAGAGACACACAGCTATGTGTCCCTCCACTGCTGTGTACTTGCAGACTTAAAAACCAGGCCTGTTGTGCCCTTTGGAGAGGGCAGGGTTTCAACAAATGTTCAATTTAAACCATAGAATTGTAAAGATCAGGTCTTTATAAATAAGAAGGAAGAGATACAAATCATATTAATACACAAAGACATGGGGAAAATGAAAGCAAAATCAGACTTAGTAGGCATAATGTAGAAAGGTAGAAATGTACCACAAAAGAACAGGGAAGCCCATAAGGTATTATAGCTCTGAGGCAAAGAAGAATTTAGATGTTGAAAAAAAAAATCTTTTGTGCTTTACAAGAGACTCCAAAGCAAATACTGAAAGTTCATTTTAAAAGGTATATTAAAGATGAGAAAAATTAATAGAAAATCATTTGGACTCTTTAAGAGTAAAATGTGCATAGAAAGAGACCAAAGTTATCTAATTCGATATGATCTTTTGTGGTTTGCAAGGCTTTTTGTGCTGTGTTCCCATGCTAACACTTGCTGCCTTGTGACTGTGTGCAAGTCAAAAACCTCTCTTTGTGTCTCAGTTTTTCTTATAAGCAAAATAGGGAAAATAATATTAATAATACCTATCTTGGAGGTCTTAGTGAGGATAAGATGAGATTATCCCTGAAATATACTTAAAATAGTATGACAATAAACACTCATTTAAGGTTAGCTGCCATTAATTATAATTATTGTCACTACCACTATTGTGATTATCATCACTGAGAGATGATTTAAAAGCATAAACTTTGGAAACAGATTGTATAACTGTGAATCTTGGTTCTATCATTTGCTTCCTGTGGGTCTTTGGTCAAATTCCTTGTCTTCAGATCTCTATTTCCTCAGCTGTAAAATGGGAATAATAGTTTTTACTTCACAGGGTCACTGTAAATCTTGAATTAATCTATTTTTCTATCTATATATATATATATATAATGTATTTACAGCTGTGTCTGGCTCATGGGATGTTGCTGTCATTATGATGACGGTTGTTTTTCTGACCTTCCTCCACTCTACCCTTAAACCACACTGACTTGTATTCTTTTTCCCCTGTGCATCAAGCTCTTATGGTTCAGGTTGCTTTCTCTAGAGCTCATATCTTTGGCCAGTCCTTTTCTGACCACCCCTCTTTTGCTCCAAACACACAGGTATTCTCTATTTCAATTCTTGTCTGAGTTTTGTAAGGGCATTTCCTATCTGACATTATCTTTGTGCATGTATTGCTTCCCTGTTTATTGTCCTACTTCTTCCAACTCTTACAGAATATAAGCTATATGCCTTTTGTTTGCTGCTCTGTCCTACGGCCTAGATCAACATCTGGCAGGTAAAAGGCATGCAGAAATATCTGTCAAATCAAGGGGCACAAGTGCAATATGATCGAAAGTGATGTACAGATCAGTAAGGACTATCTTCTGTCCTTAAAGACGACAGTCTAGATTCTATAATGTTGTATCCAAAGTTGCTGACTATATACACTCTGTCCAAGCCAGGATACTTTGAGAGTAAATTGAGGTGATGTTAATAATCACGCTAGGATAATAAGTAAAAACTGGGGCAGTCCCAAGTAAATCTTATCCATGAATTATCTGCATTATAATCACAGGTGAGGATGGACACATAAATGTAGATTGCCAGGACTCATTCCAGCTCCACAACATCAGGATTTTTGGTAAAGAGGCCCCAGCATTTTTATTTTTGGAAGTGCTTTGGCTGATTCTGAGACAAGCCAAACATGCCAAAGTTTGAGAACCACCGGGGTTAAAGATTAGAACGCTCTCCTCTGGGTGCTTTGTCCCCAACACGGGAGACTTCCCTAAAGGTGTTAAATACTTATTAACACTGTTGTGTGAGAGCTGCTGTGGTGAGATTGGCAAGATTGGCTAGATTGCAGTGTGGGAGCCAAGTGCTCATTAGCACTTGTATAGGAACCTCTGCCTGTTCTTGAGAGTTAATTTCTTGGCAAACAATGAGAGTCTTCATGAAGCACTTCTGGAGAGTGAGGACAAATTTGGAGTAATGTAGTGCAAATTGTAGGAAGTGAGTACATTAGCAAAGAAAGAGATTTGATAAGTCTGAAAATGAGCTTTAGTGTGTCTGGCAAAAAGATGTATATTTTGGGCGAAAGGGGAATTATGGTAATATAAATAAAGGCTAAGCACTTATAGTTGAACCTTATAGTCTTTCCTTTTTAAAAATAATGCTTTTGAGAGAATGTGTTAGAGTTTGAATATTAGACTAATATCTCTAAAATGTGAAATATTTTGTGGATTTTTGCTGCATGTATATCTGTGTTGGTGGCATGGGCAATATTTTTTGATAATGAGTGATAGTGGTACAGTAAATAAAGCCTTTACCACCCTCTGACTTGTTTACTTCTCACTTTTAAAAGGAATTCTCTGCTTTGTCTATTTCATCTCCCTATTGTGGGAGTGGACTACTAATCGCCCTTTTGGGATTTCCTAATGCCTTTATTATCTTATCTCTTTTTCACTCTTATCCTTTTCTAACCTTTTAAAATTCATTTCCATTTCCATGCATGGCTGATGAAGGAAGATAATGTGTGAATCTATACCTTCATCAGATGGAAGTCTTACAGACAAACATGTAGGTTTGGTTTTTACCAATCTCAACAGCAACTCTGCATTTAAGTTGCAATCTCAAATAACTTATTAATGCTTTATTTAATTAATGCATTAAATAACTTATTTAATGATAACCATTAAATCACAGAAATGTCATGTTATATAGAGATATATATCGGAGATATAGAGATATCCTTTCCATTTCTTGACTTACTATAATTTTCCATGAAGTAAAGAGAAATTGCTAGAGAATGTGTTCGTGCGGTCTCTATTTAAAATAGTATGAAAAAATAAGAATTCACATTAAAACAATGTTTGAAAGTGAATCTTTCTCTCATTGATTATTTTCAGCTTGTGTATTTTATTTCTCACTATCTAAATCTACCACGGATTTGGCAACCACTCCAAGAATCAGAATTTCACAAATAGAGATAAGAGGTTATAGTCATAGTGATTCCCAATGCCAGAAATGATAACGCTGTGTGTGGAGATTACAGAAATGGTTCCCATAATTATTTATATGTTAGGCTTGCCATCGTAATTTAGACTGGCAATTTTAAAAGCAAAAAAACTTCATTGGAAATTGGGTGAATGTGACTTTAAAGGTTTTTGGTTTGGGGCCAGCCTTTCACCAGTAGGCTGACTCCATTGGGTCAGCCTGGCAACATCTTTCCCAGGTTTTCCAATTGGTGCAGTTTCAAACAGCAGGAGGGTGACCTCTCTGTTTTCAGAACACCTAACAATCCCAGTTCAAATCAGATATCTGCCTCCTTAAGTTTGCCTGGAAAGATTGTTTCTCTGAAATCTTCTCTAGAGACATAAAGGTATCTTAACTACTTCTAACATTAGCTGAGTATTTAAAATATTACATGATATAATATCTAACTAGCTGTGTCTCAGGGCCTTTTCTGTCCATATTGTTATGCATCAATATGCTAAGGTAATTCACTATATTATGACATGTGTCAAAAAATAACTTTAATCAGAAAATAAACTATTGCTTCTCAGTGAAACATTAGCCTCCTAATGGTGGGCATGCTTGCACTGGGAAGAAATACTGTCAATCTCATAATACCCACAGTTCTGAAAGGCAAGCTATTGTTAAGATGCTGGCTCTATTTGAGAGAAGTTGCTTTTATTTTGTAAGGTATCATTCGTCCCCTTTCCTTGCCCTCCTTAAATTTATTCCAGTTAATTGTGATTGCCTTCACATTTTAGTTTTAGGACTGTGGGAAATGTAACTATTGTCATGATTCAAAGAGCACACCTGAGGCTGCTGTAGGACCGACTGTCATTCTTTGGGAGGAGCAGAAAAATACACGTTTAGTAAAATCAGATTAAGTACTATTTTTTTTTTGTAATACTTGTGGCTATAATTGAAAGTATTTCTTTCCCTACATTTTCCTCTTGACTGCAATTTGGAATTTTATTTTTTAAAAACACTTTCTTTTCTTTTCTTTTTTAAATTTTTTCAGAGACAAGGTCTTACTATGTTACCCAGGCTAGCTTCAAACTTCTGGGCTCACGTGAGCCTCTCACCTCAGCCTCCAGAGTAGCTGGGACTACAGGTGCCCACCACTACCCTTGGCTGGAGTTATTTTTAGTATGACATTAAAGATAACATGAACCAATAATTTTTCACTCACGGTATAAGTTCCCATGTACTTTTCAACAGGAATTGGGTGGTAAGCTTTAGGATTTTGTCCTAGTTCCAGGTTAGAGAATTACAAATCACCTTTTATAAAATTTCTCTCTTATTTATGATTATAATTTCTCCCCACAACCCATTTTTCCCTTCTTGAAATGGGCAAAAATCAGTTAATAATTTTATGATCTAAATTTTAAGGCAATGTAAAAATAGCAGACATTACACCTGATATATTTATATTTAAAAAATATAGAAAATGGGTATTATCTGCCTGATGCATGTATTGATGATTTTTTAATTCAAATGATATGTTCAGTTAGGGCATTTAACTCCTAAATATTTTTTTCATTTTTTGGACCTAGGAAAAAGCCAAAATAGAAACCAAAAGGAATAACTTTTTGTAAATCCCATCCCTGGTTGGCTATTTCTATTCTAAAAGAAATACAACAAAATAGAATAATGAAGAGAATACAAATTTAGGATTTACTTTGTAGGAATTCTAGTTCTCCAAGTTTTATGTTTAAAATATGACATTTCTCTAAGTAAGATAAATGTTGGCTTTTTGTTTTTCTATTTAGATATATATTTTAAATCATTTTTATTAGAATTTAAAAATATATAGGCTTTGAAATAATTTAATATCCATTAATGTGTGTATACTATCTATATTTAAGTTGGTTTCTTTTCTGGACAATCAAAAAAGAAATTTAGAGTCATGTATTGCAGTCATCTAATTATTCAAACTTTCCTAAAAATAGTTTAAAAGTAATTTAGAAAATAATAGAATATATATTGTTACTCTGAGTAGATTTCTAGAAATAATGAGTGTCTTAGAAAATAATATCAATGCATTAGATATTCAAGAGAATGGAAAAATGTAAAGCAACAACAACAAAGATGTAGGGGATAATGATGAACAATTTAGACAAAGGACATTAACTGTAATGTTGACTGCATCAAAAACAACATAAGAAAACTATGACTTTTGGCCCTTCATTGGAAAAATGTTAGGGGCAACTGAAATATTAGGAACATATGTATTAGTAATAGAAAGAAGTAAAAATTCCTTCATGAAAATTGAAAAAATGAGTACAGGGCTACAGGCATCAACTAAAAAGAGATAATGAGGAATACATGGGGATTGAATGCAAATACAATGAATTTTAAAGAGAAGATGCTTTTTATTTGTATTCATTTTTATCAGTTTGCTTTTTCTAAAATAGAAGGATTTGTATAACAGGAGAGATAGTTTAAATTATAATGTCTTATGCTATAATTGGATAGAATTCAAATAGATTTTCAAATTAGTTAACTTCTATTTAGGGGATATACTAAATACCTCCATATGCACATGTGAACTGGAAAGAAAAGCTGACATCTTTCCTATATATGATTAGAGCTTTTGAAAAATAAATAATTATTAAATAAAATTTATCTATTAAATAAATTATCAAATAAAAAGTAGGTTAAAAGAGTTTCAGAGAAGAGAAAGGCACACATATTTTATTCTAATGACCAGATAGCATTAATCAATTTTAGTATTTGTGTGGGAAAACTACATTTTTGACACAGGTGAGCAGAGAGGGAGGTTGTTAGGCTGATATGAACCATATTTGAGAGATCCTTAAGGGTGAGAAAATGAAAAGGGCCTGACAAAAAGAAAACTGGAAAAAATAAAGACAGGATGGATATGGGGAAAGAAAAATGTTTAAAGGAATTTAAGCTGAAACAATAACCTTATCTCAGTATTGCACAAATTGTTAACTTAATTGGAATCAGCTTGGTGACCTTATTATGCCCATGTCTTATAGCACACACCATGTACTCTAATACTCAATGAAAAATAAATGGAAAGAATGATTTTCTTGATAATTTACTCTAGAAAGCCATAAAACACCAAGGATCTTGGCACTATTTGATCTTTTGCACCCTCCCCCATCAGTATGGGAGAAATAGGCAAACTGGGTAATGTCATCTCTGTGTTCACACCTGTCTAGTGACCAGTGTTTTCTTAGGATCCAGCTGTATTTAGCTATTTGAACATGAGAAACTCCTTATTAAGGTTCTTAAACTTGAAATTAAAAAGAGATTGCCTAGAGAACACTCTAATAGCTCTGTGGAAAAACTCTTAACTCCATTTACTAAATATGCAATCAAACATTACAATTAATTATAGATTGTGCCAGGGAAACCTTTTTTCTGACCACATTACTGTCCTCAAATGGGGAATGGGTAAATATTTTTGATGATGGCTAAGTTGTTGCCCTCTGCTCTATCAACTGTTTTCATTTCCCTTTTGTTCCTCTGACCCTCATCTGTTCTCCTGTGGGTTTTGAGGCTTGTTTTTAGCCTCCCTCTCCTTTATATTAATGTTCAATGACTGAAGCTTTGTTACTCCCAGTGCAAATCTTTACAAGTCTGTTTCTCTCTCCCCTCCTTTGCTTTATGGGCTCGTTCTCCTAACAGAAAGTGTCTCATGCAGTTGTCACCCTAGATATTTCGTTACTCTGCTGTTGTTTGCCCGTGCTTCTCCAGCTTCTCTTGCCCTCCCTCACTTTTGGATTTATACTGAATTGGGCCAGTCTTTTAGTGCTCATCTCCGTGATCCATGGCTTGTACCCTACCTTCACTCATGATATTTCCCCATTGTTGGAGAGAGGACTCTCACATCAGGGTGTATTCAAGTTCTGTGATCATTTCCCTTTAGGAAGGTGGTTCTCAAACCATCTAGTCAACTAAGAGGCTAGCTGCCCCTCACTGCAATTTCACTGGTCATCTCTCCCTGATTTTCCTTTTCTCTTGTGGCAAGATCTATCTCCTTTCCTTAGGAGGTTAAAGCTGGAAAAGTCTAGTTGCCTGCAGCACTACTTAGAAAGCTATGTTGTTTATCTGACTCAGGATGTCAAATAAGTATCGTCTCAAAGGTCCTTTTGTTTACTGATTGTGTGACCTAGGCTAAAGTACTTAACCTCTCTGTGCCTCAGTTTCTTCCTCTGGGTAATGGGTAATTATTCCACTTATTGAACAAAGTTGAAATGAGCTGTGTAAGGAAGAATGATGTTGAAATATGTTAGTGTCTTATGCTCTTGGCACGGTATTTGGCATATATCAAGTACCATGGAAGTTTTGCTAGTTTTATTATTATTCCCTGAGGAGCATATTTTTAAGTACAAGGTGTGTGTCTGTTTATTGGTTAGTAGGGCTGGGAGGAAGACATTGTAACCACTTTATGATCATAAAATGTATATTATATACTAATGTAATAAATTTAATTTAGCATCATAGCAACATACTTTATAATGCCATCTTTAGGCCGTGAAATATGTTGTTATCCAAAATACGGTGTTTCGCCGAAAATAAGACCTACCCATAAAATAAGCCCTAGCAGGATTTCTAAGCATTTGCACAATATAAGCCCTACCCTGAAAATAAGACCTAGTGATGGGTGTGGCTATGCAGCGTATCTGCACAACCCATGCATTTTGTCACGGAGCGGTAAAGAAGATGAGCAGCCCTTCTCATCTGCCCCATTGTGACAGCTACTATCCCAGAGGTGACTGGAAAGGTGCTGGCAGCCCCACCAATAAGGTCGGCTCCCCCTGTCAGGTCCTGGCCATCCTGTGTGTGCTGCAAGCTGAGGCTTTGAGGGGAAAATAACACATCCCTTGAAAATAAGCCCTAGGGTGTCTTCTTAAGGAAAAATAAACATAAGACCTTGTCTTATTTTCGGGGAAACACGGTAGTGATTCAAATTCTGGGGCTTGAACTTATACTTCACCCAAGAACTACAGAATACACTTTCTTTTTGGTGGCGGGGGAAGTGCATTACCTTGAATATTATAGTTGGGTAGTGAACATTTTTCAAAATGTCCTACATAAGATTTAGGAATATTAACAGATATTTCCAGTTTTAACACTGTATCTCTTCAAAAAGGAAATACTGCTCACAGTAAAATTATAATCCTATGATGAACAAGTGTAGTTTATTTTTCTAATTTATATGCTCATATGATAAAATATGAGAGAGAAATAGAAATGTTGAATGTTATTAATCAAGATTTTTGGTAATATATAAATTAGATTTTTCATTTTCAAAATTTGAAATATTTTGAACAGCTGTGACATATTTTGGGAGTTTTGAGTTTTGACCAAAGCCTAGCTTTTGAAAATTATGAAACAATTAACAGATACCTTCCTAACTATCCATATTATGGGTGTTGGGCATGGTGGAGGAGAAAGTGAAAGCCATATTTGTTTTATCTTTTATAAATATATGCCTTCAGAAAACAATAATGACTTTTATTATCAGATTATGAAACTGCAAGAGCCCTATGTTGTCATACGTACTTTATGGAGCATGTTTACCTGTCTTTTAAAGCATGATACTCTCATATGCATTTGTAGCCTGTTAGAGGTGAAAAGGCTATTTTGTTGGTTATAGTTTACATGAAACATGTTGACCTATAAATGATAGTTATAGTTTTACCTGTTTACTATAAAAAATATATAGTTTTGTACATTCCATTTTAGATATTTAAATGCTCTAAGATATTCTATATGATAAAGTAATATTAAATGAAACTTTAATCTACATTTTCTTAAAAATAGCAGAGTTTAAAATACCTTTTGTGTTGATTTTTCTATAAATTATTTAGAGATAAATAACAAATTATAGACATTTTTTGAGGCTTCACAGGATTAAAAATGGCTATATACACACACACACAAACACACACACATATCTCCACATATGCAATTAAGCCTATATATTTCCAATGAGAAGGCTGAGTTTCTTTCTGCATCGTGGTGTCAGTATTATTTTCAGACACAAGAAAATATTGTTTTGGTGATTTCTTCCTTCGCCCTCCTTTCCTTCCTTCCTTCCTTTCTTTCTCCCTTTCTTTTTTCTTCCCTTCCTTTTTTGCAATGATGGCAATAATCTGTTGAACTTTTTAAAAGGGTGGCATAATTTTAGTCTTTAAAAATTTTTAAATATTATAATTAGCATAGGTCTGTGTACCATATAGGCACTTATTAATCAATTAATAAGTTGTTGCATGACTAATAACACAACTACTCTAATAGTTAGACTGAAATTTTTAGGATTTTTTTATGGGAATAAAATCTTTTAGTGAAATAAAAAATCTATAAATACATTTGTCATAACCTCCCAACTAAATGTCTTTTTATAAGGACACATCCCTTTAGGCTAAAATTGTCAGGAATAACATTTTTTTTTTAGTTTTAGGAAAAATTATTTCACCTTGATAATAAAGAGATAGTATTTTGTAGTTCTATCATATTACAAATGTTATGAAATATCAAGGCAATTCTACATAATAGTTTAAAATTAAACCTATATCAGACTTTCTTTGTAATAAAGCAATTTCTACAGCACAAAACCATTGAAGTAATTTTCTTTGAAATAGCAAATGAATTAAAAGACTAATTACCAAGTAATTACCATGGATTATTTGATTACTGCCTAAATAAAGTAGATACAATTTTTCGATGGATTATAATTTTAATTTTGCCTGATGAAATGAAAATAGATCGAGGTCATCTAAAAGTATCTATCTAATGTAGCTCAAAATTCATCTGTCAGGGCTGCTGAGAAACATTATTTCCTTACCTTTTCTTCTGATGATCACATGAGGAAAAGTCCAGGTATGGAATCACATTTAATTTAAACTGCAGAAAAGAATAAATTACTAATTTGTCTAAAGGTGTGGAGAAGGATTGATTGCCTTTACTCTGCAACCAATATTTCCAGAATGTGAGATTACAAACATTTGACATTGGAGCAGGGGAAATTAAAAAATAAAACAATGTAAATAATCATTTAGTCAACTGTTAATTTCTAATTATAATGGGAAATGGAGAAACAAAGATTAAGAAACTAGGAAAGCATGTTTACATCTTTTAAATATTTCTGAAATTGTATTGAGTACATAGTAGTTAAATATAGCACATTTACTTCTAAATCTGGGGTATTTATCTGAGAGGACTGGGACCTTATTATTATTATTCTATAAGAAAAGCATGCTGATCGATGTGAAATTTATACAATAAATCCATTTTTTACTGTACACTCGAATATTTATAATATCAGGTAAATTATAATTAAATTCACACATGTTTCTTCTACATATCAAAGTGAGATAAATTTTCCACTTTCTTGGCTATAAGTATGTGTTCTAGAGGTAAGCAACATCAATATTGTCTTGACTGGGGGTAGAAATTGTTTGCTATTAAACTGTGCTTCAGTTTGCAAACTAAAACCTGTGCCATAGGACCACATCAAAGGCCATCAGGCTGTCATTAAAAGACATCAAAGGCCATCCTCTCTGTAGCCTTTAAGTTTTATGGCAAGTGTCTCATAGAGATGTCAGGTCATTGAGGAAGCCAGGAGAAGACTCCATCAGAACCCAGTTATCTTTGTTTCCTTTCATCTGTTTGGGAAGGTAGGCATTCTGGGTTAGAAAGAGTTTTGCAGTGATTTGAATACTGGACATCAAGCCTCTCTGATTTCAGCTTCTCTCAGCATGGAGGCTGCAGTCATGGTCTTTCCTGATGAATACATCTGGGGAACAGAAAAATGATCCTTGTGATAATGTCATCGAGCGCCTATGAGGCATAAAGCTGTAAGCCTCTTTTTGGCTCCTCTCAGTATGCAAACAGATAGGCAATTTTGGTAGACTTAGGTAATTCAGGGTAACTTTGGAGAGGGACCATTTCCAAATACTAAAGCAGTACTCTAATTTGCTTAGCATGGGACTGAGGAATTTTCTATGGAACAGAATAATGGCATTTCTATTTAAACAAAGTAGCACAATAAATCCAGTTTCTTCTGGTTAAAGCCTGCTCATATAATTATTCCCTTAATGAGATATTACAAAAACTTATATAGAGAATAATATTCTTACAATCAAATTAGGAGACAACGATGGTTAATTTTTAGCTGATTAGAGAAATGCGTGTATTGCACATGAAAACAAATACTTACAATCTTCCTTAGTTTTTTTATGATTTGTTTTCCAGACACATCTGCACCATCCCAGGGTACATTAATTTAATTTTGCTTAACAAGTATATCTTTTATATTGTCATAAGCCTAAAACACATCTTGGCTAGTTGTTTCTACTTTATTAATACCAAACAAAATTTGTACAGGAACTAACACATTATCATAAGCAATGAAGGATTTTTTTGGTCTTATGAATTAATATATTTAAAAAATACAGTTAAAACCATTTTGTACTGCTTTGATCATTCACTTACATGTCATTAACTAGTCTAAGCATTTTATTATGAAAGGGCTCTGTTTACAAATTAGACTAAAGAACACATTTCACACTGAAGATCAGCATATATATTGTATTTTATTTCAGATGCACATGACACAACCTTAATATTAGAGCCAGATGATTAAAAGAACATTACCTGAGCTATGAGAGTCACTGAATGAGCTATGCTAAATTGGTTGTTTTCTGTTTTGTGATTAATTGTGCTTCTAAACCATATTTTAGTGTGCTTTGTTTTTCTGTCCCCAGTCATCCCATATTATTAAAGAGAAATTCTGCATATCTCTCCTGGAGTCCAATTAAGGATTTGCATCATGACTAGATTTTTCACTTTAATTACTGTATATAAAGTAGGTTTTGACTTATTTCCATATTTATCAAACTATGCAGAAGAAGCAAAATTCATCAAATAAACAGATATCTGTGGCTGTAATTGCAGCCTGCATCGAGCATGTAGGAAGAAAATATGAGGGTCCAAATTTCATTATGTAGAACATAATAAACATCTGAATAATTAAACTGTGTGTAAATCATAGGCTTGGCAGTAGTAAGAAGAGGAGACACCTTCATTTGATCCAAGAAATATTTTAAATGTATTTCTAAAAATATATCCTGAACATTAAACAAACAACGAGTTGAAAAAACTTAGTCTTATCAGGTGAAAAATAAAACATTGGATAATGTGCATTTGAAACACTTAAATATTAATTATATAATATATGATAAGTTCTCTGTGTGCATAGATTTCCAAAAGTCCCTCTCCTTTTTAGAAAGTAGGAGAATAAAACTAAAAAAATGTAGCAAATTATTTTGATGATTTTCTTCATACTTAGACTATAAGCATTTAACATTGGGGAAATGACCCATCAATTTCTAGGACTATGAAAAACATACCTGGTTTCTAAATATATATAATGTAAAACTCCAAATAAACATTCTATTTGCAAATGTTTAGCTAGACTTCTTATTATGTATACTTAATTGTGTATTAAAAGGTTTGTAACAAATAAATATAGGTGGCATTATTTTTAATATATTAAAAATTTAATGATGGGAAGTATATTAACATTATGACCAAGATACTAGCAACTTATTTAAGTAGAAAACCCAGGACTTTTTATTTTAAGCATAATTATTTAACTTTTAAGACATTCAGAAAAAAAAACATTTCAAATGGTTCTACCTTTGATTATTTAATTACAAAACCTTAAGTTGTCTCTAGTGTCATGAATGAATTGGGTTTATTAATTTCAAAACTTTCAAAAAGACAGTTTAATTTAAATTTTTAGCATAGTTAAGCTCCTGACAAGGAAAGTTTAATTCTAGTTATTGTAAGGTTTCTAAGGGCTTTGAATTAATTTATCTTGTAAGCCCTGCTGTGAATGTAGCTGGTTACTTTTGAATTAGATATTAAGGACAGATAAAGTGATGAACCTGCTTGGCTTCCACTAAGTGAAGATTTATCATATTTTCATTTTCACAGTCTCCCAGAAGTAAGGATGTCTAGAAAACAGGATCTGCTTAATGTTGTCTGAAACCATTCCCTTCTCCATTTAATTAATATAGACATTTTCTTTTTACATTCAAATGTGTGGCAAAATGCAAGAATACTGTCTTTTAAAGGTAACTACAGCTAATCACAAGCCACTAGGTTATAGCCCATCTAAATAACTTGGGTATGTCCCAGTGTGCAATGAAAGGGAACAGCTAATGTAGAAAATTAGATATGGAAGCATGATCTGTGCTTATTTTAATTTGGAGTGGTGGTGAAGAAATAGATTTGAACTCACTCAAACAGTGGATTACTATATGTCTCTTTGTACTAACAATTCTGATAACTGTATGAATACTTTACTTGATCTCTTTTGGTGTTCAGCTGGCCTTCCTTGGCTGGCCCCTTATTCCTTTCTTAAAGTTTATATTCTGGAAATTGTTGAATAATAAAAATATAAAATCACTACAGATTGCATACAAATACTTTAAAAGTGATTAGCAGAATTGAATAAAATTAGTTAAGTGGATGTGTAAGGGCATTTCATCCAAAATAACTAAATGATGCTTAAAATGATGTTTTCAAAACCCATGTCCATAGATGAAGTCATTTATGTGGTTATATAATAAAGGAATATTATGTCATGAAACTAAGAGAAGAAAGTTTCAAAGTATTTGTCTACTATGGAGTGGAAATTATGATAAAATACTAGTGGGATAATTATAAATATGGAATTTATGATTTTCAATGGTCCAAGTTAGACAGTGAAACATGCCATGAGCCAAATCTGCATCTTATAGTTGAAGATAGTTTTTAGCAGTATTCATTTTATAGAAGAAAGAAAAACTCTAATTGACATCTATATTTTATGAATAATTCTGAAATGGCTTCTCATTACCTACATTAGTTTTGACTATAGTGATAGTGTTAAATGAATAATTTAGGATATAAATATTTTTTGAAGAAAAATATTTTAATTTTAATTTACAAGTTAGATTTTCTTTGAATAATACCCAGGGCAGAATCATGAGCACATATTATTTCCCCCATCAACAATAGAATGTGGTCACTTTTATCTGTAAGGTTCTTAAAGGAAGCATCTACTGATGTCTAGAATTCTTCTCAACTCAGAAAAGATATATTTCATTTTGTTTATTTTTCTCTTCTTCCCTAATCAGATCTTAGTCTTCTACTGTAGAATAAATTTATTGGTTTAAAGGGAGATTTCTGGGCCTTACCTCACATGTATTTATTTAGAATCTGCTGGTTTGAGGCCTGGGAATTTGCATTGTAAATAATTATCCTAGGCAGTGATGTGCTGGCAAAAATTTAACAATTTGCTCCATGAAAAAAACTGCATATACATATAACTAGATATATATCAGTAAATAATTTATAAGATTAACAATTTATAAGAATATAAAATATTCTTCACTATAAATTCCATGTAGCCAATTGAGTCTCAAAGTGTTTTCTTTACTTTTTGTTGAACTTTTTTTATTTGTAGCCAAACTATGGTTGCAACTGAAGAATGAGTGTATTTTCAACATGAATGTTGGTTGATATTTTTGCTTATGATAAGATGGCAATAAACAAATGAAGACGTGTGTTGGAACTTCCTAATTAGTAAATAATATAATGTTTTTGTTGAATAGAATAACAGTTTTTGAATATTGGAAGAATGTCTTTTCAATTTTTGTGTTACTCACAATGTAATGGCTATAGAAGTGACACATTTTTAAGTATGCATTAGCTTAGACAACATAATAATAAGACCCATTTGTAGGCATTTTTGAAATTTCATGCTGTAAACACTCCCACCCTGGACCATTTCAAGCTACCAATGTGATGTCATATAAAGCAGAGTTGGGAAGATATGCCCAGTAGCACACAATTATATAGTATTTCCACTATAGTGATATAATGGAAGTAACTAAACTGAAGAGCAAAATAATAGTAAAATGTGGTAAATAATTAGAAAGTGATGAATTTTAAATACTTAATACCTTTATTTTTAAGATAATTTATTTATGTAATTTTTATATATTTAAGATAGTTAATATAGTGTTAAAAATTAATTTAAAAATATAATCAGAAAGATTAGAAATTTCTCAGTGGGTTAAATATATAGATAACTTTATAATGGATGGCACACAGTTTGCATACATAGGCATGTGGTAGGTTGTTGTTTGTGTATTAACATCAAAGTATAAAGACCAAAGTATTTACCCAGTGCCCTCAAGGCACTTAGCTTTGTGCTAATGGTTGTGGGAAATGTGGGAACATAAGACTTTTCTTTAACCTCAGGCACTCATAATAAATTTATGTGAAAATGTTAAGATAATATAGTGATTAATGTAGAATGAAGTGCTAAAGTATGGAGACAGACTGGTATCTCACTGATGACGATAAATAGTATGGGAGGTATTTTGGAAAAGATGAGACTTAATTGGGTAGTCAAACCCAGACATTGGTTTCATATTGTGGAGGAAGGAAGAGGGCAAGAAGCAACAAAATTGGCTGGAGAAGGACACACAATCTAGAAAGATTTTACCAGTTCTTTCCCTCAGGTTTAAGTGATATAATCCGATGTGTACATAGTCAGCGGGGTATTAGGGTTTTAGGAGTTTCTGTGCAAAGGATCTCTAACTGTATAGTTTCTTAGAGTGCATCCTATGACACCATCCTCCACGAACTCTGCTTTCTCAAGCTCCTCCTCTTCTTGGTCCTTTAGCATCTTTGCTCTTCCCCAAATTGCCCTGCTCATTTCTTTACCATTGGGGCCTTGTGCTTCTAGTTCTGCTGGGCAACAAATACTAAGCCTTGTACGGTCAGCAAAAGGGTAATTGGTTTTTGCATTGGTCTGCTTAACAAAATCTTATGTATATGTGTGTATTGTAAATGTCCAGAAGCAAAGACAGAGGGAAACTGCACTCCCTCCTACTAAGTAAGTTTACAGAGATAGTAGAGACTTTCTCAGAGAATGTAGATAAAACAAATTTTAAAGAAACTACCCACCACCCAATATCAAGTAGAGAGGAAAGGGGAGATTACTGACTCCAAGGGAAGGAAGGTTGAGGATCATCATTTCTCACACTCCAGGCAGGGTTCAGTGTGTGTGTGGGATGGGGGCTGGGAGGGTACTGATCTGACAGCCACATAGGTTTCAGAAAGATGGTTCCTTGCTCATCCGGCCAGAGGAGACACAATACTGTCCTTCCACTTATACTTTAATTTATCAAAGTTTTGCTTATTATTTTTAACTATATAAGTATTGTTGACTCTTAAACTAAGTAGTATCCTATGATTAAAATTTGTATTATATAACTTTTTGTTTTCAGTGGAATTAATAAATTGTCTTACTTTTTTACTTGCTTAATTTTTTACATCTCTAGCCAAACGCTCCCAATAAATAACTTCTCCTCTATGTTGGGGTTCTCTGTTTCAGAATCTCATATTTACCTCAGTCTTGATTCCTATCCCCATTTTGGTAGAACACATTCTCCGTTAGATTCTTGATAAAAGGTCCAAAGTAATATAAAGTATATTGTATTTTGGAACTTGTATGTCTAAAAATTATTTTTATTCTCTTCTCATATTTGATCATTAGTTAGAGTGGATATTGGATTCTAGCTGAAATTTATATCCTCTAAAATTTCAACAACAGTGTACTTTCATTTTTTAGTTTCCAATGTTGATGATAAAAAATCTGATGCCATATATATTCTAAATCAATTGTTTATGACTTTGATTTTTAAAGAACTTATTGGAATCTAAATATTATTACTAATGCTATAAAATTTCACTATGTGTAATTTAATACTTCTTAATTTATTTATTAGTAGTCTAGTGAAAGGCCTTTTTAAGTGGGAATATTCATTTTCCTTTGTGCTAGAAAATTTTTGTTTTGGATTTATCTTCCCTTTCCACTTTTCTCTATTATCTCTTTCTAGAGCTTATATTAAAAATATGATTATCTTTCATATTTACTTCTTTATGAAAGAATATTTACAGAGTATTGTTCTTCCCCTTTGAAGGTTTTTATTTTAGAGAGGAGGTCTTGCTCACTCCTAGGCTTGAATGATCCTCCCGCATCAGCCTTCTGAGTAGCTAGCATTCAAGGCTTGAGCCACCCCCAGCTTGAAGCTTTTTTATTATTCAATATCTACAGTAACTTATTTTTATAACATGACATCATTATAGCTATTTAAAATGCATGAAAAGTAAATCTAATATTGCAATTACTGCATTTATTTGGTATCACTTATTTAAAATCCAATAATATTTTTCATATTATTTGAGCTAATATAGCTTAAACCTAAAAAATAATATGTATTTAATTTAATTTACCTTTGTCTTTCTGAATTTCTATTGTCCAGCTGTACAAAAGTCATGTCAGCTTCTTCAACTTACAATGCCTTCTTTCATTTCCCAGCTTTGGCACAGGCTGTATACTGTGCCTGAAATCCTCTTGCATATCCTTTTTGCTTAAGACCTCTTGCTCATTTTTCTTAGATCTAGGCTACTTTTTCTGAACTCTTTACCTGATAACTGAGTTAGGTGTGTTTCTGTGTGGCTTTGTTGGGTTTATTACTCACTGTCAATAGATTTTAAGCTACATGAAGTCAGAGATGAAGAGTGTCTTGCTTGTCCTCTTCTCCCCAGTGCCTGGGAATTCAATAAATTTTTGTTGAATTAGTGATTGAATTGACCTGAGAGACATATTCATCTGGAATGTTGTTAGTTCCTGACGCTACTACTTGTCCACTGAAGCACATTCTCCTTTTATTTACTTTAGATACAGAGTACCCCAATTTTAGCCAATCACACATATACCTAGCTGAAGACTACATTTTCCGGTCTCCTTTGTAGCTAGGTGTGGCCATCTGATTAAATTCTGGCCAAAGAGATATAAGCAAAAGTGCTGTGCTCCAATTCTGGCCCATATCTTTAAAGGAATGAGCATGGACTCCTCTTGCCCCTGTCTCCCTTCCCATTGGCTGCAGTAGACCTCTTAGATTATAAGCTAAAAGCTAAGTTTGACAATAGTGTATAAATGCAATAGAATAAACCTGCATTTATGGCAGACCTAATGGACTGGAACCGTCCTGCCATTGCTGTGCTGTCTCCTCTAGATAGTTACACAGAAAGAAAGAAACTTTATTTTGTTCAAACTACTGTCTTTTGTATATCTTTGATGTGCAACATAGACTATATATTCTGTATATTTCAGTTTTCTAGTCAGTAGGTTGATAAATGTACTAGACATCTATTGTTGTTCACTGGCAGCCAGGTCCAGAAGTGTAAAATAGAATATGTTTTCCAGCCCTACTTACTCCCTCCTCCTGATCATGAGATACATTCATTTTAGGTAACTGGCTCACGTATATCTCTGCTGAGATTTCTGCTTTACTACTCTTTTCCAATCTTCATAAATGATCCTTTACTTTTGTTGTACCCTTTGTATTTTTTATTCCTTATGCTTTCTATAATTTCTGCCATAGGAAATGGAGGTATTTGGAATAGCTTAAATTTTAAAAGTTTATTCCATAAAAACTGAACTCTGAGGAGTTTGTAGGGAACCAATAAGTATATTATTATCAGTACCTCCAAATGTTCTTGACACTGAACAGAATAGAATAATTAATATATGTAGTCCTCAAAGAATTAATATTTTTAATAGGTATGATATATATATATGTGTGTGTGTGTATAAGGATATCTTACCTAACCTGATATTACACATTTTCATAATAAACTCTTTTTATAATACATCACAACTGTAATTTTCACATGCTTCTGCATCATTACCTAATTAATATCTAACTTCCCATTTAGACTCTAAGATCCATGAAGGTGGGAATTTTGCCTATTTATTGCTCATTATTGTATTCCTTGCATTTCATATAATGCCTGACATTTAGAAGACTATAATTAAAAATTTGTTAAATAAATGAATGTTTTTTTCTTACCTCTCTCCTCTCTTTTTTCTTTTTCTTTTATTTGTCCTCTTTTTTGGGGATGTGGCCATAAATGATAAATAACTTGATTTTATCTGGTTAATCAAGAAAACAAGCCAGACAAGATCAATAAAATAATTATTTTAAAAAGTCTTTGAATTTTCAGCTAATAAAATGATTATAATTACAGTAGACATTATAGTAGCAATGTTTAATTTTGATGTATATTTATTTGGGATTTATAGTACAAAATATATCTTAGAATTTCAAAAAAGGAAACTCAAGTTACTATGAACTTTAACTTGGCAACATTTAAAAAATATGAAAAATATTCCAGTTTCTTGCTTAAGGATAGTAAATACACCCAGCAAGGAATGATCCCTTCCTTGCTCTCCATTCTATGAGATCATCACTTATCTCCTATTTTATAATGAGATTTTTGTTCAGTTTCTTTTAGAAAATCATTTATATAAGTCATTATTTAATAAACAATTTGTTTATAGATAAATAGAGGTATACCTTAGCTTTCCACTTAAAAACTATAGGTAACATAATGTAGTATGCTTGGAAATGATGACAGTGTTAATTTTTGTACTTCCTTGTGGGATCACACTTATAATTGAGGAGGTAAATCTTTTATACCTCGACACACATTTTTATTTGTGAATATTTTATTCTTTCATCTGTACAAACCTAATTCACCTTCAACTGGATAATAGC
Source organism: Cheirogaleus medius (assembly GCA_008086735.1). Classification (NCBI taxonomy): domain Eukaryota; kingdom Metazoa; phylum Chordata; class Mammalia; order Primates; family Cheirogaleidae; genus Cheirogaleus; species Cheirogaleus medius. The sequence continues at coordinate 7,344,389 of VBSM01000272.1, read as the reverse complement.
TTTCTCAATCAGACTAGATTGTGCTATATTCCCAGAAGGGAAATTTGTGAGTTTTAGATAAACGTCATGTATTTTTGTTTAGTTATCTCAAAATATATAATACAGCAGGGGTGAATGACAGCTGCATGAGGATGTATATATTCAAAAATCCTCTTGCTGGTTTTTGGCAGAGCCTACTGTATAGTTCCAATCTCTTTGTTTACCATGTGCAAAGGACTGGATCAACTTTCAAACACTTTATTATGGTTTAATGGGGGAATCATTAGTAGATGAGTTTAACAGACCCAAATGCTAGGCATTCAGTGGTTTATTTTTCAAGATTAAAATAATGTCTGTTTCTAACCTTCAGTAGTTTAAAGCAAATTTGCATACAGCTGTATCCAGTTAAGTGCCTTTCAGACTTCTTGTTACATTAAGAATGTACAAGCATTAAGAGTGCTTGTAATACAATTGACTTTAGGCTGAATTTTACATTAATGGCCCCCTTTGTTATTTAGCTGGCATTAAAGGCTTAAGTACAAGAAAATCCATGTAGAAAGCGTATCATTTTTATTTTAATTTAAATTCCCAAGAAATTTAGTGACTAAAACATCCGTTATGCATTTGAAATAAATTTGTCCCTAAAGCTCTTTATAGCAAGAGACAAATGTTAGCACACACCCGAAATGCACAGTTACCTCCGGATTTCTGGGCGAATTGGTAAAGACTACAGTAATATGAATTTTAACCACAGTGGCGAGGGGACAGAAAGCTGATGGGGTTTGGGACTCTCTTAGGATGTGGTTAGGAAAAGGGCCATTAACATTGGCAAACAGAAAAAAGGGCTGTGAGTAGGATGCTAACAAGTACAGCAGGGGGATGTACAGCAAATGAGACTTCGTGGCCTCTGCCAGAACAGGAAGTGCTTTCAATCAGTCTCTAAAGGAAATTCTTTGGATAACGTTTCTTTAACAAATGGCTTCAAATTATGCTATTATTCTGATATCTGCTTGCTTAATAATATCTTTGATAAGAACTATTCAATGCCTGATAAAATCTCTACTTCTCTAGAAATTGCGGATTATGCTAGACCACAGCTCTAAAATATACTAGTCTGTATTTGATTCTATTCATGAAATATGAGGGTATTATTATGCACATGGCACCTGACCAGGACCTTTCCTTTCTTAGTATATGAGAAATGTAGTAAATATGACTGATGGTCTGGCATCTCGTAGTGACTCCTATTGTTTCCATTCTGAATATTGATTCTCATTAAAAATTAGTTCAGATAAGAATGTAAGGTTAAAGAGACTGTACTGAAATTTGTGATTATTTCTGAACATATATTATCTTTGTGTTTGAAACCTTTCCCCCTTTTATTTGCTTCTTTGCCTTAGAAGTGAAGTGCTAAGAAAAATTTGGTTAAATGGGAGATCTGGACAGTTGAGTTCCAAATTATTGAGAGTTTCTCTCAAACTCATCCTCTCTCTATGTATTTGGTTATTCTGTTAAAAGAATGCTGCTTGAAACAATCTACTCAACAATTTCAGAAGTAACTTTTCAATGAAAGATGAAAAAGACAAATGGGATGAGACTGAGGTTTGTAATTACATCTGTTGATTGGGATAGGTGTATTATTGAACTACCGCTGAACTGTAAGTCCACAAAGAGGTGAAATGAATATCTGGAGAGTATAATTTCTTTTTCTTATCAAAGAAAACATTTGGTAAGACAAACAAAATAGCAAGAATCTCCTAATAGATGGGTGGAACATAGCTACTTGAGTAGATATACAAGCCCAGAGATCCTTGTGCTCGAAGTGTGAAATGATGACACTGATATCTTGGAAAATATTTTGGAAACATTGGCCAATAAGATGTACTACAAGGAGAAAGGCAGCAAGTCACTTCCCACACTGAGACACAAAATCATGGCTGAATATGACAGACAAAGGAGAAACCAAAATCTGGGGTTGCAAACTTACAAAACTACAGGTGATGAGCAAAAAATGCATATGATTGAATTTGGGACTGTGACAAACTAGAGAGGTCATGCCTTGTCTACCTGGTGAAGTGGTTATCTATTGTATAGGTCTAGTGTGGTGAGATCTTATAGTTTAAAAATAATAATTAATATGGACTAAAAAACCACAAGGTAGGTAAAAAAGAGATGGCTCAGATCTATAAGTCTTTATACTATATTCTTAGCATGACCTGCAAGGCCCCAAGGCCCTGCTTACTTAATTCTCCTCATCCCCCACTCATCTCCCATTGTGCTACTCCTTCATCACTCTACACTAGCTACACTGGGTTTTTTTGTTTGTTTGTTTGTTTTTTGTTTTTTAGAGATGGGAGTCTCACTATGTTGCCCAGGCTGGTCTCAAAAGTCCTGGACTCAAGTGATCCTCCCACCTCAGCTTCCCGAGTAGCTGAGATTACAGGCGAGAACCACTGTACCTAGCTGCACTGGCCTTTTTAAGTTCTTCAAATGATTATTTTTCAAGTGTGTTCTTCAATCATTCTCTTTGCTCAGTTATCTCTTATTCATTCCTGAGATTTCAACAAAAATGTCACCTTTCAGGAAAGTTGTTCCTGACAAGTCCCTTCTCTCAACCACCCCCCAAGATTAGGTAAGGATCTCTCTTATAGGACTTTGAACTTTTTGTTTATCTTAGCTATTGAGCTGGTATTTGTGTGTGTGGATTTTTTGGTTGGATGGATGGAAGAGCCCAATGATTTGTTTAATATTTACTACTTAACTAGATTATAAGCATCAATAGTTTTGGGGCTTGTCTGTTTTTGTTGAATGCTGTTTCTTCACAACCTAATATAGAACCTATATATGCCCTCAGAATAAATTTACTGAAAGAATCAACATATCAACCCTGGCACAGCAGAACTATTATATTTTGTGGAGAAGGGTACATGAGATCTCTCCATGGTCCTGAAAACGATTGGTGAAAAGACACAGTTCCTTGGTGAAAACATATACCAGGTTCGGGTTTATGTTTTACCCTAGCATTAACTAGTAACAACTGGCTAGGGAGGGAGAAAAGATGAGAGAAGGAAGAAAACTAATGAAATGAAACCATAAGAATTCTAGAAAAAAGTGTTGGAAAAACTCTTATAGATATTGGCCTAGGCAAAGAATTTATGAAGAAGATCACAAAAGCAATCATAGCAACAACAAAAATAAATAAATGGGACCATATCAAATTAAAATGCCTCTGCACAGCCAAGGAAACAATCATTATAGTGAATAGACAACCTACAGAATGGGAGAAAATATTTGCAGGCTATACATTCAATAAAGGGCTGATAACTAGAATCTATAAGAACTCAGGCAAATCAGGAAGGAAAAATCAACCAATCCAATTAAAATGTGGGCAAAGGACATGAACAGAAACTTTTCAAAAGAAGACAAACATATGAAAAAATGCTCAACATCTCCAATCATCAGGGAAATACAAGTCAAAACCTCAATGAGATATCACTTAACCCCAAGGAGATTGGCTTTTATCAAAATGTCCCCAAATAACAAATGTTGGCATGGATTCAGAAAGATAGAAACACTCATACACTGCTGGTGGGGCTGCAAACTAGTACAACATTTATGGAAAGTAGTATGGGGATATCTCAAAGAACTAAAAGTAGAACTACCATTTGATCCAGCAATTCCACTACTGGATATTTACCCAAAGGAAAAAAAGACATTCTATAAAAAAAGACATCTGCACCAGAATGTTTATAGCAGCATAATTCACAATTGCAAAAATATGGAAACTACCTAAGTGCCCATCGATACATAAGTGGATTAATAAAATATGGTATATGTATACCATGGAGTACTACTCAGCCATAAAAAATGGTAAACTAATACCTCTTGTGTTATCCTGGATGGAGCTGGAGCCCATTCTTCTAAGTGAAATATTATAAGAATGGAAAAACAACCACCACATGTACTCACTATTAAATTGGTACTAATTGATCAAAACTTATGTGCACATATAGAAGTAACATACAGGGTGATTGGACAGATGGGAGGGGGAAGAATGGGATGGGTATATTCATACCTAATGGGTGCAGTGTGCATTGTCTGTGGGATGGGCATGCTGTAGCTTTGAGTTGGGTGGTGCAAATGCAATTTATGTGACCAAATTGTTTATACCCCCATGATATTCTGAAATAAAAACAAACAAAAAAGAAAACTGTGAAATGTACTGCTAAAATGACCTAATATTTACTGATACTCTTCTACATGTGTGGTTCTCTTTTTTACATATATAATCATATTTAATTCTCCCCAAAATGTGATATAGATATTATTACTCTCATTTCATAACTGAAGAAACCAACATTGAGGGAGATTAAATAGTTTTTGGGAAGTTTCCATGCTTAGAAGTGGCTAAAATGACATTCAAACAACAGTTTGTTGAACTCTAAAGTCTACTTCATTATCATAAGGTGCTGGGTCCTGAGGATTGGCTAGAACTTTTTAAATCCTTCTTGCCTAAAAGGAGAATGCATCTGTAAACTCGTATAAAAGGTTAATCCTGCAGGTGTAGCACATGGCTCCATCCCACTTCAGGGAGAAAAAGGCAGCAAAGTTTGTGAATGTAGTAGGACATATAGTATATAGCAAACAATTGACAACACTTGTTTTTCCAGGATGAGTTTTTAAGGGTAATAGATTCTTCATAGTAAATAATGGACATATTGCAATGCCATTAGTTACTGAATGCAAAGGTGGTTATTCTTTATCATTAGAAGTCACATTTTAACAAAGTTTAATTCTAAGAAGGAAAGGTAATAAGCAATTTTATGATTATATGTTTTTCTTTGGGTTGAAGAGCACCTAGCAATGCCTAAGAGATGTACCCTACCAGATTATCTGAATTATTCCTCCAAATGTCTTCATTCTGGAGCTAGTGATGTATTACTTGTGAGGGATACCCACAATACCAAACGTTTATTTGCACTTGCTGTCTATTTAGTTATGCATAATGAACTTCTTAGGTATACACGTGAGTAGAGATAGGAACAGAGCCTTTGATGAATGGATTTGGGTGCAGGTCAAGTAAAAAAAATCTCAAAAGGGGAGGAGAGAGGGAAATTAACATGATGATGGTCCAAAATTCAAGTTCAAAATGAAGCCCTGAAGCTGACCTGAGAGTAATGAGGGAGATCCCATTGTCACACCCACAAATACCAGACAGGGGATGCACAGGAGCAAGATATAGGTGCTTAAGCCTAATGCCCAGTGCATACAACATCATTCCTTCTGATTTGTTCACATTTTATAAGTAAAAATTGCTTTTGGTCATCTTCTTATGTATTGTTTTTTTCCCTTTCATGACCTCCACCTCAATCCTACCCCACTCCTTTTCTGCTGCAATTTTACATACAGCATAAAAGCAGAAACTGTTATTTGTCTTGGGCTCTGATCATTGCTTGGAGTGGAGGAATCATAGAGTATGTACGGTACTTGATACATACACAAAAATGGTAGACACAGAAATGCACAAATGCTCTGCTAATGAAGTAATAATATGTTTCCCTCATTTGTTGCATAGTGAGACTGTTCAGATGCAGTTATGAAAATCTATTAAATTGTTCTTATTCATCATTTATGTTTTAGAATACACTCACAAGTTAGGCCTTCCAAGGATCAATTAAAACAGCAAATAAACCTGTTGATATATTTGTTTTCCATAAATGTTTTTGTCTCTTTATGTACTCATTTAATTCTGCAGTTTTTACTTAATTTATTTTCTATGAAAACTGACAAAATCATAAGCATTATAGACAGGAAATTATGGTCTGGAGGTTGATATTCTAACAAGTAGCAACTAATTTCATGGCGTAGAAGGTTAATATAGCATCTGAGTCACTTTCTGCTTATTTCAGCCTATGCAAGGTAATAAATAGAGTATACTTTTAAAGCAGATTTTTGCAAGTGTAGGGTTTGACTGTAGAAAATGAGATTTGATTTCAAAAGTTACCATTCTAAAAAGGCATGTTCACAAACATGAGCTAGAGTGAATGGTAAGATAACATAACCATGGGACGTTAGAAGTAGTGGCATCAGAGCAACCAGCAATGGTAGCTTTAACAAAATAAAATTTGTCATCCCTCTGTGATTTAGATCTGCTATAAATAGAAACTGTTTAAAAGGTATTATTTAGTAGTTTCCATTATGCAGCTGTCTATTTAAATCATTTAATTTTGGCATCTAATCCAACTCCCAGTTTCCATCAGAGACAAATAAGAAACCATATGTGAAGGCATCTGTGGAAATCTTCCTTTTATTTATGACAACATTAGAGTAAGACTCTGATGTCAGTTACTTAACAATAATAGACGTTCCTTTGCACCTATAGTGCTGGGTTACTTGGGCATATCCCTCAGTGGTGTCTTATACCTACTGCTGTTTGCTTCATTATATACAGATGCACAGCAGTGGAGATAGTAATAGTCTTTCTTAATTAAATAAAGCTAAATGTTAATTAGTCCAAAAAATTGATTTATTTTCAGTGCATGAAACTTTTCATAGTGAGCCTCTTGCTTTTAAAGAACAGGTTGTATTCTCATTTAGAACTTTACATTTTCCCCCTTTATTTTGGGTTTGTATTTGGAGTCTTGTGGTGGGATCTAATCGTCATAGAGAAATTATAGGTCTACAGATGTTTTCAAGATGTTCCTCTGTCAGTAGCAGATTATCCCCTGTAGCAAAATCTCATTAAAGTGCAATTTACAGAGCTCTGCTGATGTTGCCATCAACCAAAATTAAAGGCATTAATTTTTCAAAGTTCACAGAAGTCCTTACATAAATGATGTAGCAGTTTGCAAGAACAATTTACAGAAGTGTTATTTGCAGAATTAACCTACATTAACAGAACAAATGTTGTAAGGGTGGAAGAGAGGGCTGGGCAGTGAAATTGCAGCTGTTCCCATTTTACATTAGGTGCTTGATGTAAAGAAGTGTTGAAATGTAACAATGACTGCTTGCTGGGTGAAAAGTTGAGAAGGGAAAACAGAAATTTGAACGACCTCACTAAAGAGTTAAGCTTACAATAGAGTGATCACCAGTTGGGGACACCCAGTGAGACCTTAAATTCTACTTTGAAACATCTGTAGTCAATATCTTTTAAAATATTCTCATTTGGAGAATGAGTTTATGTAGCTCATGTTGTGAGTATTTCTCTTCGATAAACTGCCAAATGCTTGAGAATTTATTATCTGTACCTCAACTGATTGTAGCTAAAAGTTGTATACATAGTAGCGTTCGTGGCCCAAGATGTTAATGTATGACTTTCTCCTAGTAGAAGAGATATACTTTTTTCTATCATTATTGTATTTCTTTTCCATATGTCTATTTTCCTCCAACAAAACCATGACTACTGAATTTAAAACATTATAGTTGAAATTTCAAAAGGATTAGAAATTTCTAAGATTGAAAACAGGAAAAAAAAAAGACTTTCCTTTTGACATAGTAAAAATTTTACTACCACATTTGTTTCAGAACAGAGGGTACAGTTCTTAAAACTCATTAATCTTTACTAGTCTTTTTCCTTTCATTTCATTAGTTATTTCAGCCTGGATTTGAATCTCATTGTATAAATGAGAGGCCTCATCAATCACACCTGGTCTCAGCCACTCTTTCTCTGAAAGGCTCATACTTTCTCAAGATCTCAGGGATGGTCCCTATTTCCGGAAGTCTGGGTGATGTTTGGTGGTTACAGTGAACTGTTGGGATGATATTTGTGCCTGTGCAAATTTGGTCTTGACAGTTCACTCAACGGCAAACACAAGCTGTTTCTGTTCACTGGCCAGCTATTGGATGTGAAATTGTGTTCCTAGTTAACAGGTGTGCACACATATCGTACAATCACCCCACAAAATGCTATAACAGCTATATGAATTCTTTTGGTTTGAATCATTGCGTGCATGCCAGGCTTCAATTGCTTTGTCAGAACTTTGGGTGCACACCCGGTTTGATTACACAGTTTTTTTTTTCTCGTCTGAGAATCTCAATAAGTTCATGGACCTTTGTCAGGAAATTCACCCCTGGGTGAGTTACTATGATAAATATATTTTTTAGAAATCTTAAAACAATTTCATAGAACAACACAAATTTTTTTAAAAAGTAAAGAATATGAAAAATCAAAATGCTGGGAAAAATTTGGTATGAACACATTTGCTTTTGGTAAGTATGAAATTTAAGATTTTGCTAATAAACTCCATTGTGTAGAAAAGTTTCTTATCTGAAAATGATAGGTCCTCAAGGGACTAGGTGGAATACATGTCCATTGGCCTTTCTGCTGAGATTTTCAAAGAGGATATCAATTATGTTCCAGAATGATGGGGCCATCTGTTAACCAGGGGCTGATTTCAAATCATCAAATATTGGTAGGAACATTAAGCCTTGCTAATTTGCATAGTATCATTATCTCTAATACAAAAAATACATTTGGGAAAAAGTGAGCATTCTCTGGTCTATTCCAGTATAAAGATATTCACTTGGCTACAGTGCAAATCCTATAATATTTACAATGGATAAGGCCTACAGATATTACTTATATCTGCCCTGACATAGTAAAAGCAGCAATTGTTACTTTATTATCTCTTAGATAATAAATATGAGAAAGTAATATAGATGGACTATGAATTTGATTGACAGCCTTAAGTCCTAGTCAAAAATATTCTTGAATTTTTCTCTAACTTTTTTTGATTAAATGTTTAAGTTGTTTCAATAATGTAAAAATACATGATAGAATAATCATTTTTGTAACTTGAGTAAGGCAAGTAATTTGCTCACTTAGTTAAGGTTTTGTGCTTTGATTAAGGTAGCCAGCCTACGGAAATATTGGCTGAATCATTTATTTTCATTTGTATTTGATAATAAATTTTCCTTACTAATAATGGACCTCTCATTAAAAAAATATTAACCAATAAAATAATTAACAAGTCTAACATAATGCCTCTATTCATATTTATATTTATATTTATATTTATACATCTAATGTTTGATAATAATTATGTAGCATCAGCACAACCAAATTAAGATTTCAGATATTAGTGGTTTTATGAACAATTTGAGAATAAATACATATAATAAAATAATAATTTGTAAAACAAATTGTTTTTTAAAAAGTATCTATTACCAAGACAACATTAAAAAATGACTTATACTTTTATTGAATAATATAAAATGTTATATTCATAATATTACTAAACATCCATTCCAGCCTTTGTCCTTTCATTCATAAGTGGAGAAAAAATGTTTTATTATATTTTGTTGCTCAAAACTGAATTTCACTTCAAATAATAGATTCTGGAGATTCTATATTTAAGACAAGGTCATTAGAGTTCATCCTAAACTTAACTCACAATTCCTGGAGTTAACTAATAATTTGGACAATCATTAAACCTTACAACTAATCACAGTGTGATCCACAGATTTTCCCCTATGGGCAGCTTGTATAATAATAATTCAGCAGCTTCCCTACCAGTCTGATCTGGCACTGCCCAACCTGGTTTCCTCTTATCCTAAGAGTTAATCTTTAACCAGTTTCTTTTCAGGCACTCAGGTTCTTACCAGCTGTTCTATCTTCCTGTCTTCTTAAGAAGTTTCCTCTGTCCCCACACTCTTCTTGAGCACTATTTTAAGAAAATGGCCTAAATAACAAAAGGAACTATATATAACTATATATAAAACTATATATATATATATTTTTTTTTTTTTGACAAATTTGGTCAGAAGAGGTTTACACCTTTGAAAATCATTCTGGAAGAAATGGACATGTGCACATTAAATGATGAAATGAGCAGATGAAATAATGCATCTATTCAGGCAGCTAGTAATTTTTCATAATTTCTGCAGTGAGGCATTCACAGTAGAAGGCGCCAAAGAGCAGTGGTTAAATGTTCACACTTAGAGTCAGACGGATGTGGGTGTGAATCTTCTCTCTTCTCCAAAACTAACCACATGACTTTGAGGAATGACTTAATCTTTCAAGGCCTCAGTTTCTTATTTGTAAAATGGGGAAGATAATAGCATCTACCTCATCAGGTTGTTGTCAGGATTAAGTCAGAACAGTGCTTAGCACATACCAACCACTTAGTAAGTGCTAGTTAAAAGGAATTACTGGCTATTATCTTTAGATAATCTATATCTTCTATCTATATCTTTAGATATAGATAGAAAATAGAGACAAATGAGCAAGCTTTCCAGGATATGGTTTGCAAAACCAGAGTGAAGAGCTCAGAAGAACATGTAAAAAAGATTCTCTTTTGGTTTCACACATGATCTATATAATTTTTTGAGCAATCTAGATCTAGTTAATTTGCTCTCAGAAAACTTTTGTAGTGTGCATTAAAGGGAACAGTATGCTTTTTAAAAATATTTTTTTCTGTGCATATGGAGCCCAGAAAATGGGTAAAACTATTATTCTCCACCCAGAGAACTTTAGGAAAAGCTGGTTTGTAAACTCATTATCTGGAATGAATTCAACACATGGCTTGCCTGTTTAATTTTGGTCAGAGAGTCCTTAAAAGCTTAATGACAAAAATGTTCATCTAAATATTAAAAACTAGGAATGTAGATTTTTAATATTAAGACCTCCTCCATCATACCCTTCCTCGAGTATCTGTTTGTGGGACTCAGCAATTTCTTGATCTGAATAAGGGCTATCTGTTAGAAAATAAATAAATTATTATACTTAATGTCAGTTAAATCAAATAAATGTTTATGTCAGACACAGTGCTAAGATTATACAGCAAAGCTACTAAGGAACTTCTCTTTAAGGAGTGGGGAAACTGACATGTACGTAACTAGGAATCAAGCAAAATAAGGGGACCCTATAAGAGAGGTGGAACAAAGTACTATGGGAGTGCACGGTGGGGTGGAATTGCTTCAGGAATTGGTGGCAAATGAATTGGGCCTGGATGGGAGCATAGACTTTCAACAGGGGGAATATCAAGGGGGCAGGATCTAGAATAAAGAGGCATAAAAGCACCTGATGAGTTTTATAGCATTACAAATAATAATGCTTAAAATTAATTATTCTAAAATCATGCAAATATATATATAACATATTTTGAGGTATTTACACAATACTAAAATGTATTTTTCTTCCCAAAATACTTTCTTATTTTATTTTGTAAGTGTATGCAAAATGATCATAACATTAAAAAACTTATGTTGTTAAAAATAATATTAATCAGGTAGTTTTTCTCACTCTTTGTAACTTTCCATGTTTCCTGTTTAGTTTTATCTATAAAATTTTTATGGATAAATAGTATATTAGTCCTAATAAGAACTGTCAGTTTTTTATCTTCTTTGCACAGACATGTGTGTTTGTGTGCATATAAGAGAGAGAGTGGAGAGAGACAGAGAGCATGATTCTTTTCTTGGACTCAGTAAAACTACTTAGCTGTCTGTAGGGAAAAACTAAAGGTTAAATTGATTAATGTTTTAAAACATATGAAATCATTTATCTCCTATATGTCTGATGGAAATTTGGACTATTACAATTGCTTAATCTCTTAAGTTAGGCAAATTTTAAAGTTTATATAATATTTTAAAATCTCCAAGTAATAATCTATTGAAATAAAATAAAATAATCTACTGAAATAAAATCTAATATATAAAATTAAACATGCTATTACCTTTAGAGAATATTTCAAAACCTAAATATTACAGATGTAACTTAGCACTCAAGAATGATGAATACCTCACTTTGGAAGCTATTAATAGTTTTAGAAATATTGCAGGGAAATTGTTTTAGGAAAATATCTCTTTCTGACATAAAAATTGTTTCAAATGTGTCACTGTATATATAAGTCATCAAGCAATAAATGCCTTTTCAGAAAACTCTTTGGATTGACAAATATTATACTACCCAGTGGTCACTTCAAGTAGAACAATTCTTCTTTTGAACAAGGTACTAACTAATGTAGGCATTTTCTTCCTCCCTTATCTATAAGGTATTCTGAAATGTAACTTCAAGAAGTATGTACTGCTGGTTATAATATAAGAAAGCAAAGCAGAGCAAATATATCTCCATTAAGTTTAACATTTAGAGACTGTGAAAAGCAGAACAGGCACTGAGTTAATGATTCTGCAAACCATAATTGGTTCTACAATGATCTGTGAATCTAGCAGCCATTTTGTTGCTTTCCCCTGGGAGCTGGAACAAAATGGTGGGAAGAGATAAAAATGCTTTATACACAAATATATGAAACAGATAATTACAATACCTTTTGACCAATTTTAAATTTAATTTTTCTTTTAAATTATTTCTGCAGTTTAATATGGACAAAAGGAAAGTGTATTAAGTAATAACAAATAGAGAAGATTTGTTTACCTGAAACATATGAACTAACTGTAGTCAGAATGGTGATGTTCATGTGCTTTGGTGTTGTGCAGCTTTGTGTTCAAACCAGGCTGTTTTTACTAGCTATATGACTAAAAGAAAGCCGCTTACTCCAAGTTTCAGTTTTCTCTGTTGTGAAATGGGAATAATAACAGAGCTCACCTCATAGGGATTGCATAATGATTAAAATAGAATGGCATATGTAAAGAACTTAGCATAATATCTAATCACAAATGATATTATTAATAATATAATAATATTAATAATAATAATAAAATAATATTTACAAATACCAATTGCAAAGTGGTATAAAGGTTATGTTAAATAGACTGGATCACATTCTTGTTACAGATATTATAATCCCTGAAAACATGTGTTATTTAGTAAACATTAATTTAAATATAATTTAAGAGAATATAGTAGAAAGAAATTCAAGTTGAAAAAAATCCCTACAACTAGGCTCTGAGATCAAATCTTTTTAGAGAATATTTGACCCTAATACTATATATGTGATTATATTATATATAATTATGTATATATTATTTGAAAGTAAACATTTTATCCTTAAAAAAGGCTATTGAAAAAGAAAAAAAATTATAGTACAACAAAAACTAAAATTTCATTAACACTAGATTGTATACCTCCAGTAAGGCTGCCCTACCTGTAAGAATTCTTTGCTACCTGTAGAACAGTTCTTGAGCAATTTAAATGCACCTATCCATAAAGCTTCAAGTCCAGGAACATCAGCATGGTGGACTCCTCATTAGTATAAAGGAAGCATTTCAGTCTTCAGATATGTATGTGATAGTACTGCTACTGTGATTTCAGAAATTTAATAAAGTAGGCACAGGCCATTTTAACAGCATAATCTCTTTGTATCTATGGATCTGGATTTTTTTTTTTAATTTCAGCACATGTACTTCCCATCAAATTGGTTTTAACTGATCAACACCTAAGTGCACATATTGATCTGGATTTTAAAGAATATATATATTCTAGTACATATTTTAATATATATCTCACAAGTAAATATATTGATACATGTATACATATCAATATATACATTCTTTAACCTTCCCATATATATTTATATTTCTATAATTTTTGGTGGAACAAGGGAGTGTCCATGTGTGTGTGTACGAAGTTTTATTCCAGCTTTTCCACTCATCCCTATCTCCCAGTATTGCTGACAGTAACTCTTCTGCCCAGTGACGAATGCATGGCATCTGGGAGCTAAGTCTTTACTAAACTAGGAAGATTGTCCAGATAGAATGAACTCTAAGGATGCTTCATGCTACCCCTCCTTTTTGTACTTTTTTTTCCGTTTTATTTCCCCCCTTTCCATTATGTGTTGTTTCCTTTCCTCCTATCCTTTCACTTTGGCCTCTCCACTTTTTGGTAAGGGAGTATTCAACTTTGCGTGTTTCCTTCTTCCAATCATTGTTAACTGTTTTTTTTAGTAAGTAAATTAATAGGAGGGTTAGTACATAACATAACAAATGAAGGTGCAACCCCATTAATGCACCTATTTATTCCCTTCCAGCATTGTATGAGATGAGAATTTGGTTGATGGTAGCCTTATCAGTACTCTCTGTAGTATGACAATTGTGTGGAAACAACAATAGAACCTCCATCTACTGAGTGACTTTCAGTGCCAGGTAACATGCTGAACACTGTATTATCACCTCATTTTATGCACTTAACTCCAAGGTTTAAAGAAGTTGAAAACTTAGTGGCAGTGTTGGGAGGGCACTTAGATTTGAACCCAGGTCTAAATAACTCCAAAGCCCATGGCCTTAACCTCTAGGCATTATTGCCTCAATTTATTTTATCTAACAAAGCCTACATTTTTCCTACATAATATCTTAATGGCACCAGGATAAGTGAAATATGGAGCTTTAGCTTATGAGAAACAGATGTTTGAGGTATATGACTCAATGTTGACTGGAAGACTCATTTCCCTTCACATTTTTCTTCAGTGAGATATCACTTGGAAAAAATATACTCTCTTACTTTGATTCAGTTGAGACTATTTTAAAGGTTTTAAAGACAGAACATGTTTTTGAACAAAGAACTTATAATAGAGAAAGCAACAAGTTTTCAAAAAATTTGGATTACAAATTAATAATAATAGTAATCTAGTGCTTTTCCTCTGAGAAGACACAGATGATTTATAAAATGTGAAGGTAAGCAGCCTTGCACTCCCACTACAACCAGAACAAAAATATTAAGCAACATTGTGCAGCTTGCTAGAGTTGTTCTCTCTATAGAGCCATGGAATATTTGAGAGCATTGTGTTGCAGATTTCAAAATCAATTTAATAATTAGTTATTTAGGGAATTAAAGTCTAGGTTCTTGTTCTGCATTTAGAAAAACACTAATTGAATAAATGACAACAAAGGTTTTATTTTCATTTACCTGGTCGCTATAGAAATTAAAATTTAGCATTCTTGAAGTACATGCATACATTCAGTTTAGTTTGAATTAATATGGGTACAATAATATGTGCAAACATGTAAGTGTAAAATTTTTATTAGATCAAAAGAGTTTTGGTTCAGGAACTGTTTAAATTTGTTTTCTTCTCCAGTAACTTCTAGCCTGATTGGTGCTTCTGAATAAAAATACTAAGTGATTAGTGAGAAGTCCTGTTTGAACTATAACATTTCTGGGAAAAGAATTACCAGATTATTTTATGTATGCTAGCTAGCCATTTGTAAATTGTTGTGTATGATTCTTACAGAGGATCTGAATTTTTTTTTTAAGTTCTGGATCCATTTGCTCAGTAATTTATTATAAAAATTTGGACAAGATTATATTCTTAATCTTTGAGATGAACTTTAGGCATATCTTAGCTTTAGCCTTATGTTGGATGCAGATATTCAAGCTTGCACTTCAGACCTTCTTAGAGGACACTAGGAAGCCAAGATCCCCCCCTGGGATGGAGAGAGCCTTATAGCCACATCTGTATGCAAAAGACTCCAGGCCACATGAGGAGCTGTTGGTGTCTTAGAAGCAGCCCACCTTATATGGATGCCTTCCCTTTACTACCCCCCAACATTTATACCCTTTCCTATTCATGATAGACACTCTCAGCTCTTAAAATCTTTTCTGTAAATTAGATTTATAGGAATACTTGTGCACTATCTGAATCTTAACCCAACTCCCAGGTTTTCTTACTCCCTAAGGAGCCTAAGTAAGTTTTCTTTATAACTTCAAGAGCTATATTTCCACGTTTCACTGTACTGAAATCACCCACTTCATGTGCAAATTAAGAAGCAGTAGGTGTGCTGGAAAAAGCAAAAGCCTGGGTTTCAGAAGATCTGAGTAGTAATTTTGGTTATGCTCTTACCTAGTCCTAGACTGGCCACCTTGAGTAAGTCACTGAACCCATGTTAGTCACATCTCAGTTTTCTTTCTGTTAAAACAAACTGAATTTCAAGTCTAGAAGAAGTCTTGGATTAGAGTAAGGTCACAAACTCAAGTGTGGCTCATCAGGTGACTGATGAGCCACAGCTAACCATGGGACCATAAGAAAATAGTCCTCATGTAAGATAATAGGATGTGATGTAGGGTCTTACATCAGATCCTACTGTGATGAAGACAGTCATCAACTGGAGATAAAATGACCAGTCTAGGAGAGGTGTTGGCTCATAGCTGGTTGTTGTTATGTGGAAGTCTACTCAAATTTGACTGATTATTACATTTTTCAAGAGAATACTGTAAATCCAGATTTGCTGTGAAATCCCTGGATTTCTATATGTTCTTTATGTATTTGGGGGGAAAACTAAAAATACACCTGCCAGGGGAATTGGTGTGCAAGTGGTCAGTTAGGTATCTCTAGTAGAGGCTCTCAGGAGTCTTAAAAGCTGCCTTCAGTTGCAGGATAAATCCTATCAGAACTCACAAGTTAGGTGGCTCACGCCTGTAATCCTAGCACTCTGGGAGGCTGAGGCGGGTGGATAG
>VBSM01000272.1:7308683-7327968 GCA_008086735.1 Cheirogaleus medius | reverse complement strand
ATAGGGATGTTGAGGACATATTTTGCTTTTTTTTTTTAAATCCAATTTGTGGGAGCTTTGAATTTTAAGTCATGGTTTTTTAGACCTTGCATAGTTGTGGCTGCAGAGAAGAAATTTCTCTGCAGAGAAAAATAAGGCCATTTTTCCCCTGCTGAAATACTTTATGCCTCTTTCTCATTTAGTAAGTAACATATCCAATAACTGAATCAACAACAAAGGCAGCATGTCAGATGACTGGTGTTCAACTTTTACAGTAGCATGAAATGGCTATATTGAAAAGAATATTTTAGGTATCAGGCACCTGGAGAATGATACCTCTGCAAATTAGCTGGCAAGAAAAAGAAAGAAATTAAAAAATCAATTTAAAGATATTTCAGAGTAGGCCTTTAGAAAATAAAGAATAGATGGCTGAAAACCTCTGCTTTACATGCAAAGAGGCAATGCAGCAGTATCTTGGAGTTCTGTTTTGCGGTGTTATCCTCTCTCAACTTCAGTTTCTTCATCTGTAAAGTGAAATTTTAATAGCAAACTTACTACCTACCTAGTTGTGGCTATCGTGAGGATTTGATAAATGAGATTGTGCATGAAAAGTGCTTGTAAAAGTGTCTGCCACATAATGAGTACTAAACGACGTTAGCTATTGTTTTGCCTGCTCTCTGCATCACCTTGGACGTAGCTCTACTTGCCATCTTGAGGTAGTATTAAGACAGCTTTTGCTTTGTGCAGAATCTTCAAAAATATATATTGAAAGCATAGACATACATACACATTGTGACTATAAATTGACTAATATTCATAAAACATTGACAGATTACTAAGTTGGGCTTTTGTTAAAATTGTTTCCTGTTTCCTACCTAGTTTTTATGAGTTTAAACTCAGGATTGTTGTCAGTATTATTGGATGTTTACATATTAAAATAATGCTGATTATTTTAGTATTTTCCCTAACTAGGCAATATACTGACTTTTAAAAATTTTTTAATACTATAAATGCCCATAATTAGTAGAACAAAGGTCAGTTAAATAGTGAAACCGTTAGATTCAAAACTTAAATGTCAACAGAGGCACAATATCCTAATTTTGGGGCAATTATCTAGTTCATTCACTTTGGCTGAGATATGTATTTTATAAAATATATGCAAGGTAGGGATCAGAGACGAAAATTTAATTTTTTATTTACTTTCATTACAACTTGCAGTCATGAAAAATAAAGCCAATGAAAAAGTGGCTCTGTAGCTGAATTACTAAAACAGAAAAACATGATGAAACATATGTACAAAAATTCTATTTGTTTTAAAAGAGCAGATGAAAACTATTCTCATAGATGTGCTGGCACTGTTAATTTTAACATTCTAAAATGTAGTCATCACAATAAAGTTTTAACATGGTACATTAAAGTCAGATATTGACCCTACATTTTGAGTTTTGAATAGTCTGATTATTCCACTATGAATGCAAATACTACAGTAGTTTAAAAACAACTTTTAGTGCTTTCTGCAAATGTAGACTCAATTATTTCTGAATTGGTCTTACGTCAAGAATTTAAAGTTCAGTTTGTAACAGTAATATAACTTACATCATTAGCCTTTGTTTAGTACGAAAACAAAATAATAACCCATGGCTTTTCTCGTAATTGATTTATTTTTTATTTTTAAAATAATTTTTTTTATTTAAATAGATTTAGAGGATAAATAAGTGGTTTTTTTGTTATATGGATGAAATGCACAGTGAAGAAATCTAAGCTTTTAATATATTTATCATGTGAATAGTGTACATTGTACCCAGTAGGTAATTTTCTTCCTACAACCCCCTACAAGCCTCCCCCTTCTGACTCTCCAATGTCTATTAAGTCATTTTGTATGATCATGCATACCCATTGATTAGCTCCTACTTATAAGTGAGAACATGTGGTATTTTTGTTGTTGTTGTTGTTCCTGGGTTATTTCCCTTAGAATAATGGCCTCCAGTTCCATCCAAGTTGCTGGAAAAGACATTATTTCATTCATTTTGATGGCTGAATAGTATTCCATGAGGTGTGCTTGCATATATGTGTGTATATCACATTTTCTTTATCCACTCATCACTTGGTGGGCACTTAGGTTGGTTCCATATATTTGTGATTATGAATTGTGCTGTAATATACATATGGAGGCAGGTGTCTTTTTTATAAAATAACTTCTTTTCCTTTGGGTAGATCCCCAATAGTGAGATTGCTGGATTGCTGGATAAAATGGTAGATCTACTTTTAGTTCTTTGAGAAATCTTAATACTGTTTTCCATATAGGTTGTATTAATTTATGTTCCTACCAACAGTGTAGAGGTATTCCCTTTTCACCAAATCTGCACCAGTATCTATTGTTTTTTGACTTTTTAATCATAGCCATTCTGACAGGGGTAAGGTGGTATCTCACTGTGGTTTTAATTTGCATTTTCCTGATGATTAGTGATGTTGAGCTTTTTTTCATACATTTGTCGGCTACCTGTCTATCTCTTTTGAAAAATGTTCATGTCTTTTGACCACCTTTTACTGGGTTATTTGTTTTTTCTTCCTGATTTGCTTGAGTTCCCTGTAGATTCTGGGTATTTGTCCATTGTCAGATGTACAGTTTGCAAATATTTTCTCCCATTCTGTAGATTGTCTATTTGTTGATTATTTCTATTGCTGTACAAAATCTATTCAATTTAATTGTCTCATTTATTTATTTTTGTTTTTGGTATATAAAATAAGTTGTTTTAAAACCAAGTTAAGAACATAAATGGACACTGAGAAGCAGATATAATGCTGCATACACATGCCATTTTAACTCTTCTTTCTTATTTTAGTTTAACATTAATGGGGTTTACCAAACTGATTATTCCTTTTCATGGCTATCTTTCCATAAATTTGGTTGGTACCCATTTCATTTTGTTATTATTCAAGTTTATACAAATAAATCTACACTTTTTGATATAGCATTAAGTATAAGACAATTATTAGTTGAGCATAATATCATTTGTATTTCACATTTTATAATTTTTCCATCAATTATACATTTCCTTTAACATAATTTATAGTTCAGGAGAGCAGGGAAATTAGAATAGAAAAAAGGACTATAAGAACTGCAAATGAGACCATATTTATTTTATATGCAAAGATAAATGTATATGTATTTAAAAAAATGAGATTGACTTGGAAATTGAGGTCTTTGAAAATGTTTTCAATGTTTTAGGTTACTAATCTATGCCAAAAAGGGAAAAATACTATGTTTGCAATGAAATATTTTGAGAAAATGGTCTCTACTCTAATTTATGAGGTGTCATCTATAAAATATGTAGTTGTCAATAATCCTGTGCTTTTGCTGGGCTGCATGAAGGTATCGACCATCTTGTCATCCTTACCTTGGCCTACCCAGCCTTTGTGCCCTGCGTCCTCCTTTCCTCATCAGACTTACCTCCTATCCTCCCCCTCATTAACTGCACTCTAGCCATGATTACCTTCTTCAGCCCCTGAAGCACACTCCACTCCTTTCTGTCTCAAAGCCTTAGCTAATTCCTACTCCACCTAATCAGTTCCCAGCAGAAGAGTCATTTCTCCTCATATTTAGCTGTCATTACAGTTGTCTACTTCAGTTGTAAGAGTGTGAACATAGAGAAGATAGGATGCAAATTTCCCTTGTTGGTGACTATGTCCTGTTGGGTGTACTATCTTGAATGCTGCAGGAGAATAATATGTACTTGTTGAATGAATCGCCCAGCATTTAATACAATGAATGTTTAGAAAATTATATGCCAAATTATATGCCAAATAAAGTTATTAAGCAAATAAATTGTTTCCAAAATTTTTTCCAGTTCTAAATTTTAAAGTGTTTTATGTAATGTATACTCATGTACAAATATATTAATAATTATATTCATTTATATTTACATGCTCATTCTGTACTCTTAGACAGTATAGTTTAATGCTTAGGTACAAATCCTAGCTGTGTCACTTACTAGCTACATGAATTAAGTTAAATGTTTAAAGTCTTCTTCTGTAAAATGGAGATAATAAAGCTCTCCTCTTAGTGTTGTGAAACTCAAATGAAATAATGTGTATAAAGTGATGCTGGCATATGTTAGGTAGTAAGTAAGTATATGTTGTTTCTTTTTGTTATTGCACAATGAATATTACTAGCAGTAGAATCTCTAGCACCTAGTAGAGTGGTTGCAATATCAGGTAGCCATCATGGCCAGATTTCCTTCTTTGGCAGTATTATGCTTTCTACAGCAAAATATATTTTCATATTTCATTGTAAATCACAAGGAGGAACATCTCATGAGGTTGTTGAAAGTGCAGAATGGGACTCTGCTTTTGTGACTTGAGTTACTAAGCAATTGTGTGACTAACAGTGATATAACTCTCCTGGTATTCTAGTCTACTTAAAAAAGGGCTCGGACAAAATAATCTCAGAATGGAATTTTATGATTGTAACTCAAATGTCTAAGTCGTCATTCCTTAGGTGCACAGTTGCTCTTTCAGACTTTGAGATCTGTTAAGTGCAATGACTTGCACTTGAGCAAGTGAGCTTGCTTTTGTAAATTGGAGCCAGGGAAAAAATACAACAGGGCTGGCTATGATATCGATAAGGGTTAAATAATGCTTGTAACATCCTGAAGTCTAAAAGACCTCATTAGCTATTATTGTACATTTTTCCATATTGACAAAGTTCATTGTTACGGATAGAAATTTGGGATACAATCTCATAGTGAAAGGATGGCACCACCAGACTCTCAATCTCTCTCTTTCTCTCTCTTTCTCGACCTATAAATATGTCTGGATTTTAGAAAACACTTTTATATACTAAAGCATCTTTGATATAACTCAATGTAGTTCTCAACGATGGCTGCTTGTTCGCCACATATCAAGAAATGGCCCTCTCAGCCATTTAATTTCACATTTATCATACAAATGTGGATATGTATAAATGGTGAACAATGGCACATTTAGCATATATGCACAAGATGTTCACAACCAGAAAATGGAATTTGATACAGAAAGGGAGGGTATACCCACACAAATAAGCAAAGGAAAGTAACTAATGAATAAAACATCTTTTTAGAAGTGCAGAAAAGTCAGTTTCACCATGTTAAAGCTGTTGCCAGGCAACATATCTTTTCACAATAAACACTTGTGAGTCGGATAAGTCATGGAGACACTGAATTGGCAAACATAACTGCTCTTAGGCAACTTCTGCAGATAGAGAATGCTCACAATCCTTTGCACGGCATCAGGAATGCATCTCTTCTTGTAACAACTTCTCCTTTGAACCACATCATTTGTTTTTGTCTCTTCATGGGAATTCCCAGTCTTTATGTCTGAATCCCTCTTTATCTGGCAGGAAGTCAGGATGAGATGCAGATCAGGAACACATTCTTCACGGTCTAGGGCTGGGAGATTGCGGGCATCCCGCTTCAGGTGTGGAATGTGCAACTTCTGCAGAGAGTTTTATAAACATGAAAAGCTAGGGTGATGAGAAATCTATGTTGGTGCAAGACAAAACAAAAAGAAAACAACCTGCTCCCAAGTTAATTTATAAAATCAATTCAGTGATAGAAAGAAAACCCTAAAAGTCTTGAACTCAAATCTTATCTCTTCCTCTCTTAGTCATCAGGAAAGACAGAAGCAGGACACATCAGGAATAGTGATTGTCTTTTTAAGGATGGAATGAGATGACCTTGGGACCACCCACCCCTGTATTAGCAGAGCAGACTGAGAAAGCAGATTTTCAAACAGTAACTTGCTGTCTGATATTCCTGGCAGAAATACAAAAACATATTTCCATCTCAAATTTATGGCACCATAATGTATTCCCTCTAAGCTTTCCAGATCATTCCCATTGCCAAATGTGACCAAAGCATAATCACATAACTAAACAAATTAAATGTTCGGTTAAACACAAGCCTGAAAGAAACGAGTAAGGGGAAGAAAAGCCCCAGATTGGTAATAAATTAATGCCATGTCAGGCTTTTTAGTTAGTGAGCTCACAGCCAGGCCTTCAAAGCACTGTTATGGTGCCATGTCATGGAAGTCTCCAGGACAAAAACTATACCCACACACCACTGCTCAAGCACTGCTTTGATATATGCAGCAACAATGGCCACCGTTAAAAAAATAATTTTAGATATTCTCTTATCATATTTTAAAGTATATATCATATTTTATGATAGTAAGATAGGCAGTATGACAAAATATTTTGTTACTTATAGTAAATAAGATTTGAATATTTCCCATATTTATTAAATGAGATTAAGTATCTTTATTATGGAAATTTCCTCCTCCACATGGAAAATTTTAGCATCTTAAACAGACTTTCAGATTCTTTACTATTCTCCCATTACAGATTTTTTTGTGTATTAATATTTAAAATTCGATTAAGAGTTAAATAATATGACAATTTTATTTTTGAGGAAGGATGAATTAAGCTACCAAAGATTGAAAAGCGTCAGTCCTGAAAAAAACCTGTAAGCCTCTTTTGTACATTTATGCAGATGTTGGAGCTGTAGGTGGCACTTAGAATTTATATATCCCAATTGTTTTACATAAGAGTTGCAGAAATCAAGCCCTGAAATATGAAATGAATTACTTAAGTTAATTGTTCTTATTAGCTGACTCTAAAACTCAGAAATTAGGATTTTAGATTTATCAATACTTACATGTTATTTTTTGCCTGTTTCTTATACAGAAATATGATGACTTCAAAACACAATTTAAAGAGTATTAAAATTTAAAAAGGAAAGGACTAAAACGGTAATGCCAATTTAAAATAGAAATCTGCATTCATAATATTTTTCTTCACTTATTTTTTAAGATCAAAATTTAGAAAGAGACTCTATGTAAATGTTTGTCTTGAATATAAAACTACAGGTCAACAAATGTTAAGCACTAGTATTGTGTAGATATTTTTATAGCTATCATTCACCCTCATAAGAATGGCTATGCCTTATTGAATAATTTTTTCTTTTAGAAATTTAAAAAAGGGTGTAAGTTATAGTCACTTAGAAAAGACTTGAAATACTGTTAGTGATTGATGTGAATTTGTTGGTGACTCCTAAGAAATATAGTGTATTAGAATTGGTCATCCAATTTTACAAATACATGTGAGTTTTTCCTAGAACTAAATACTGGCAGGTTATTACATACTTAAAAATTATACTATGTATTTGGTATATGAGTTAATCATCTTAAGTGATTAATCTTGGACAAGGAACTAAACTTATTCATCAACGGAGATAATAATGCTTGTTACAAACATTCACAGATGGACAAAATGAAATCACAATAGGAACTTATTGTGCATTGTAAAGCACCATACAAACATAAGGAAGTATTTTATTCCTTATAAGCAAATATAATATATGAAAGGACAATGTTTAACTTTCTCTGTTTTGTATCAGTGGGCAAATAATTAGCAGGAATTTAATGTAGGAAAGATATTTTAAGAAGATTAACTTTACATAAATATCTCTGCCCTTCATGATTATCTGGATGTTTGAAGGTATAGAAAAAACTATGTTTGGCCCATGATTTCTTCTTCTTATATGTCCATGAAGTTTTCCCATACATGTGTTACAGTTTTAAAAAAATAATAAGATTTAAAATGTATACTGTGAATAGACAGGTTTTCACTACAAATTATGTTACAATAGAAACAATAATTAATTTTGTTACAGAAATTCATATCAAGTTATAATAATTTCAGCCTATCTTTTGTAGCTGTATGTTTCTCCTATTGCTTTAAAGCTAATTTAGGCCACATTATATACAAAATTAAATCTTACTTTTATAGCTACACCCTTGGGGTTCAATGAAAAGGCTTTATGAGCTAGAAATTAAAAGTACTGGTTGAAAATACTATTACATTATACCAGCTATTATTAAGGCAATTTACAAAGTTGGTGCTAAAACTATGCACATTTTTCATTGTTAGTCCTCATATATTCAGTAAGCCCATGGGACTGTTTGGTATATAATTTGGCAAATAAAATCAATTGAAAAGTAAACAGCAAGTCAACGGCATTTATCACAAAAGAAAATTACACTATACTAACAGCAACATTTATTTAACCCAATATTGTTATGAATTAACACATTTATATTACATTTAAACTAAATGATTCCAGGAAGACATTTGGGTGCTGCATTTCCTAGCTATGAATGAAAATGTTTTCATCCTGCCAATTTCTTCTCTTTGAAAATGGGAAAAATGATGAATTTATGAAAGTATACTTTTATTAAACTATATTTCTGAATTTTTATTACTTTCATATAGTTTCTCTGTGAAAATCTGTTGTTATGTTTACATGTATTATTGTAGTGTGAAAGTCCAGTGGACCCCATACAAATTTGAAATATGTTTCATATTTTTAAAAAAATGATTAAATAGATAATTAAGTTTAAGCTGGATAGTATACAGATATAAATTATTCTGTCCAATGATTTGAAAAAATTAATAATATTAAAATCACTATAATATAAGGAAACATATGCAAAGGTGTTATTTTGTCATATTTAATTTTATATGTTAAAGTGATTCCATATGACTGTAAGTGTATTTGTGGAATAATATTAAGAAAAAAGAAAGACAGCTTTGATACATTCCTAAATTTATTTTATTAAGTGTATCATGAAAATTTGGTGATACACAATGTTATGGTATTTTATAATGATAAAGCCTCTCTATTATAAGAACAATATTTGTTTCCAGCACAAAAACAAAATTGCTATTAATGTTTTCTTTCGAAAGAGAAACAATTTAATGTTCTGCTTGATAAATAATTGGTATATACTGCTTGATAAACAGTTGGTATATAACATCTCTCTTAAAGTTTAATTTTTGTATTTTTGTTCAGTAATAAGTGATATTTCCACTGTAAGTATCTTTTTTTTGGTTTCTGTTCACTATGGTTCATATTTCTGAACAGCTTGTGGTAACTATACCAGAGACTAACAAAAATAGAGTTATCTTCATTCTGTGTCAACCATCAGAATTAGAAGAAGCAGGGAATTATTTTAAGATATGAAAGAAGTGGCTAGAAAGAATGGCGTGAAAACAATGGAGCTCTTTCTGAGTCATGATAATTCAGTCTTTTTGTGAGAACATGGTACTTGTCAGGACAAAGCAGGGGTAACAAATCCAAATATCTACTTGCACCTGGCTCTGGTGAATTGGGCCAAATATAAGACCACAGGAGATGGTGGGCTTGTGATGAACTAACTGGAGAGGGCATGCCTACATAGATGCAAGCAAATTGAGAAATTTAAAAACCACTGTGAGGCCAAAGAAAATCCTTTTGAAGGCTAAATTTACCCGATCGGGTTATTGCATAGTAATCCCTAAAACTTTAGCATTACATAGTCTATGTAAGTGTGTGTATGTATGTGTGTGCGTGTGTGTGGTCATAGTTTCTGGCCATGATGTGCCTAAATAGATGGAGAATGGGAAGTGGCACCGTAACTTGTTGGAACCCTTCCACACTGGCAATTCTACTAGATTTCAGAGAGACTGATGTGTTACAAATAGTGTAGAAATTTACCACATATAGCTTGTGGATACTTTAGTCGGTTTTGGCTGACTAGTAGCTAACTCTTGGTGAAGGCAAAATAAGGTATACAAATGCTACCTGTTAAATTAATGAATTATTTAAAATTCCAACCTATTTATTAGGACAATTTCCATTTTGTTCAAAACATAAGGAAAATAGATTTATAATTGTTTACTTGGAAAAGCTGAAACAGTTTTCTTTGCTGGATTTCCATATTTATTGCTCTAGCAAATAATTAATGTAACTAATTTGATTGCATGAAAAGTAATTCAATTTTGTGATGTCTACAACAATTAAATTTATCAAAGCCCATATATTATGAAAATAAAATAAAGAATAAAAATGTGTGAAATTTTAACTAAAATGTTTCTGTAAAAGAGTATTTGTTTTTATATATTCTTAGAAACATTATTTTATAATTAAACATTGTATTGTGTTTAGTTTAAGAAATGAAATTTGAGTACAACTTTGGACAGTTCTACATACTGTTAATAATATATATTATTTATTTAAAATACTCTAGCTGTTTCTATTCATAGAACCATTCATTTGGAGCCATTGATCCAGGAATTTGTTTGCTCTCAAGAAGTAAGACTGAAGATAAAAGCTCTATACTTATGATGAAATAGAAGATAGCCATAGAATTAACATTTAATTCCCTAAACAATTATTGTATCCCTTAACAATTAGTTCACATGCTTTTCTGGTGTCTCTAAATGAATGATTTTAAAATATGACTAATAAGTAAATGGGAGAGAAAGATTACATTACTTAGGAATTTTATTAGGCTGTCAATTTAAATACTCATTCCTCAGGCAAAGTGCAACTTCACATTTAAATAAATGTATATTAAACACTTTAAATTGATAGTATCAACTCTTCCCTGGGGTATGAATCATTTAGACTTTTTAGCACACTTTTGTAAAGTACATTACACTATATTAATCTGGTATATGAATGTCTTTGATTATAAATTCATCACTGAGAGGTAAAAATATGTTTGATGTGTTTAAGGAAGAAGTTCAAAACATTACAAAAAGTAGTAAAGTCATTATTTTTTCTGTTACATCCAGAAAAATACAGTTATATTTCAATATCAACTGTATCAATTATTTTTAAGCTAATTATTGAAACAACAAGACCCTCAAATGTGCTCCATTAAATTGTCTTTAATATATAGACCATTGGTCAATTAAATTTAATCATTTATTCACACAAGAATTTACAATCAAAGGGCATGTGATTTTGCTCTGTACCTTTAGAGTTATTAGGTTGTAAACTAGTTTATATTATTGTTATAACAGACCATTTTTGGACACATTAGAAAATCAAATTAGAGAACGTTGAAATAAGATACTCAATCTGCCACATCATTCCTTCCTTTTGAAAGCCCAGATTTTAAAATTTCAAATTATGTTGAACTAAATTGTTATTTTCAAGGCTTGTCTGACACTATTTTAAATTGATAGGAATAGTGCAGCATGGAACCATTCCTGGGTGCGCAGGATTACATCTAAAAATTTTAATAACAGTGAGCTCTTTAATACAAGACAGGTAACACCTATATCTTGCTAACCAATTGAGAACAAATGTGGATATAGCATGTAAAGATGAACTAATTCCATAACTAAAAGCAAATTATTTAATTTTAACTTACTGCATTTGAAGATTGATGTAAAGGGAATTATTTGTTTAAAATACTAGTATATTATTTTCTGTGTGACCTTTTAAAACTCTGGCTAGAATGAATACTTAAAATGGATTTGAAGATTCTTTATCTACTAATTTACCTAGGTTATTTGTAATCAATAGCACATTAATATTATGTTAAATAAAAGGATCAACAGTAAAAACATAGCAGTTTAAATCTCATTACAGATAAAATTACATATACATATTTAAAAAATACTTTTCCACCAACTTTATTTTTTTGTAGACCCTTTCAGGTTCATAAATGTATAATGACTCACCAAATCTTCTAAATGCTTATTTCGAGTCTGACAGATAGCCAATTCTTCATTTATTAAATATATGTATCCAAGTTGATTTTTAAAAAACATACCAATGAATTCAAATTAGTTTGTAAAATGTTAGGCAAATCAAATTTGGATTCCCCCTACTTTGAATATCTACTTGTCTAGATTCTTCCCACCTGCTGTCATGTGTTAATTTTTTTTAAAGCTTCATCTATTTGCAAAAAAAGAAAGAAATTGGTATTGTCTTGTGTTGTTTCATCCTTAAAGCGAAACCATTTGCAAGAAAATTATAGGTCCCCAGTGTTGAGCTTCTTTGCATATTAATTTTGTTAGCCTTACCTCCTGTGGTCTTTAGTTCTGGAAGGCCTATTAGATAATACACAAGATAAATTTTTCCCTTGTATCTTTGAGCTAGTAGAAAATACATCCATTTTCTCTTAAAACTGAAATTTGCAGTACTAGTCACGCATATTTTCCCCTATTTTACAAATAGAGATTTATTTAATTAAGCATGTTAAGTACTGTAATAGTCAATATTAGTTATATTGCTATAATCCAAGTTCCTCAGAATATATATTAATGTTAGGTAAATATAAGTGCTGCATAGCATACCAAACTAGTTAATGTAATACCATGAAATGTGAACTTTGAGTAAAAGTCTGAAATCATTAAGAATTACTATTTACTGTAAATAAATTATAGTTTAAATGAGTTTAGAAAAGTAAATCATTCATGTATATTGGAAATATAATGATATAAAAATAATCTATTTTAAAAGGAAATCACCCATTACTAGTGACACAAGGACATGGAGAATACACTGAACAGAGGACATTCATTTATCACTTTTTAAAATTCCATATATTACTCCTCTGTTTTCTCTTTTGACAACATTTTATCCAAACTTCAAATTGGCTTTCACTTTTTAGGTAGATCCTATTTGAATGCTAATAAATTGAACATGCTTACATTTAACTTAGAAGTATTGAAACTAACTTAAGAGATTAAATATGACAATAAAGGTAGAATATGGGAGGGTGAAATAGGAATTCAAATTGCCATTAGTTCTTTTTTGAAAATTTGACTAATTAAGAATACAGAATGTGCAGTGAGTTTTGGAAAGCTTTCCCTTTTAAAAATTGACAGTGTGTTTTTAGTTAGATCATCAAAACTGTGCCTAAAAAGGCAAGATGAATATTGCACATTATTGAGAAGAGGCTCAGGGGTTTACATTCTTTGAGACTTTTATAAAATTTCAGAGTAATTTCAATTTTTGAGATTTTTTTGCAGTCATAAGAAGGAAGCAATACAATTATTGTTTTAAGAAAAAATATTTTTTTTGCATATGTTATTTAAAACAAATCAATGATGATTTGTTCTAATGGTGAAGTTTTAAGCAGATTCTCTATATTTTTACAGTTGTATTTTAAAAACAATATGAACTTATAGATACATGATGGTATAATGATAAGTGAAAAAAATGCTTTTTATTTAAAATAATATATCTAATATTGACCATTTAAAAATTGTGGATTTATTATTAATAAAACTCTGTTCAAACTCTTAGAACTTACTAAGAGTTAACACATCATACCTCTAAGTAGGTTAAAGTCAAGAGAAAACTAGAAATGGTTAGTGACATAAACTTTTTATCTGAACCTAAGGTAATGGTACTATTATCTTTTAGATATATTTTTAAAGATAATATTATATTGAAATAAAAATTTAAAAATGGACTTTATATGAAATCATATTTCAAATCTAAGACAATATTTTCATGGAAATCAGAAAACTCTTACTTCTGTCTAAAATATATATGCTTTTTAGCAACAGTGCTAAGGGGTGAGGAACTTGCAGCCTTAAGGCCACATATGGCCCTCCAGATCCCCAAATGCAGCCCCTCAATCAAATCCAAACTTCACAGAACAAATCCCTTCATTAAAAGGATTTGTTCTGTAAAATTTGGATTTAGTCAAAAGGCCCCACTCAACGATCCAGAAGGCCACATGTGGCCCCAAAGCCGCAGGTTCCCCAGGACTCTAACTTTTAATATGCTTTGTTTTCTTGCTATCAAAATATGCTTTGTTGCTTATTACACAGCTCACAGATATTACAATTATAATAGCAGTTTAATAACATGTTCTTCTATGTTCTCTAATTTTATTGCTTTGTTTATATAACTATTGAAGAAAACATTAGCCAGAAAAATTATTTTAACCTTTCTGTATCTGATCAAAGTATAGAAATCTGAAAGCAGGGTCAACTTATTAGTAATAGTCTTAAGAATTTGCACAGGTTTATTTAGCTTCCTGGCTGTTCCCTAATAACAATAGAAATATTGGAAGAGCAGGTTAGAGAGTGACCTGTTGTGAAATATTCTTCCAAGAAAATTGATGACAACAGACCTCACCAGTTTGGGCTTCTGTTGTAGTTGTGCTTCAAAGCAGCAAATAATTTTTGCAATTCTAAATTAATTTAGATTCCTTTATTTATTTGTTCTCTCATTGATTCCACCACTGGGAGATGCATGAAATATTTGATAGGATCCCTTGGCTTTTGTTAATAAGGAATGCATATATTTTTAATATGTAGAAAGATAAACTTGACAAATACATACCTTTTTATTTTTAATTTAAATGTGTTTCATTTAAACTTTAAAACTGCACATTTTCATTTAGTTATTTTCTGCACTCAAGCATATTTTTTTAAAGTCTTAGTTTTTTATACTAAGAAAGCTAAAACTCTGCATATACCAAGTTTCCTCAGGTTTTACAATAACTATATTACTTTGGTCCTTGTCTGAGGTCCTCATATGTCATGTTCATTCCCAACTTCTTTATTATGTTTAATGTGTTTGAACATTTTTCTCATTTCCCTCTGCAAAATTAAGTCATGTACTTTCCTCAATGCCCAACTCAAGCCATTATAGTCAACATTCCTTTCTAATCACTAACCAACATTCCTTTCTCTTTTGTGTGCACAGCTATTATGATATATTTGTATGCTGCTTCATAGTGTTGGTTAGCCTTTTTCACACCATATCTTCTCAACTTAAATTATGTTTTCTTTTTTCTTTCTTTCTTTTTTTTTCTTTGAGACAGTGTCTCACTCAGTGACCCAGGCTAGAGGCTAGAGTGCAGTGGTGTCACCATAGCTCACTGCAACCTCTAACTCCTGGACTCAAGCAATCCTTCTGCTTCTCCTGAGTAGCTGGCACTACAGGTACATGATCCTGTGTCCGGCTAATTTTTCTATTTTCAGTAAAGACAGGTCTCGCTCTTGTTCAGGCTGGTCTTCAACTACTGAGCCCAAGGATCCTCCTGCCTCGGCCTCTTAGAGTGCTTGGATTATAGGTATGAACCACCACGTCTGGCCACATGTTTCTTGATAATAATGGTCTGGTCATAGGATCTTTAGGTCACAGAACTTAAAATCATAATAAAATCTCATATTACCTATTTTTCTTGTCCAATGTTCTTTCTACTTTATCACGATCTATGATAATATGGTGGCAATAAAAATGAGGAGAGGTTTTGAATATGAATCA
Organism: Cheirogaleus medius; assembly: GCA_008086735.1. Taxonomy (NCBI): domain Eukaryota; kingdom Metazoa; phylum Chordata; class Mammalia; order Primates; family Cheirogaleidae; genus Cheirogaleus; species Cheirogaleus medius. The sequence goes on along the minus strand of VBSM01000272.1, from coordinate 7,312,885 downwards.
ATAATTCACTAAAGTCTAATTGTTAAACAGTCAATCAAAAAAAGATGTGGCAGCATGCATATATGTCAAAGAAGGTAGATTCCTTTAGATACGTATGTGGCAGCTCCTATACGTTTACAAAGTGTCCTTACTGTGAGTTCAAGAAACTTGAATTAATCTTTTATTTCCTTTTCGTTGTTACAGTGTTTCACAGAAGTCTGGGCATAAAAAAATAAATGTTTAAAAAAGAGTTAACACCAATGTGGTTATTATTTTACAGTATTCTATTACCTATTCTATGGTATTCTATTACTCATTTAAAGAAAGTAATTATTAATATATAAGTTATTTATCTCAACAGTCATGTACCTATACTTAGTTTAACTTCATATAGCATACTTATGTCCTTGACATTTGTTTAAAAAGCATGAGGTATGTATTGGCTTGGGATATTGGCATTATATTAAAAATGAATTATCAGCTAAATCTATAAACCTCGCTACAGAAAAATGTAAGATTATGTTGGATTTCTACTCTTAAAATTAATATACTGAAAATAGTATTTTACTAAATATATTTACATTAGAATTTTTTCTCTCAAAATACATTTTTTCTCTCAAAATGAATAAATACAAACAACTTTTTTGACAATAATGTATTAGAAGCCTATTTTTTTATTTTATACTGTGTGGGCACTATAATTTTAAGTGGGAAAAGCCTTAAAATAGGAATGTATTAGATTTTTCTACCTATGTTAAGGTTCAGTTTGATTATTTTTGGATTTTAAAAGGTACATTTTAAGAATTCCTTTTTGTCTCTCATTATAACCATCTCAAAATATAATTAATTTCCATAGATTTAGAGAAAAGCTGACAGGGCTCTTTACATTTCATGAATGTAGAAATTCTATTCTCTTCCTAACACAGGAATGTAATGTAAGGAAAATAGATGCTGAAATTAGGAAATGAAAAAAGGCAGGAAATGAGATAGATGTAAAGCAGAAAATGAAACAATGAAAGCCAGATGTCTCAATAAAACAGCCACTCAGGAGTGTCCACATGAGGCTACTCTTTCTTTCAAACCAATCTCCTTTCACTAAAACTTGTAGGACTGGCACATGTTGCTCTCAGTCATCACTTGATCAATTTGTTCTTGAGTTTTTAAGTGACTTGACTGTGTTTTTAAGTTGTTTTCCATGTTTGACTTTTAAACACATTCTCACATATTGAACAATGAAAATTCCCAATGATTAAATATTTTGGTTGCTTTGTGATGCTTTATTTTATTTATTTATTTATTTATTTATTTATTTTTTCATTTGCATCTTTTTTTTTTGCTTTTATTTCATCATATAATGGGGGTACAAATATTGTTAGGGTTACATACATTGCCCCTACCACCCCTCCCCCCCATGTCAGAGCTTCAAGTGAGTCCAATCCCCAGGTGGCCCAGGCAAGGCACACATGATGCTTTATTTTAAATTGATTTAACATATATAGTTAAAATATATGTGGAAAATTACGTCAGACATCAATTTCGTGAGCTTTGAAATGGCTAAAAGGATTTTTACCAACACATAAATTCGTGGCTGTATTCACACACAAAAATTGTAAATATATGATAGAAAAAAATTTCCATTGGTTGGCCTGAACAAATGAAATGTCTTTCACATGTAACAGAGATTCTTACACATGTGATTTGTAACATTATGTTGTAGCAGAGGCTGATACAGCAGTATCATCGCAAGTAGTCTTAGGAAGAACGAACTGTTTCCTCTCTGGATATAAAGGCTGGAATTATAAGATAGTATAAAATCACCCTCCTCCTCTAATTTTTTACATATTTCCCCATGGAATTTGTTTTATAGATTAATGTAGAATGGTATGTACCTTCTTCCTAGAAATCTTATAAATATTTCAAATATCAGACAATATGTTTTCCCAAATTTTATGTTTTAATAAGACATTTATTGGACAGAAGACTCTTTGTAGCCCATGTTATATACATGAATTGATGTTTGATATGAAGACTTTATACTCTCACTGGGAAACTCCAGCTGACCTTTGTTTGCCAAAAAACCCTTACTTTCCTTGCTTATAAAAGTCAGAAGCTTCCATTTCTTAAGCCAGTTACTTGACAATATCAAACTCTGATGTAACAGTTTAAAGGGTAGATCTTGCTTCATTGGGAATCCAAAAACAAACTCTGAAGATTAGTGGCTTGAAGTAACATAAAGATGAAGAGGTGGAAAAGCCATACCAGATCTTGAAGTGAATAGAAGGAAAGAATCAAGAGAAAGTATTATTATGAAACACATTTCAGAGCACACAAGACACACTACTGACTTTGCAGCAGGGCTTGCCTGAGAGTGGCATCCAGGAGAGACTGGCTCTAGGTTTCCCAGAGAAATCTATTAATATTCTATCACAGTGCACAGGTGCTTATAATTTAGAAAAGAAGATAGAATTTCTAGATTCCATGAATGTGGAAATCTATTACTTAGGTTTAATAAGTAAGGAAAGAGAGGAGAACATGGCTGGAAGCATTCAGATCCAGGAAAAACTAAAGCATAAAATTAGCTTTAAGACAGAGTTTGACATTTTTCCTTAAAGGTATATGGACCCTGTGTTTTGGAAACTATGATGACTGTCCAGCCATTAAGGAATTAATGATTATAGTAAAATCTCAAGAGGCCCTTCTCTTTGTCTGTTATTTGGAAGGTCTAAGGGAGCCAGGTGATTTTAACTTTGAACAGGGCAATAGGTTTGAAGTACTCCTGAAGTTGGAAAAGAGGGAATAGAGCACGAATAGAGCACGAAGAGCACGAATACCAAAAGGCTGATATTCTGATATGAAACTGATATAAATTCAATCTGGATCCTTTGAAGGATTTAAAGAATTCTTAGGACTGTGAATCAAAGATATCTATTGTTTGAGGTCAACTGGCCATAATATATATGGTGATTTCTTTTCCTTTTGATTATTGTTTCATTGACTTTGGGTTATTTGGAACTTTAAATCAATACTATTTTTGAGCACCTACTATGTGCAAAGGTCTGAGGTAGTTGAAAGGGATATAAAGAGATAAATGTCATAGCCTTTGCTTTTAAGAATTTTCATATCTAGTTGGGAAGATAAAGCCAAATTACAAGAGAAAATTTAAAAACAGTACAAAAAATACACAATAGGAGAAAAATACTACCGAATTTACAAAATAGCACATGATAAGTTCAGAAACCAATGAACATTCTCCATAGTTTGTTTTTGGTGGTCTCCATATGTTATAGACTGAATGTGTGTGCCCCCTTCATTTATTGAAGCCCTAATACCCAACATCATGATATTTGGTAGTGGGACCTTTGGGAGTAATCAGGCTTAGATGAAGTCATGAGGGTGGAACCCCCATGATGGGATTAGTGCCCTTATAAAAAGAGGAAGAGACCAGAGCTCTTTTGCTCTTCGACCATGTGAGGACACAACAAGAAGGTAGCCATCTACAAATCAGGAAGAGGGCCCTCCCAGATACTGAATCTGCTAGCATTTTTATCTTAGACTTCCCAACTTCCAGAACTGTGAGAAATAAATACTTGTTGTCTAAGCCACCCAGTGTATGATACTTTGTTATATCAGACGGAACTGATGAGAACACTATAGCATTCTGACTACTAACAGGAAAATGTGTGTTCATTCTATGTGTTATTAAGATAAAATTCTAAATTTTAGATTGACATTTAGAGACTGAGCCCTTGACCACTTATGGTGTTCCTAGATAGTCATTTGCAGTAATTAAAAGAACTTGGCAGATGTATATGCACAATAATCAATTTATTCACTCAATAAATATTCTTCAAGTACTTAAAATGGGAACAGAAATGAAACTAAAAGAGACATATATGATTCCTGCCTTTCTGGAACTTGCAGTCTAGCAGAAAAGACAGATGTGGAAAAATTCATTTGAGTACAATCAGTGTTACAAAAGAAAGATATACAGTGCTATCTAAGTATATGCCAGGACCTAGTCTAGTCTGAAGGTGTTAGAAAAAGGAAGTGTTTTTCAAATAAATAGTGGGAAACCTTTAGTTAGGCATATGGAGGTAGAGAGAAATAAATGGATTTGGAGGATATTTAAGAGAAATAAATGATTTGTCAACTAATTATATGCTGTGAAGAGGTAAGTGATACGGTCACTTAATCTTTGATAAACCAGACAAAAATATACAATG
>VBSM01000272.1:7268804-7301340 GCA_008086735.1 Cheirogaleus medius | reverse complement strand
TGCAGATGGTTTCATCTCTGGAATCTCAGTCCTGTTCCAAAGATCGATGCCTCTTTTCTTGTGCCAGTCCCAGGGTGATTTAATTATTATTGCTTTATAGTACAGCTTGAAGTCAGGAAGACTGATTCCTTCCAGTTTGTTCCTTTTACTTAAGATTGCTTTGGCTATACAAGGTTTTATTCTGGTTCCATACAAAATGAAGAATTATTTTTCTTGTTCTATAAAGAATGATGATGGTACTTTGATGGTGATTGCATTTATTCTGTAGATCACTTTAGGTAATATTGACATTTTAATGATATTGATTCTACCAATCCATGAACAAGGTAGATTTTTCCATCTGTTTACATCTTCTACACCTTCTTTTTTAGCGTTTCATAGTTCTCATATCTTTTATTAAATATATTCCTAGATATTTAATTTTCTTTGGGGCTATAGTAAAAATTATTGTGCTTTTGATTTTGGTTTCTGCTTTACTGTTATTGACGTATATGAATGCCTCTGATTTGTGTGTCGTGATTTTGTAACCTGAGACTTTACCAAATTCATTTATCAAATCTAGGAGTCTCTTGGATGAATCCATGGGGTTTTCTAGATATAATATCATATCATCTTTGGAGAGTGAGAGCTTGATCTCATCTGCCCCCACTTGGATGCCCTTAACATTCCTCTCTTGCGTTATTGCTATAGCTAGGACTTCGAGCACTATGTTGAATAGAAGAGGAGATAGTGGGCATCCTTTTCTAGTTCCAATTCAAAGTGGGAATGGTTTCAATTTATCCCCATTCAGTATGATATTGGCCATGGGTTTGTCATAAATGGACTTGATAATTTTAAGGTATGAGCCGCCTATGCCTATTTTGTTAAGAGATTTTATCATAGAGATGTGTGGACTTTGTCAAATGCTTTTTCTGCATGTATTTAGAGAATCATATGGCCTTTGTTCTTCTTTTTATTTATGAGGCGAATTGCATTTATAGACGTGTGTATGTTGAACCAGCCTTGCATCCCTGGAATAAAGCCCACCTGGTCATGGTGAATTATTTTTTTGATGTGTTGCTGAATTCTATTTGCTAAAATTTTGTTGAAGACTTTTACATCTACATTCATGAGGGATATTGGTCTGTAATTTTCTTTTTTTGTGTCCTTCCCTGGCTTTGGCATCAAGGTGGTATTAGCTTTATAGAATGAGTTAGGAAGGATACCATCCTTCTCAATGTTGTGGAATAATTTGTGTAGTATAAGTATGAGTTCATCTTTGTATGTTTGGTAAAACTCTGAATTGTAGCCATCTGGTCCGGGTCTTTTCCATTTGGGGAGGTTATTAATTACTGCTTCAATTTCTGAGCTTGAGATTGGTCTATTCAGAAATTCTGTTACCCCTTGAGTGAACTTGGGAGGTTGTATGTTTCCAGGAATTTGGCCATTTCCTCCTCGTTATGTAGTTTTTGGGCATACAGTTTTTTTTATAGTAATCAAAAACAATATTTTGTATTCTGTGGTGTCTGTTGTGACCTCTCCCTTTTCATTTCTTATTGATTTTATTAGAGTCCTTTCCCTTTGAGTTCTTGTCAATCTAACAAGAGGGCTATCAATTTTGTTTATCTTTTTGAAAAACCAGCTTCTGGTTTTGTTGATCTTCCATATAATTCTCTTGGTCTCCATTTCATTTAGTTCTGCTTTGATCTTAGTTTTTTGTTTTCTTCTACTAGGATTGGAATTGGTTTTCTTTTCTTTTTCCAATTTCTTGAGTCTATTCATTAGGTTGTCGGTATCTAAGCTTTCTGTTTTATGTATGTGAGCATTTATTGCTATTAGTTTTCCTCTCAGGTATGCTTTTGCTATATCCCACAGGTTTTGGTAACATGTGTCTCCGTTATCATTAAGTTAGAAGAAACTCTTGACTTCCCTCTGAATTTCCTTCTTGACCCAATAATTTTTCAATAATAGATTGTTTAGTTTCCATGACTTTGTGAAGTGTTGAGTGTTTCTATAGGAATTGAACTCTAATTTTATACCACTATGGTCAAAGAAAACACATGGTATAATTTCTATTTTTTTGAATTTGTTGAGATCTGATTTGCAGCCTAGTATGTGATCAGTTTTAGAGAAGGATCCATGGGCTACTGAGAAGAATGTAAATTCAACTTTATTTGGGTGGAATGTTCTGTAGAGATCTGTCAGACCTTTTTGTTCAAGAGCTCTGTTTAAGCCCATTATTTATTTGCTTATTTTCTGTTTGGAGGATCTATCAACTAGATAGATCTAGTTGATAGATCCTCCAGGAGTTGAAGTCCCCTGCTACTATGGCAGTATTGTTTAACATGCTGTTTAGATTAGACAAGGTTTCCTTTATGTAATTTGGTGCTCCTGCATTGGGCGCATAAATATTAAGAATTGTTAAATCTTGTTGGATCTTCCCTTTTAACATTATAAAGTGGTCATCTTTATCCTTTTTCACTTTTGCTATTTTAAAGCTTATGTTATCTGCAAATAGTATAGCTACCCCTGCTTTCTTTTGACTTCTGTTTGCCTGGATGATAGTTTTCCATCCCTTGACCTTCAGCTGGAAGGCATTTGTGTAGGTTAGATGTGTTTCCTGTAGACAGCAGATACTAGGCTTGTGGATTTTTATCCACTCTGCCAGTCTAATAATAATAATTTTGTAGAAAATTATCAGTATTATCTAAGCGGATAGGTAGAGATAAAGCATTTATATTTGATAAATTTTGATTTATTTTAAATAATATACCAAGTTTTGTATATTATAGAATCTAGAAATATCAGTTCTTACTTTGATGGCAAGAATTTGCCATGTACTATATAATACCATGTACTATATAATATTGAACAGGCTAAAATAATTGGATGTTTAATTCTGCAAAGAAGTATAGGACTAGCGGTATTCTTTGTACCTATAAACTCTGAAAAGTTACCTAACTGCATGATTGTAAACCTGAATGGGCCTCATGTAATTTAAATAAAATAGGGAAATATCCCATGGCTTCTCATATTTCCAAGGCTTTTTTAAAAAATAGGATATATGCAATTTCTGACATGCCAGCAATGAAATTTCTAGACAGGATGTCTGATTGTCACTTTGGATTTTATTATAAAAGTAGAATGCTATTTCTCATGAAGAAATTCTGCTTCAGAAGGTTACAAACTTTCACATGTTAAGTGCATGTGCAATTGGAACTCAGTTGTGTCTATTTTAATAAGTCACTATCAGTGAAAGGTAGGTACGATTAGATAATTTAATGTTCTAAAATTATGGTTTACAATTTTTTTACATGATGACAAGCTTAGAAAAATTAAAAATAGTTTTAAATGGCACATTAATAAATTTAATAGAAACTAGCTTTATTTTTTCAAGTAAAAAACATTCATTTTTTACCTTTGATGATTTTATTGAATAAAATCATAAGAAAATGATAATCAGCTTTTTTTTTTATTTATTTTTACCACTGACATATTATGTTTTGGGAAATAGCACACTTTTAAATTTTTTCTCCTTACATTTTTACAGTATTTCCTCATTTATGTGCATTATCTCATTTTAACTTTGTAACAACTCACTTCTCAGAGTAAGGCTGCGAGATATGAAGTGACTTGAAGTCTTGCAGGAACTTGGCATTAGATCTCGGTGTTGTCCTTTGAAATGCAACATTAATGGAGCACTGTGAGTCCTGCACATGGACTCACAGGTCGCAGTACCCCTGGACTTTCTTCTCTAGTTATGCTGGTCAGGAAGAATAGGTGATTCTGTCTCTGAGTATGACCAGCACCTTAAGCTCTTTGGAAGGGCTGGCTGACAGAGAGGCTGCTCAGTGTCAATGGGCATTTAATGGCTTTGGTTCCTGAAGGATCCAGCTTGCTTTGTATCTTGTCTACAGGCCAGACAATATTACAATTAAAGAGACTGGAAGTACATACATCAAAATTTTATAGTGATGAGTTTAAGGTAGGGAGATTAGTGTCCAAGTGATACCACATACAAAAATACATTAAATATTAATAGCAATGATTTCAGAGTTGTAGAATTATAGGCTTTGAATATTTCTTTGGTGCATCTCTTTTTATTCAAAGTTTTATGCACATGGTAAGTGTAACTTTTATGGTTAAAGGACACTGTGATTTAAAAAATAAAAAATAACAATAGAAAAAGGAGCCAACACCTGACTGACATTTACAGGACATTCTACCCAAAATTCACTGAATATACGTTCTTCTCATCAGCTCATGGGACGTTTTCTAAGATTGACCATATCATAGGACACAAAGCAAGTCTCAAAAAGTTTAAAAAAATAGAAATCATATCATGTATCTTCTCAGATCACAGTGGAATAAAAGTAGAAATCAACCCTAACAGAAACTCACATTTCTACACAAAATGTGGAAATTAAACAACCTTCTGCTAAATGATTACTTCATAAATGAGGAAATCAAGATGGAAATCAAAAAGTTCTTTGAACTTAATGACAATGGAGAGACAAGTTATCAAATCCTCTGGGACACAGCTAAAGCAGTACTGAGAGGAAAGTTTATTTCCATAAATGCTTATATCCAAAAGTCAGAAAGATCACAAATAGACAATCTAATGAATCGATTCAAAGAGCTGACCAACCCCAAACCCAGCAGAAGAAGTGAAATTAACAAGATCAAATCAGAACTAAATGAAATTGACAACAGGGAAACTATACAGAAGATTAATAAAACAAAAAGTTGGTTCTTCAAAAAATAAACAAAATTGGCATGCCTTTGGCTAGACTAAGGAAAAGCAGAAAAGAGAAATCTCTAATAAGCTCCATCAGGAACAAAAATGGAGATATCACAACCGATCCCACAGAGATACAAGATATAATATAAAAATACTACAAAAACCTTTATGCAAACATACTGGAAAATGAGGAGGAAATGAACAAATTTCTAGAAACATACAGCCTCCCTAGGCTCAACCAGGAAGAAATAGAATTCCTGAACAGACCAAATATCAAGAGCCAAAACAGAAACAGCAATTAAAAACTTTCCTAAAAAGAAAAAGCCCAGCCCAGATGGTTTCACACCCGAATTTTACACACTTACAAAGAAGAACTGGTGCCTATCCTGCAGAAATTATTCCTCAACATTGAGAAGGAAGGGATCCTTCCAGAGTCATTTTACGAAACCAACATCACTCTGATCCCAAAACCTGGAAAGGATGCACCAAAGAAAGAAAACTACAGACCAATATCACTTATGAATATAGATGCAAAAATTTTCAACAAAATCCTAGCTAACAGAATCCAGATGCTTATCAAGTAAATAATCCATCACGACCAAGTGGGCTTCATCCCAGGGATACAGGGATGGTTCAACATACACAAATCTATAAATGTAATTCACCACATAAACAGAAGCAAAAACAAAGACCATATGATCCTTTCAATAGATGCAGAAAAAGCATTTGACAAAATTCAACACCCTTTCATGATAAGAACATTTAATAAAATAGGCACAGAAGGGGCATACCTAAAAATGATACACGTCATATATGACAGACCCACAGCCAACATCGTACTGAATGGGGAAAAATTGAAAGCATTCCCACTTAGAACTGGAATCAGGCAAGGTTGCCCACTATCTCCACTTCTATTCAACATAGTGCTGGAAGTCCTGGCTATAGCAATCAGACATGAAAGTGGAATTAAAGGTTCCAAATGGGGGCAGAAGAGATCAAACTTTCACTGTTTGCAGATGATATGATATTATATTTAGAAAATCCCAAGCATTCAACCAAGAGACTCCTGGAAATGATAAATGAATTTAGGAAAGTCTCAGGATACAAAATCAATACACACAAATCAGAGGCATTCCTGTACGCCAATAACAGTTAAATTGAGAATCAAATCAAAGACTCAATACCCTTTACAATAGCAACAAAGAAAATAAAGTACCTAGGAATATACTTAACTAAGAAGGTAAAAGACCTCTGCAGGGAGAACTATGAAACGCTGAGGAAGGAAATAGCAGAGGATGTAAACAGATGGAAATTCATACCATGCTCATGGGTGGGCAGACTCAATAGTGTTAAAATGTGTATACTACCCAAATTGATCTACAGATTCAATGCAATTCCTATTAAAATCCCAACCTCATTTTTCACAGATATAGAAAAAATAATTTTACACTTCATTTGGAACCAGAAAAGACTCCGTATATCAAAAGCAATTCTAAGCAATAAAAACAAAATGGGAGGTATCAATATGCCAGATTTCAAACTATACTACAAAGCTGTAGTAATTAAATCAGTATGTATTGGCACAAAAATTGTAATATTGACCAGTGGAACAGAACTGAGAACCCTGATATAAAACCATCCTCATATAGCCACTAATCTTTGATAAAGCAGACAAAAACATTCACTGGGGAAAAGAATCCTAATCAATAAATAGTGCTGGGAAAACTGGATAGCCACTTGTAGAAGGCTGAAGCAGGATCCACACCTTTCACCTCTCACAAAAATCAAGTCACACTGGGTAACAGACTTAAACCTAAGGTATGAAACTATTAGAATTCTAGAGGAAAATGTTGGAAACACTCTCCTAGACATTGGCCTAGGAAAAGAATTTATGAAGAAGGCCCCAAAGGCAATCACAGCAGCAATCAAAATAAATAAATGGGACCTGATCAAACTAAAAAGCTTCTGCACAGCCAAAGAAACAGTCATGAAAGCAAACAGGCAACCTACAGAAAGGGAGAAAATTTTCTCATCGTACAAATCTGATAAAGAGCTGATAACTAGAATCTACTTAGAACTCACGAAAATCAGCAAGAAAAAAATAAAACAACCCTATCAAAAAGTGGGCAAAGAACATGAACAGAAACTTTTCTAAAGAAGATAGAATAATGGCCAACAAACATATGAAAAAATGCTCAACACCTCTAATCATCAGGGAAATGCAAATGAAAACCGCAATGAGATATCACTTATCTCCAGTAAGAATGGCCTTTATCAAAAAGTTCCCAAACAATTGATGTTGGCGTGGATGCATAGAGACAGGAACACTCCTACACTACTGGTGGGACTGCAAACTAGTTCAACCTGTGTGGAAAGCAATATGGAGATACCTTAAAGCTATACAAGTAGATCTACCATTTGATCCAGCAATCCCACTACTGGGCATCTACCCAAAAGAACAAAGGACAATCTACAAAAAAGACACCTGCACTTGAATGTTTATAGCAGCACCATTCATAATTGCAAAGCTGTGGAAACAACCCAAATGCCCATCAATACATGAGTGGATTAATAAAATGTGGTATATGTTTACCATGGAGTACTATTCAGCTCTAAAATATAACGGTGATATAGCACATCTTGTATTTTCCTGGATAGAGCTGGAACCCATACTACTAAGTGAAGTATCCCAAGAATGGAAAAACAAGCACCACATATACTCACCAGCAAATTGGTATTAACTGATCAGCACCTAAGTGGACACATAGAAATTTCATTTATTGGGTATTGGGCAGGTGGGAGTGCGGAGGAGGGGGTGGGTATAAACATACATAATGAGTGAGATGTGCACTGTCTGCGGGCTGGTCATGCTTGAAACTCAGACTTGTGGGGGGAGATGGGGCACGGGCATTATACGCAACCTTAAAATTTGTACCCCCATAATATGCTGACATAAAAAAATAAAGAAAAAGGAAAAGGAGCCAAAAAAGTTCAACAGCATTTTAAGAAATACTGTTTGGAGTCTGTCGAGGCTGTGATTGATACACAGTCACCTGAATTAAGTCAATATCTTGATGCTTGGGTGAATTTTACTCTTTCTTCTCCCCCCAAAACAAAGCTAACTGGAATGTGTGAATGTGTGTTAAAATTTACATATTTTATACATATATGTGAGTGTCGGCATAACCTTACTGAAACACATAACTTAGCAGTTTTCAAGAATCTTTAGTTTGTCAGTTTGTATTATATATTGCCTTATTTATGAAGTGTTTGTGTGTGTGTGTGTACAAGTGCATATGTATGTGTGTCAAATTTGTTAACCTGAAAATATGACATTAGGATTAATAACCGGAATATATAAGGAGTTCCAGCAATTCAATCAGAAAATGTAAAATAATCCAATTAAAATAGACGAAATGCTTGTACAGACATTTCTCAACAGAAGCCATACAAATGGTCAACAGGTATATGAAAAAATGGTCAACATCATTAATTATCAGAGAAATGCAAACCAAAACAACAATGAGATATCAGTAAAAATGGCTTTTATAAAAAATACAGGGAAAAAGAAATGCTGGCAAGGATGTAGAGAAAGGGGAACCCTCATACATTGTTGGTGGAAATGTAAATTAGTGCAACCACTATGGAGAACAGTATGAAGTTTCCTCAAAAAACTAGAAATAGAAATACCATATGACCCAGCAATTCCACCGCTAGGTATATATCCAAAGGAGAATTCAGTATATTGAAAAGATATCTGCACCCCCATGTTTATTGCAGCACTATTCACAAAAGCCAAGATTTGGAATCAAACTAAGTGTCTATCAATGGATATATGGGTAAAGAAATTGTGGTAAATATACACATGGAATATAATATAGCCACCAAAAAGAACGAAATTCTACCATTTGCAACAACATGGAGGGAAGTGGAGAACATTATGTTTAGTGAAAAAAGCCAAGCACAGAAAGACAAATTTCATATGTTCTCACTTATGTGTGAGAGCTACGTATTAAAATAATTGATCTGGAGACAGAGCATAGAATGATGGTTACTGGAGGCTACGAAGGGTAGTAAGGAGTGGGAGATAAAGTGGAGATGGTTCATGGGTGCAAAAATATAGATAGATAGAATGAACAATATTTGATAGCACAACAAAGTGACTATAATCAACAATAAATTAGGATGTACTTTAAAATAACTAAAAGAGTGGAATTGGAATATTCCTAACATAAAGAAATGATAAATGCCTGAGGTGATGGATACCTCAATGACCCTGATTTGATTAATTCACATTATATGTCTGTATCAAAACATCACATGTACCCTGTAAATATGTACAATTATTATGTACTCATAATAATTAAAATTTTAAAATTAAATATAGACAAATAAGGTCTAGGGATATTTCTAAAATGTTAGTTTGGTTCCTGTGTAAAAACTTAGTATGTATTACTTGATTTTTTCCCTTTAGTTCCTTGGATTGAAATTTAAATAGCTGCCTGGATGTTCTTATGTTGTACTGAATTGCAAGATGTTACGATCACCAGTGCAAATATTACAAAGCATAATAGTTTGTTTTACATAATTATGTAATAAAAATTTCAAGGCAGATGCTTTAAAAGAAACAACCACAACACACCAAACCTCAAGAATCCTCATGTGCTATAAACTAATAAGGTCTATACTCTGCTTTACTTAGCCACATGACTTTATTTTGCATCTTTCTGAAACAGAAGGAAAATATCTTTTATATCTCAGGATAGTCAAGATAGGATAAACATTCTTTTTATGGTTTTCAAATCTGTTTTCCTTCTAACCATAGGTTCTCTACTTAAAGCTGTCTATAGTGCCCTCTGAATTTATGCACTCAAAAGCATGCAATCTCAATTTTATATTCAGATGCTTGGTTAACATAATCTATGAAAGCGAATGCATGCCCATAGCATACATGTCAAGTATGTTATGATGGCCCAGTCTTAGAATTTATAAATGTTAAAAAAATTCTTTATCTTAATAGAATAAAATACTACCATTAAAGATATGTTATTAACTTTAGAAACAAAGTAGGAGTAGAAGTAACAGGAATTAGGTTCTAAAAGTTCACCTAGATCCCAGGGTCCAATGTCAGACCATTTCTGTGTCGGAAATTGTTGCATACATTCATTCATGATCTTAAGGACTTTAACTATTGAGTCAGTGTTTTGCATAGCAGTAAGAAGCTTACAGTGAGTTAAGTCTGAAGAGAACTCTGGGTTGCCAAGCAGACATTTTCCAGTTTACTGTCTTGCTCTTTGTGAGCTGAAAAATAGGTATATATTAGTTGCAGTTTCCACTTGGATTCTTTCCTTGCCTTCTGCCCTTCTTTCCTTTTCTCTCTATTTAGACAACAAAATAAGTCAGCTGTTGGGTCTGCAACTTCCCAAGTTACCCAAAGTCATAGAAAAATAACAATGAAGAGGAAAAAGTTTCCACCGTTAGAGCCTGGCTGCTGAACTAGCTCATGGAGTGACTTGGGTGAGCAGGTCATCTATAGTTTTCCTATCTTCAAAATGAAAGGCTCTTTTTGGCGGAGAAACTGATTTATAAACAAATGTGTTTATTTATTTTAAATATTTAATTATTATGAGGACATAATAATTGTATGTTTTATAGGGTACCATGAGTTGTTTTGATACAGGCATACCAATGTAAATTAATCAAATCAACAAAGTGATTATAATCAACAAGTTAGGGTATACTTTGAAATAACTGAAAGAGTGGAATTGGAATGTTTCTAACACAAAGAAATGATAAATGCCTGAGGTGATGGGCACTTCAAGGACCCTGATTTGATTAATTTACATTGCATGCCTAGGCTTCTTTGCTTCAAATATTGTGTCCTCCTTAAGGCCTTTGGATATGCTATTTTCTTCTCTTTGCCAATATTTTCTCATACATGGTTTCTTAGTCTCACATGGAATACCACTTAAATATCATCTTCTCAGAGATGTTTTTTCTAAAAACCTTAGTTGTTCCACTGTCCTATAATTCTACTACAGTATATTTTTATTTTATTTTTATGCCTTTATCATTATCTATACTTGAATATTTCTGTGCTTACTTTTACATTTCTCTCTTTCCCAATATAATATAAATTCCATGAAAATAAGATGTTTATCTAATTTACTGTTATGACTGCAGCGTTCCCCTAATAAATATTTGTTTAATGAGTGGTTTTAAATAGTAAAAGCAATGAATCCAGTCCATTGTAGCAATCAACTTTATAAAAGAATTTTGGGTTCATGATGACCCAAAGCAATGAAGTTAATTTGAGATATATTAACGGGAAGCCTTAATGGATGAGATTTTTAACTATGAGTATTCTACATTAAACCTTTAGCCAATATCCAAGGTACTAAACGTAAATAGTCTTTGACCTATTTGTTCTCAGAACTGTTCAACCATTAAGTAAATATTTTCTATTACAATGATTGTTTTTATCATTTTTTTAATGGGAAGAAATATAAGGGGGAAATGTGTAAGGCACAGATTAAAGGGGAAACTCCTAAAGAATATTATTAAATTAGCTTGCTGTGAAATGAGTCATATTGACTATGTCCAGATTCCATTGCTCAGTATATTTTAGCTTCAAATATATTATTTCAAAATAAAAATTCCTAACAGTTTTGTACTGATTTTAATATAAATACTTTGATTAATAATATTAAAGATTGTTAAACCAGTTACAATTAGTTCTCTGTTCCTTTTGGTAGACCTTAAGAAGAAACAAACCCCTAAGAAATAAATTCTTCTTATGATGATATGTAAGAGCTCACTGGAAGAGAAATTCTTTTGTTTTCAAATTTCATAATATTATGGGGGTACACATGTTTGGTTACATAATTTGCTTTTGTACAGTTTGAGTCAAAGTTATAAGTGTGCCCTTCACCCAGTTAGTGTGCATTGTACCTGTTAGGTGTGAATTTACATATCCCCTCATTCCTCCTCCCAGCTACTTGATTTCCCTTCAGTTTTACTTTCATATGTGCACATAAGTGTTGATCCATTAGTTCCAATTTAGCATTGAGTAAATGTGGTGTTTGTTTTTCCATTCTACATGGAGTATTGCTCAACCATAAAAAAAAAAAGTGATCTAGTAACTTTTGTTAACAACCTGGGTGGAAATAGAGAGCATTCTTCTTAGTGAAGTATCGAAAAAATGGTGAAATCCTTTTTGGTTCACATGTCCTTCCTCCTTAGATGGAACCTGAAGTCTTATCTACCTCTTGTGCCTTTCTTTAGAGTGGAGCTTTGATGCAGTGGAACAAACTCATGTTTCTCTAAGGATCAGTAACACTGAATCTATCACCTGCCTCATTCATCTTAAGACTGAGGTGGTGACAGTGCCATGTCCTAGGATCAGGGGTGGGTACATAGAAAGAAAGAGCCTTTTGTTAGGATTAAGATATGGTTTTCTGGCTCATTCATCATGAGCGAATAAATCTAAAGAAAAATGTCAAAAGAAATTATGCTAAGTAATATATTAATAGTTTAGCAATTCATTTAATATTTTTGAACACCTATTATATATTAGGGACTTTCCTAGACATTTTCAAATATCTCTTTATTTCTAATGCTGTTAAATACATATTTATGATAAATGTGAGGCAGTTATGATACAACACTCATATTTTGTAATGCATTTTATATAACTAAAATGTATTACAGAAATGTAAAAAGGCATTATACTGCTGGTTGTTTGTTGAAATTTCTATTTCTCTTTGTGCATTTATTAATAGTTCTCATAAGTAATTTTATTTAAAAAAATTTAGACCCAAATAAAGAAATATTTTGAAAATGCATGGATATATTTCTCTGTAATGTCTTTTTCTTTTTACTACTTCCTGTGTGAATTTAGACAAATTGCTAAGCTTTTTAAAATTTGAATTTCCTAATTTTTGACTTTAGTAATTGGGATAAGATGGTATAGCCAGGGATGGATCATGCCTGTAACCCTAACACTCTGGGAGGCCAAGGTGGGAGGATTGCTTGAGTCTGAGTGTTCGAGACCAGCCTGGGCAATAGTGAGACCCTGTCTCTACAGAAAAACAGAAAATAATAGCCGGGTGTTGTGGCACATGCCTGTCTCAGCTAGTCAGGAGGCTGAGGCAGGAGGATCGCTTGAGCCTAGGAGTTTGAGGCTTCAGTGAGCTATAATTGGGCCACTGCACTCTAGCCCCAGGCAACAAAGTGAGACTGTCTCAAAGAAAAAAAAAGAGATGGTGTATATTTTGTCATTCCTAGTCCTAGTACTATGATTTATCTTTGTCTTTGACAGAGGAATGTCTTTATATACATAGTGTTACTCAGGGTGCTATCTGAAATATTTAAGAACTGATACCATAAACTGTGGAGGCTCAGATATCGTGAGCAGCCATGTGAGTGTGACTTTCAGGGACTGCTGGTTGGCAGTATGTACCAATAGCCTGGTTGTTGTAGGTGCAGTTAGGCACTGGGTCTTTGCCTCTCACGGTGCCATTGCCAAGGTCACGCCATTGTCTGTTCTACTGTGATCTGCTCTGAGCAGAGGAAAATATTGGTATGAGGACTGGCATGCAGAAGCCAAGATAGGTTGGTTGGCAGGGCTGACAGGCTTGAAGGCACTGGGGCAATGCCCCCTAGCTGCCCACCTGTGGCACTAGCTGAAGGTTGAGTGCAAGTTTCCTGAGCTTCTATTGTCTCCAAGAGTAATCAGACTGACACTTCTCCTTAATTGGTTTCCAGCTTCCTGCGCTTATGTCTTGTTTTAGAAGTCTATGTATCTATCCATCTGTTTAGCTACCTATTCTTATAGAAAGAAAGAATAGGCAACTCATCCATCTGCCTCACTATATGACAGGAATACAAGTCTATAAGATGCTTGACAGATCTAGAAACATGCTTATGTTTATGAGTGGATCAAAATTATGAACATAGTTTCTTTAGCTACATTCCCTAATCCACCACTGATAAGGACAACATTAGGAAAGATGGAGGGGGAAAATCACCCAATACCATTAGACCTTGGCTTGCTCTGTACACAGGGAAATGGAACCCATCCACAACCACTTTTGAAGGGTGCAACAAAGTCCTTTAACCCCAACATTTCTGCCACATTAATATGTCATGCTATCAGGTGGCCTCAACATTCAGTATTTCTCTGGGTTAAGTTCCAAGGGTCCTGTTTGAAATGAGTTTACTTGGGATAGACCCACATTAAACTAATACCTCTCTTTAACACCTCTACACAATTTTCTTTTTCTCTTATTTTCAATCATCTAATAAAGAAGGAGATGGGGGTGTGTGAAGGACAAAACAAAAATTCATATATAGTTCACGGACACATAAACATTCCTACCTATTTAAAGGATATTATGAACATCAGATAAAATAAAATGAAAATACTTTGTAAACAATAGTGTGATATGTGAAGCAAGGTTGATATGATTGTTATCTAGTAGATGGTGGATCCAAACCACTATCATTAAATGAGTTTGATTCATTTTGTTAACAAAAGTGTCCTAATACTGAGTTAGAAACCAGAGACTTTAATATTACAAGGAGGAAGTTATTCCTATGACTTTTTTATTAATAGTACTTTACATTTGAATACATTTTTATTTTAAAAATATAATTTTTATAAAATTATCATGTTATCTGTAAACGATAATTGAGAATACAAAAATAACTAATATGTATTAGAAATATTTTTGAAACTAAAACCTCATTAAAAGTTTTATAGAGAAAGCAATTTTTCTACATATAAAAACTGAAATACTATCACTTGAATTATTTATTTACAAGTTGGATATAATTTTGAAACCAGCTCTTTTGAAGGCCAAATGTGACAATGTGAAGCTATCACACAGAATTGTTTTTTAATATAAATTTATAAAAATTATAAATTTATATAAAAATTTATAATTTTTATAAATTTATAAAATCAAAGTAATAATTGGTAATGAATAGTTTTTAATACATAGCTTATTCTTATCTCAATATACTTTAAAAATCTTGAATTTCAGAAAGCATTTAGTTAACATTTAAAAAATATATGTTAAGTTTATGGCTCTAGTAAAATTTGCTTTTTCATTATGATATTTCAATCAAGTTTACAAAAGCAAAGGTTATGGATTTCTTCCTATTTACTCCTGGAATTTATTATATATAAATTGATAGATATGTGTAGACACATATACACATCTTACCATTTGTCTATGGAATTAAAGGCTTATGATCACCTTAAAATAAATCTTTACAATTTGGAGAGTGTAAATATTATTTTAAAGATGACGTTTTAGCACTACTATTTGAAAAACCACTCTATATTTTCCTACAGTTATATTTTCGATCATTAGTCAAATATGTTAAAAAAAATTAACTGATTAATAATGATTACTTTTGTAAGTAATTCAGAGTGTTTTGAGAATAAAAAAGGGAAATTATATACATACTTCAAAATCTAAAGTGTGCTTAAAACATTTAATTATAGCCTTTTGGCTAAATTTTCATAAAGACATATCTATATGATTAAAAAGAGACAAAAATAAAAAATTATTCAAATGGAATGATTCAACATTGTTATATTTGGATAACTTTTCTTAGCTTTTTATTAGAGCATTTGGTGATATGTAGGTTAGATAACATTAACTTTTGGCTATCATGAATTATATTTCTGTTCTTAAAACAATACCCAAGGGATACTTTGTTGCAATATATTACATTTCAATTAAGCAGATTTTCATGTAATTGTCTTGTGTATTTTATGTCAACTGTCAAATAAATAAATATCTTAATCTTTTCTCTGAAAGTAATTAAACAAACAATTATACTTTTTATTGGATTTATTAGATTGGTCTTAACTTATGTTTCTTTCTTGTATTAATACAATATAGCAAAATTGGTCATAATTAAATAATTCAAGTGATGGTATTTTAGTTTTTTCATGTAGTAAAATTGCTTTCTTTATAAAACTCTTAATGAAATTCTAGTTTTAAAAATTTCCTATGTATATTATTTTTGTATTCTCAATTATCTTTTACAGATAGCCTAATTTTATGAAAATAATTTTGTTCAATGTTCATATTTTATTTCTGTTTACATCAGAACATATTTTAAACAAATGGATAACTTGTCTTTTTAAGAGCGGTTACCAGTATGAACAGATTATGTTTGGCTTAGTGTTAATTTTGAGAACTTTAAAGCCCATGATGAAATGAAAATTTTATGCAGCTAAACAAATAAATATTACATATGTGGGTCAAAAACACCAGTAAAATGACATCAAATACACTTCATAAGATAGATGTACAAATGCATTTCAGTTCTTTTCTCATCAGTCTCCTTTATATTTTTAGACAGTCTTTATGTGAATACAATGACTTCAATATCAAACATTTTAAATGATGCTTGAAATATCAGTCACTTGACTTTGATGTCACACACAATTAAATCCAACCCATCTTCTCTCAGTTAATAACAGCCATCTCACCAAGTCTAGTGCCTAATTAATACCAGCTATTTGTCACAAAGAGGTGACACATGTATATCAGAAAGCTTGAAATATTGTTTTGTGCTGAAGTGTAGCCATCCAGCCCTGCAATATAGAATCTGTCTATGTATGATTGGCTTTAAAGATTTCAAAGGCCCCCGAGTTTAGTGTGTTCAAGCTGGGATGCAACAGCGCATAGAAGGTGTTACTGATGTGACGGGTCCCTTTAGGCTGCTAAGTAGGAAGGTATTTAGAAAGAAATGCAGCTCTAACTGAAAGGTTCAGACTTAATAATTCACTTAGGTGATGGGCAGAATTAAGAATAAAGTCCCTATGGTAATTTGCTTAACCTGCAGTTTTTAAGCTACATGACAGAATACACAATCATAAATTGTCTTATTTTTGTTGGAAAGCATTTCTGCCTCAAAAACCCTCCTTACCTATATTTGTTTACATGCAATTAAAATGGTATACATCAAAGAAGTAATACTTTTACTTCTTAAGTTCATTGAGAGTATGTGATAAGAGATTGATTTAAATTAAATAGTAATTATTAGTCATCAAATTAGGGGAAAATGCTTGAGGTAAATACAGGTAGGACATAAACTATACAATGTTATGAAAAAATAGGTGAAAAAGCAGGAGACATTTGTTGAGCAAGTAGTTGCAAACATATTCAGACACATTAACATTTAGAAGCTGGATCATAATATATACCAAGCTATTAAAATTTTAAAAAGTGACTAACTATATCCAAAAAGTTACTATACTTTTGTAGCTTAGATTTTTTTCTGCTAATATATTACAAAATCTCTCTATAGGGTTATGGAGAAAATAAAGTGCTTACAAACATTGTATTAAACAAGGATTCCCTCTGGTTTTTTTTCTTAAGAAAGGAGGGGGAAAAGAACCTACAGAAGTTGCCTAATTCAGATTTAACTGCGGTTGCCCTGAAATTTTCCTCACAATTCCAGTTTTCCCAGATTACTGCCCTAGAGGACATTTCCTGCCCCCAACCCCAAGGATATTTTACTTTGGGTTTACTAGCCACATTAATTTTTACTCCTGTTCACTTCTTATTGAAACAAATGGGGGAAAGGGCTGATTGTAGTTTAAAAAGAAGAAAAGAGTTACAGGGCTACAAAACACTGACTACTAGAACATGGAGATGCTTTAAAAGAATGAAGAGGTTTTACTTCTCTCAGTGGTGAGAAGACTCTCAATAGCTGTAATAGTTATCCAAGGCTGTGGTTGAAAGTAAACAAGGCTGGCGAACACCAAAGCAGCTACCAGCAGTGTGGTCTCGTTCTTTTCAGCCCAACTCAATATACAAAGGGTACCAAGTCCGTGTCTTTTTTTTTTTTTTCTTTCTTCCAGGTGGAGGTTTAAGGAATGTTTCTTCAGATATAAATGCAACTGAACAAAAAGGGGAAAAAAGCCAGTTAAAAATCTGAGGTTTCTTTAAATATAGGATATTAAATAAAATGGTTGAACCATTTTGATTTTTTCACTGGCTTTATAGACAAATACAGCACCCCTGCCCTCAGCTGGAACATTTCTTCTTAATCTGCCTTTACATAAATTTTAACATATTTGTTCTATTAAATATTCTCTAATTACTTGACAGTTTTCAAACATGAAAAAAAAATAGCAACAGAATTGTGTTGTGGGGGTGTGAGGTGGAGTGAAGTCCTCTATGTTGATTCTGCTCCTTGGAGCCACTAGAAACTACAGAACAGTCCCACAAAAGACAGTGGCATGCATTCTCAAGTTTACTGTTCATATGAGTGCTATAGCAGTTTCTGTATGTGACCTCTAGCTTCTCCATCAGCCTTTCAAAGACCACCTCGGCCAGGTCATTTGCAGGTGGAGGATGTCACTGCAGCCCAGTATCCTTTCAAGATTGTATTTCTTAAGCTAGACTGGGACTGAAAATCAATAGCCTTGGTTACATTGGATGGAGGGTTAGGGCGCCCCTCTCCGTATCCCACAGGCAGTTGTAGGCGGCTTAAGCCAGGCAGGCAAGAGATACAGAGAGGGGAGACATAAGACATAGAGTGATTTCTCTCTTGAAGGAATTATCTGTTTGTTAGCAACTGCATTTTTGGTCCTTTCTCTTTCATTTTGTCCCTTCTTATTGAGCATAAAAATTTCATTTAGGACTAAGTCAGGATATTAAGAAAATAAATACAGTAAGCATCTATTCTGGTTAAGATGCTGTAGTAAGTACCTGCCAAGTTCTAGTGAGAGATTATCCTTGGCCTATTCTCCTTTGCTGATGATGGCTTCTATTTCCTGTGGGAGGCATTTCATTACATCTTCTATTTAGTTGTGGTAAAGTGGCAACTTCCTTCTTTTAAAGAAGATTCTTTTATTTAATAGCACTCCAAGATTTGTGGAAGCTTATGCTTTCAGAAAGAAATTAATGGATTGCAAAAGGAAAGATATAATTTGATTTTTATACCAGAGTTAGGGGCTAGTGTGAGGTCCAGTGAAATCCACTTATATTTTTTTGATGTGTGCTGGTAAACACCACCATTTTATCAGAATGAGGAGCAGATATTATTCTCTCACAGACTTTCCTTCCTTAGCTTGCTTACAAACAAATATTCACAGTATACTTCAGTGTGGTTCTAAAATCATCCTCAGTATTTACACCCTTTTGTATCTTGTTCACCTGTCTGTGGCTGGGCTCCCAGGCATTCACGTATAGGTCGATATGCCTGTCAGAGCACACAGTTTGGGTCCCCGAATTTTCTGAACTAAGATTTGTCACAGAGATATATGATAACTCACATGACTTAAACATGGATTTTTCTGGACTTCATGTTTTGTCAGCTCATTTAAATTGCAACTATTTACAGAATAATGCTAGGAAGGTGTGATGACTTTATGACCCTACCTGGGGCTTATCAATATGCATAATTTTTATTCTTTGAAGTGGTGAATATGCCAAACTCATCTAGGGTTTGCTGACTGATTTCTTGTAGGTTGAAGTGGATTTACTCAGTCATCGCAGTTTCAAGTGCATAAGCAATAACCTAGTTCAATTACTTAACGATAGTGGACATTTTTTCATTACTTGTATTAAAAAATGCACAGACTTTTAGTTGGCAGTTATACTAGATAACAAATTTTGACTGACATGCGAAGTCAGGGTAGTTATAATTATTGGCCAAGCACTGGAATTTTATCTACGCTTTAATTAAAATTTCACAGTGTGACACCTTTATTCCACATCATATTTCCAAAAAGGACACCACATGATATGAAATTTCATTATGCCTAACTATTTGTTAGGAAGAGAGCTTCTACTTTGTCTTATACACATTTTGTGTTTAGTATCTCAAGATAAATACAAGAAAGTGATTTACATGTTTTGAAATACACAGTTGATCCTATAAGACTTAGTAGATAGAGAAAATAAAACATTCTTCAAAACTTATCTCTTGATATCTTCAACCTGCTGATTAAGGGCCAATTACTTAAATCTATACACTATAAAAGTATATGGTTTATATATAGTTAAAAAACCTAGACACTTTGATACACCAATGGAATCTAAAATTTGTGAAGGGATAGTCTAAGGTCATTCCCTTTTTTGTAGAATAGATAAATTGGCTAGGGTACAGGCCTAGCCATAAAAATGCCGAAGCATCAAACAAAAAGTGGTCAAGAGTAAAGATTTCGTTATGGAAATAGATTAAGACTTGGGATACTGTAGACAGAGCACACAGGAAACCAGATCAGAAACAGAGCAGAACATTAGAATCAGATTGGGAGGTCAAAGTCAGGCTCGCAACAGAGGAAAGCCAGGTTGGTAAACTAAGGTCAGGAATCCTGGAGGTCAGAGTCAGGAGGGCAATGGGAAGCACCATGATTCAAGCACACAGGCTGGGACAAGGTGGGGCCAGAGAAGCAGATCACCAACTGGGAGGTGAGGCCGGGGCTTCTTGAACATCTGGTGACCCCTGCTGACTTTAATTCCTTCTAACGCTGGCTTTTAGGTTAACTCCTGCACACCCAGTATGCTTACTTCCTGAAGACTTCTAACATTTAATTTTAATATAAAGTTGGGTGACATCAAAGGCAACCTTATGTCCTGTGTTTAATAGCCTGTTGTTTATGTGTTTTTACTTGTGTGATGAAGCATTAAGGATCTTACCCTTATATATCATATTCTACGAAGATTATTTCCAGAAACAAAATGCAAACATCCAAATAACTGGATGCCTAATGAGAAATAAATACACATAAACACACATATACATTTAAATTGAAGAATGCTAGTGACTTTGAAAGGGCTGGCCCTTATAAACAACTGCTAATTTTAGTTCAAACAATGTATAGCCTTTATTTGATGTATACCACAGCAGTGGTGCTTGCAATTTTTTAAGAAGGAAATAGACTAATTTTTCTCTGACTTATATAGTGACCTAAGGATTTAATGTTTCCCAAATATAATTTCTTTGACCATGAGTTACTTACTCTTCCCCTATGGAGATTGAATATACATTGACATTTGTTTCTATAGTACTTTAAATGTTTGTGTTATATTATTTCATTATATTGTTATATTTAGACATACTCTATGAATAAATTATTGATGACACACTCTTTGCATTTGAGCTCAGTCTACTGCCTTTCACTATAACATCAATGCAAATAGGAGTTATGAAATATATCTATAAGAGAACTTTCTTTGAGAAACTTCTAAAATATTTTTGTTGTATAATTTATTCAGTTTTTAATAGAGTTGTCTTCATCAGCTCTCTTTATAATTGAATGTTCCAGCACCCAAACACAATAAGTAATCCAAATTATTTCTTAAGAGGTTAATGGAGAAGTCTTTCTGGGTTTGTAGATTTAGTCATGTGATAATATAAGGCAATGAAGTAATAAAAGTGATAATGCTATTTTACAAGACTAAGAACCTATAAAACAAGTAAATAATCTGTGCTTCATTTACTAA
The DNA here is from genome assembly GCA_008086735.1 of Cheirogaleus medius. Taxonomy (NCBI): domain Eukaryota; kingdom Metazoa; phylum Chordata; class Mammalia; order Primates; family Cheirogaleidae; genus Cheirogaleus; species Cheirogaleus medius. The sequence goes on along the minus strand of VBSM01000272.1, from coordinate 7,280,136 downwards.
ATTTTTCTTGATTTCTCTAATAAAGAAGGCTTTTGTTTGAAATAAAACTGAAGGGTAGTTTTGTTAAATATTAAATTCTAGGAGATTAAAAATATAATTTCCTTTTCTTCTCTTGGTATTTCCTTTATCCTATTGCATGGCATTCTTGGAGATCACTATTGTACTGTTTATTTTTAAAATTAAAATGCTGTTACAACTGCAGCGTTTTTGCATTGTATGAATATTTTATTGCGTGATGAAAAAAGTGATTGCAAATGCCTTAAAATGCTCAATTTTTCATTTAAATATTTTACTAGGAAGACCCTACTGAGATACATCTTCTTTTCATGGGTGCCCTGGTGGGCTTCACAGAAGGGAGATATGCAATATATATAGTTCTACAATCCAGTGCATTTCAATTTCACAAAACAGAGGGACAAAGATGGCTTTCTGTTCTAAGTGAAGTACTGAGATCATATCTAGGTGTCATATCTCAAACCTAAGGTTCTGCTCTCTCTATGCAGGTCAGAAATGACTGAGCTGTTCTCTCTTCAAAGTGCCCAAAGCCCTCTGCTCTGAAGTTATTAAGTCAGAAAGAATGATAATGGACCGTGTATTTTGTTTATGTACATGAGAGGATTTGACTTATAATATCTTTTATTTCCAGGTACTTCTTTTTTTTCTTTAATTTTTTTGTTTGTAGATATAATAAATGTATTTACAAGATTTATGGGAAGTCATTTTAAAATTTAATTGTTAGACTATTCCAGGTACCTCTTTATAAAGAAGAAATAAATTTTATCTCAGATGAGGCAGTCATCTGCATGTTACTTTTATAACCATTGAGTAAGTTTGCAAATACCATTTTCCTATACATTCCAAATAAATTAAAATGCCATTATGGAAAATGAAACAATTAATTTAATTATTCATCTTCCCCAAATTACAAACATGTCTGAGATTTTTCATATATTTTGAGTTCAATAACAATGTTTACAGCCATGATACTGGCATTTTATATATATAAAGTACAAATAGGTTTGAAAGTCAGTATTAATTTTTGATAGATTTAAAAACCTTCTGTTTTAATAAAAACTCACTAATATTTTCCCATGGGAAAGTAATTTTACTTTAACATGAAAGTCTATGGTATTTTGGACCTCAGAAGTAAAAGAGTCAGAATTTTGGAAGATTTAAGAAAAGTGAATATAAGAAGAAAGGGTTAAAAAATAAAATCTTCAGCTGTTATTTGGACAGAATACTAATGTAAAAGTACTTAATGCTTTTGATTTTACTAGTTATTTTACAAAAACCTATCATCATTAAATATCAGTAAAAATTATTTAACAAATTTGAATTTTAATATTAACACAAATACATTTGAATTTTAAAGTGGGAATGGAAGCAAATGGAAGATTGTTAGTATTTGAAGTCATTGCTTTTATGTTGGAGAAAATGTTTATTTGTGCTAGTGTAGAACTTCAAAGGTTCAGTTGATTTGGCTATATTAGTCAAAACATAAGTAGAAATATTTAGCAACCTCACTTCTCAATATAATCCACTATAGTCCCAGAAACCACCTTTCCCCAAAGATGGTGTTGACACTCAGACTCAAGTGTTGATCACATAAAGAGGGTTTAAGTTGAATTTGATTACATAATCAGTGTTTCCTAAACTTCCTCAATCATACGAATCACCTGGTGTCACTGCTTAAGGAACACACTTTTTTTTTTTATTTCAGCATATTATGGGGATACAAATGTTAAAGTTACGTAGATTGCCCATTCCCCCCCCCATACCTTTCCAGGATTTATTAGGTCTGGGAAGGGAATCCAAAGCCTGTGTGTTAAACAAGCAATCCAGGTGATTCTAAAGATCACGCAAGTTTGGGGAACACTATTTAACACAATGTGATTCACTTAGACGCCTTTAAATATCTTTAATATATAATCACCCTTGCTTACTAAGAGTCTCTGAGTAATCACTGAGAATGGTAAAGTTAACATAGATTCATTGAACAATTTAAAACTAACATGGAAATTAGCAAAACTTTATTATTTTTATATAAAATTGAAATCTTTTTGACAGCTGCCTTTGATCATGAGATAAATGAACTATCTAGCTGTTCAAAGCTGTTGCTCCAGACTTTAAAGACAGCCAAAGCAATGGCTTCAGAAATTCAATAGTGTTACAGCAGTTGTGTTTCCTTGCCATACTGATAATATCCTTTTAGCATGTGGTAGCAAAATATTCTTCTTTTGTAGTATCTCAATAATCTTTGTCTTTGAAAATAATCTTTTGTCAAGTCTCCCGAGCTAATTGTGAGCAGCCATAATCCCAGAGTCAAATATATAAGGATGAATTTTAGACTGAATATGTAAGTACAATTAAAACCCCCATCCCCATCTAACACATGTTTGATGTTGTATCTATTTTGTTCTCTACCAGCTCATGCAAAAATGAAACTTGGCAAATTTCTGGAAACAGAAATAATCATAGATTTGGACTGTATTAATAGAGAATTTAGCAAGCTCTTAATTTTCACTCTTGAAGAAAATAATATCATTAAAGAACTTAAAAATCCTTTAAACATATTTTAAATTTTCTGATGCTAATCATATGCTTGCTTTCTCTCTCTCTCTGAGTTTGTCTTAAATATATATCGATGTGCTGGAAGTATATGGGTATACACTTGTGCAGATTTATGTACATATACAGAGAAATTCTAGACCTAGTCAAATTGCTGTAAATTTAGAATGTTAATACATTGATTTTAGAAAACTCTATTATAAATAAGCTATTTATATCTACCTATATTAGAAATAAAGTACTTAGGAATACTGTGCATTACTGGTAAAAGAAATAATCACTAAAATATTTTGCACTTGTAAGTGAGAGGTGTTTAAGTGACATGTTTGAGTATAGCCTCTGAAGCCAGATTTTCTTTGCTCAAATCCTCGTTCTACTTCTTACTACTTGGTGACCTAGGGATAATTACATAATATGGCTGTGCCTCTGTTTCTTTATCTATAAAAGAGGATAATACTAACGATAGTACTTATGTCGCAAGATTGTTAAATAGGAGATAAATTTGTGTGTGTGTGTGTTAAGTTCTTAGGAAAGTACCTGACACATTTCAGCACTTAATAAATATTAGCTATTATGTTTATGCTTATATATATATTATATATTCAGGGTATTAATTACATTTTTTTCCTTGCAAGGAATAACACTTTTCAAAAAGTGTCATGGAAAGTATCACCTAAATAAGTTGAATTTGTCAAAAATTCTAGTCTTTCTAATGTTCAAGTGCTGAAAAAATTGTACTCTTTTATATCATGTTTTCTTTTTGTGTATTTTATTATGGAAGAAACTTTTTATAAATGCTGCAAACAGGTCCTAAGCATTATACATTTTTTAGTGGATGAATATTGCTGTATCAGGCTTCGACAACATATGTGGTGATTATGATTCAAAGAATGTAATTCTGCTCTTGGTATTATGAAAACCAATATGGAAATTAGTTTTATCATAATAGGATTTATCTCCTCTTCCATTTGCTCACAATCTGGACTTTATAACCTGTAGGCTGAAAAGTCAATGCTTACCACAGGAAGACGACATTCTCGTTATGTTTGTATCTAGCCAAAACCAATTCAACAGTAGAAAATGTACACAGATTCAGTAAAAGATGTGTTGGGTATAATTTGCAGTAATTTTTAATTATAGATTTAGCCATATATAGCTTTCATTTTTCCAGGAAATAAACTTTCAAAACAATATGGTATATAATGTTGGAAAATTATATTTTACTGAAAGCCAAAACAAAAATCTAGTCAGACTTTATGTAGCAAAAAAGTCAAGTTCATATATCATTAGATCTGTTTTTCTCAGTTGTAATTTCAAGGTAGAGATTACATTTGAATAGCTCTTAATATAGTAACAGAAATTATATATTATTGCATTTCAGTATAGTCTCTGGTTTAGTACGTTTGAGTTTGCTTAAGAAACTTGTAATGGAGTCAGTTTACTTCTGTCAGTCTTCACTCAAATCCACCAACTATTTTAATCACATATTTCTTATTCTAACAAAGATTTTGTATCATATTAAAGAAAAATTAAATGTTTGTAGGCCTCAGAAAATTCTTTGGCTTGGTAAAATGTCATCATATAGTTGTTATAGGGTTGTAAAGTACCCTATTCTCCTAGAGTCCTATCTGATTCTAAAAAATACGGGAGTCTCGATGTCTTCCTCAAATACCAGCCATGATAAGGCATTTTCCAGTGATTTTGTAAACAGCTAAGAAATCCTCGAATGTCTAACCTATCAACACAGTGAATATCCATTGTATAAAATGAGATTTTGGATCTAGTATGCTTGTTTTTGTGCTTTATAAGCAAGAGAACAGTATCACAGTCATCTAATTGGAACAGCCAGGGACAAGAATTACCTTACACCCCCTCCTTTTGTACCTTTGTCAACTACCTAAGTGTATCCCTCTGATAACTATCACCTGTGCAAGCCTTTTTCTGCTGCAGAAGTTCCTTTCTTTCTAATGGTCCCAAGTTAGTATTGTTTTTCAAAGCATGACGTGCACAGGAATCTGGAAAAAGCAGATTCTGATTCAGTAAGTCTGGAAGGCTGAGATTCTACAGTCCTAACAAGCTCCCAGGTGATGTCAGTGTAGCCAGGGAAGAATTTCCTGGTTTAGGAAGAACTAGGGAGGGACTTAGGTTCTCAGAGAAACCTAGGCTTCCTCTGGCTTCTGATTCATTGTTAAGCTAGCTGAAGAGGAATTGGTGAGTGCTGTGGAGAGTTGGTGACCATACTCTTTTGTAAAGCATCTCCTGTTGCCCTTTCTAGCGAGCACTTTTCTTTGCCCTTAAAGACAGTCCTCCCTGGGGTCAATGAGAGCAAAGGAGGTGGTGTGGGCAGGCTGAGCCCTCATAGAACTCAGATGGTAACCAGAGAGAGAGAGAGAGGGAAGGGAATGTAAGAAAAGACAGAGTAAATGCAAGCCTACGTAGTGTATCTGACTCAGGAGTTAGAAAAAGTATGGTGGCTAGAGGACTGTGATTTCGTATGGCAACATAGCATAATGCAGAGAACACGAGGGCTTTTGAGTCAGATATATTTGGATTTAAGTTTCGGATTTCTCAATTCTCTTTCTTACTGGGTGAGAAAACATGGAGAAGACACTGCCTTCTCAGACACACTTTATTTATTAGTTAGCTAGGGAGTATGATAAATGCCATTACAGAATGGATAGGTTCAGGGATCAAACAGGAGCCAATAGAGACTGTCAAGAGCCATAACAATAGACTTTAAAAGAAAGCCAGATTATGGCACATTTAATAATTGTTTGAATGAGTTTTCTTAAATGAGTTTGTTTGGCACTTCAAAATAGTCTCCTTTGGCCTAGCTAAACCTACTGCTGGCAATTGCTACAGCCAATTATCACTCTTTTATTTTAGGGTACTGCTATTAGATTGAAAATGCCTTTTCTCTAGATGAGAATCACAGTGGCTCTTCTCCATGCCACTACCTCCTTTTCTTCATTCTTTTTCAACGTTCTGTTCAGCATGTGCAGAATCTCAGGGTCTCTCCATGCTGGGGACCTCTGGTAGGCAGGGATGGCTGCTCCTGTCATCTTTCTCCTCCTGGCTGGGGGGGAGAGTGGGTGTGTGTTTACGTGGCAAACTAAATAACAGATTGAATAGCAGCTTCACTTTATTCAAGCTCTGCTCCTCACCTGTGAGTAGACACACTGGTTTTTATTTTTCTGTTGTTCCCTGGCAACGTGTCAGTGGGGTAGCAAAATACCATGGCAGGTTACCTATTTGTAATGCAAATGAAGTTTTTGAGTATGTGCTGCTTTGGTCCTTTTTTTATGTGGATTGTTAATCCATAACACGTTGCTGCTTCTGAAACAAACCTGGGCTTTCTGGTGTGAGGGCTTCCAGGGCAGAGGCATAAATTGACTGATTCCTACGGTCTTTTCTTGAAGACTTTCATGGAAGTGAAACCTGTCAATGGTTTTAGTTTGGGTAAACTTATATTCCTACGTTCTGGGATTTTTAAGAAGCTGAAAGGCTTTACAATTTTTAGTGACTCATGAAAACTAAGTGATAATAGTGGCAATGAATATTAAGTTGCTAAACTGGCCACATGTTCTCACATAAAATAAATATTTTGGGCTATATTTTTGAACTATGAACAATGAACATTAACAGTGAGAATGACAAAGGTTTGATTCTAGCCTCTCTTCTAGATTCTTTTCTTTCAAACAATTTTGTAAGCACTTACTCTATGCCAGATGCTGTGGTGTATGCCAGAGTTACAAAGAAAAACAGGTTCCTGCTGTCAAGAAACATGAAGTCACTGATAAAGTGCTATAGTAATATCTAGGGCCAGGGACCTACTGTTGATGTGGGTTGGGGAGTGGTGGCCAGGAAAACTTCTTGGTGAAAATGATAGAAGAGGTAGTAAATGTCAGTAGTTAAGGAAACAAGTTTTGGAGATAGACAGTCCTGGGATATCAAATTCTAACTGTGCTACTTATATGGTTTGTGGCTGAGCCCCTGCAGCAAGATATTTGACCTCTCTCTGCCTTGGTTTCTTCATGTATAAGATACAAGCAAAGATATCTACCTCATAGGCTGGTTGTGAAGCTTAAATGCAATGACAAAACGTAGACCTGATTACAATATAGTCCTGACAACTGTTATAATGTATGTTGACATGGATGCTTTTATTTGAAAGAACAAATGTAAAAATATTTTACAATTTCAAGTTTCATGATCCTTTCATGGTATCTGCTTAATCTCTCCTAATAGTAATCATTCATCTAAGCAGTCTATTCTGTAAGAATCCTCCAGTTATACAGATAATTAGCTTTATACCTGCTTTATTTCCAAATCTTTTGCTCACATTACAGAAACAATTGTAGGGAAAAACAACTAGAAGAGATAGTATATATGAGAAATCATGACATTTCATGGCAACTTTAGCACCTAATATTAGCAGTCCTTTGTATACATGTGAAAGATGGTTCTTAATGAGAATTTGGAATGATCTGACATAGAGAATCTTAATTAGTAGAAAGGGCTCATTAAAGCTCATCTATGGGATGATGAGGGCAATACTTGGACATTGCTAAACATGCCACCTGTTGGCATATATAAGTTCAGGCCATTTTTTAACTACATGTTAAAACTGGAACCCATGCAATGAACTCCAGACAGCAGTGAAAGTAGCTGCTGCAGCTCTTGCTCAGTGTCTGTGCCATTGGGTCAATAAGCTCGAGGCTCCTAGCTGGGGTTGAAACCACCTCAGGCAGTGTGGAGGAATGAAACTCAGGTTTTCAAATGAAACATGGTAATGCATTTACCATTGATAAATCAGGAAGAAACAATTGATAATTCATAAATCTAAATATTGTCACCTAGGAATCAACACAGTACATTACTACATACAAATTGTTGGACTATGTAGGAAGAGGCACAGGCTGTAGTTATAAAGTGCATGAATTAAAACATACTTGGGTGACACAAATGGGTAATTACATCAATAAGCGAGAGAATTAGTTTAAGTAAACATGTTTCCTTTAATTTTCTGATTTTTGCAAATCAGTATACTCAACCATCAGAATGTTGGGTCATTAGGTAATTTCTATCATAATATTTTTCAGAAATATGTGTGTGTACATGTTTATGTTTTCTTGATTTTATAATTTTAAAAAAGCCTGTACTATAAATATAGAAATAAATGAAATTATAACACATGCTCTTTTCTCAATATATTGATTTTTCATAGATAAGAAAGTATTTTTGGGAACTTTGCCTTTTTTACTTAAGCATCTACTTGTAAGAGTTGTTTAGACAACTATGCAATGCAACCTTGCCACGAACAAGGTAAGTTAGAAATGCTGCCTGATTAATGTATTAATACATTTAAAAATAAATAAATGGCTTAAGTATTGATGATTACCACATTATCATGGAATACCAAGTCCCCTAAGAATTGTGTTAGTTTAGAGCAAATTATAAATCTGTGGTTTAAAAATCTTTTGTGAAAACTTTTGTCTATATCATTGAGACGTCTTTAAATTATGTTTACACTTTATCTTAATAAGTAGATTAGTTGCTATCGGAAATATACACTCTATTATGTCTTAATTTTCTCATTAAATATAAATCAAATATATGGTCTTCAGAAACATTTTTAGAGCCATAACAAAGCATGACATTTTTCCTGCTGAATTCATTTAATTATATGTGAACATTAAAATAAAATGGTGATAATGTAAAAATCAATTATTGTAATTTTGTAATCAAGTGGTTACTTTTAAACTGGTAAAACATGAGAAAAGTTAGAGAAATGGAACTCTGAGAAAAAGATATTTTGTTGTAACAGTAGTACTTTATGTTTAATATTATTGATGGAGGAGAGTTGAAAATTAATATATGTCTGTTAGACAAAGGCTGGAGTTGTTGCCTGAAACCATAATAATTGATTACATGAGTTCATTTGTCTAACAGTGAACACAGTTACAAACCAGAGGATATTGTCTTTCTTTGACGCAGGCCTAAATCTTACATGGGAGAGCCTGTTATTTCCTTAAAGTAGATCTGATAAGTCCACAGGGCAATTTTGTTAATTTTTAAAATTAAATTTTGAATATTTTGGAATGATACTATTTGCTAGAGGTAGTTTATAAAAAAATTCAGTAATATATGAATTTTAAATTTGCTATTCTTACTCTAGCCTTTGAAAATTGACTTTTGAGTTCACTTTTGGACAGGGTAATTATTCTGAAGGCATTGCTTTTAATTTTGATGTTGTTACTGATTTTTGCTGTTTAGTAAATAAACTAAATTGACATAATTCAGTTAATCACTGAGGTTTTTACCACAGTGTATCATGTTTTCTGGGGCCTTTAAATGAGACTTTTTCAATAAAAGCCTGTATTTCTAAGTAATTTTAGAACAAATATCACTTTCCTTTAGCATGTTTGAACAATAGAAATTTCTTCCCTTTGTATTAAAAGGAGGGAAAACTTATAAGACATAGCTGGTTTTTTTTTTTTTGTGACAGTTGCTTGGGGAAAAATTGTAATAAACAATACAAGTTATGTGTGCAATGGTTGAAAGCCAATTGCTTTGTAGAAAAATAGATTGTAGTTGTGAGTATCCTCAACCATAAGGCCTTGCTTGTAAAGATTCCAGCCTCTGAAATGCAACTTTTCCCCCCTTTTTTTTGCTGGATGAACAGCCTAATGTTCCATGCACTATACTAGAAGTAGCATTTTATGCAACATTGAAAGAGTCAATTAATTTGCATAATTTCATGAGTATTACCATGACTTTAAGGTAGGCTAGCTTGCTCAGGAGCCTTGTCTACCCAATATATTTTTTTTTGCCATTTTGACAAATTAATCATTTTTAAAAACAATTAATTATACTTATGACAAACTGAACCCCATACCCAAGGGTCCTAAATTTTTATAGCAGAAATCTAATATTAATGTGAATAAGATCAGTGATTTAGTGAGTACCTTAACAGTCAACAATGCCTAAGGCTGAACAAAATTAATATTTTGTTTCCCATCTGGAGACTTCAGTAAAATTAATGAGGAAGGGGGGTTTATTGTAATATATAACACATACAAATTCACTACTTTCAAACTGAGCATTCTGTTTACATCAGAGCTCAGATATTTTGTGTACTTTTCAGCAGAGTGGGTTGGCAGAATCTGTTCTTTTCCTGAAGGAAAAATGAGCACTAATTACTTCTAATGCCCTGCCCCTATTGGCCCAAGTATGAAGTTAATATTAATTTAGATGATATATTTAGTGATCAACATGATTTTTTCAAAAAGTCAAGTTTTAAATAAACATAATCTTAAACATTGTTAAAAGATTAAATGAAATATTACAGTGTTAAATATTAATTACATAAATGACCAAATATGTCAACATAAGAAACAATCTGAAATTTGTTCTGAATTTCTTCAAAGAATTCTTTGGCAGTCTTATAACTATAGGAATACTTTCTGGAAAAACCTGCCTCATTTCTTTTTGAAACTTATATATTTGGGGATAATGCTTGGGGCTATTCCTAGGGCAGTCCTGGACTAAGATATTTAGAATTTAGTGAAAATATGTAGGATGAATATAGCCCCTCACATATGCTGGATGAATTTACAAATGCCCTAATACCCATTTTAAAACTTAGGTTAGGTTCCAATTTAGATAGAATAGTTTACACTGGTGAATATTTCTAAAGAGTTAAAAAAATTACCATCTTCAGTTCTTTGAATTATTTGTTTTTATTCATATCAACACTGAGTAGCATTTATAAAGTTGCAGTTTTATCTGTGCTTTCAATTTCTACTAAATGTCTCATAAGATGCTTTCATCTTTGAAAAGAACTGTTGGTAAGTACAAAGTTAGACAAGTGTACTGAATATGCATAAATCTTCAATACAACATGAGTCTTGTATGTATGTGCATGAATGTATATATTTATTTTATCAAAATCATAGACAAGGAATAATTTTTAACATCTAGGGCAATTATCAAGTAGGATTATAGCTAAGCTCAGTGGTACAATTGTGTATTCTGACAATACATTCATGGCAATATATATTTAGTTTTGGTAATCAATACACATTTCAATTTAAATAGCTAATCACTTAGTAAGTTTCTAGAATTTACTCACCACATCAAATTATTCTTTTCTATTTTTTCACATAGTTAAAAAATTACAGTCTATGGATCTTATATTTTGTAAGCAAAAATTCTCTTCCAAACGTTAATAAAACAAAGCATTTACATTCTGTGTAAATCTGCATTATTAATTCACTGTAAAATAGATCCAGTTGGAGTATTTGTTTTTGCATTAAATTAAGCCTTTGATGTTCTTTAATGCTTTGATTTAGCCTCTAATTTGTCAGAGCACAAATGCACCAGCAGCTGTCGAAAATATCACTTTTGCAGTACTGTTCCTGGCCAATAAAACCCCAAGAAGTCATCTTCCTATCTGGCTGCACAAAATAGCATTGAAAAAGTAGTCATTGCTTTGAAGTATCACTCCAATTATAGGTTTTAACCTCATAGGTCACAGTTAGATTATTTATACAATGCCAGTGTAATTCTGTCTCAATTCTAGGCTTTCTGTGTGTCCAGAGCGTTCACCAGCTCCACTGGAGGAAATTTCCTTCGGCTGCTATGATGGCACTGACCTGTGTTTGATAGGGTTAGACAGCATTTGGATGATTCCTGTATATTTTGTGCATTATTTAACTTTCTAGAACATATTTAACAGCAAAAGCAAACTATACTAGGATTA
>VBSM01000272.1:7263804-7266304 GCA_008086735.1 Cheirogaleus medius | reverse complement strand
TGTTTCTGTTTCTTGTGACCACATCCCATAACACTTTCAATTAATTTCTGATGACTTAGTAGGCTGAAAAATTAAGTGCCTTGCCATTTTCTTTCTTTCAGTCCAGAAGAAAACAAAATGAATCTGATCATACTGTACTCAGTGATTGATAAAAGCCTGAGTTTTCACATTAGTTAAATAGTAGTTATTGCTTTTTTAATACATTTACCTCGCAGTCCAGTTTTTTTTAATTGTTAACTATCCCATGGGGAAAAAATTCTTAGTTTCTTTTATCTGTCTGTCCTCTACCTAATTTGTTAATTCCTTCTTATTTCACCTCATTTAGAACTTTAGGTGACAAACACTGTGGCATCTCCAGTTCCTTCCTCTGAATTATGTAATCTCCTCATATATGTAAAAGTTCTTTTATGTAGCGATATGCCTTTTCTTGTAGCTCACTGCTACTTCAACTAATATTTTGTTTCTACACTTCTTTTTATTGAATACAAGTTTCTTTTTCTTCCTTTCTCTTTCTTTCTTTCTTTCTTTCTTTCGCTCCATTTTACTCAATATATATGTGCTCTGTAACCTGAAGTTTGACCTCTATCATTATGGAACTGACAAAATCAAAAGCAGATAATTACAGTCTGCCAAAGTCTTTACTTACGTTTTTATTTTCTCTTGAATTCCCTGCTCTTTTCCTAATGGCTACTTTCTCTCTTTTGGAATGGTCCTATTCTCAGGCTATCATAACTTTTTTCCTTCTTATATCTCTGCCAATTTTCTAGCTCTGTCATTGGCTAGTGCTCTCTAGCTCTTCTCATGGCCTACCCATGGGTTCCTCCTTTCCCACTTCAGAAGCTCAGGGGATGTTTACATCCTCCCTTAGCTAGTCACTCCCCTAAGGGGCTCGCTAAACACTCCTATGCTGACTCCTCTCAAGTTTCCAAGTTCAGTTTATTTATTGAACATCGATTATATGGCAGTGATTGTGTTAAGCCCTGATTCTCTTTTCAAGGTATAATAGTTTTTCTTCAAGGGGTTTCTTCATACTTTCATGAGGAAATCCTGCTATTATTTTAAGTTTCAAAGATCTAACTTTATGTCATTTTTAAAAAGTTATTTTTCCTTAGTTTCTTCTTTCTGTCAATAGCATTCTCCTTCTTCTAGCTTCTTTGAGTAGAAATTGTATCATTGCCTTTGACTCTTCCTAACCCTCTTCCCCCTCATTCCCACCCCAGCCATTCACTAAATTCTGCTGATATTTCTCTTTGCTGGTTTGCACTTATCCCTTTCTTCACAATTCCTAGTAGATAATCTCAGTCCAGGCTCTTGACATCTATCTAATGCCAGGTCTATTACAAAATCCTTCTCACTTATCTCTTTCCTTTTTTTTTTCAAATTGTATAAGATCCCAAGACTTATCTAAACACTACTTTCCACCTCATGCCACTTTGATAATCAATGATTTTCAGTACTATCTTATTGCCTTTAGCATGTTCCCAATGTGGAACACAAATTCCAAAAGTTCTCTGAGAAACAAAGTTACGATAGGAAAAACTAAAAAATTTTGGATTTGCTGCCTGAAAAATAATGTCAGTGCTTTTTAGCATGTTAGAGTTTCTAGTAACAATGTTTAACTCAGATTTTTCTCAAGATTTTCTGCCCAAGGAACTCTTTTTCTTTGAATAAAACCTGTTTAATATCTAAAAACTAGCATTGTGTAAAATACAACTTGAAAAATGCTGGCCTATTGAATAGTATCTAAACTCCATGAATGCAACAAAAATAATGAAAGATACTTAACATTTTCAAGTCACTGAAAACTACTTTAAGTACTTTTTAAGTTAATCTTCCTGATAATTCTATGAAGTTGATATTTCTATTATCTTCATTTTCCTGAGGCTCAGGGAGGTTGAGATCCTTCTCCCAGCCATACAGGGACAAGTGGCATTAGAAACTCTGGTCTGTGAGACCACAGAATCAAAACTCTTAACTTCTATACTATGTAGCCTCCAATAAAGAACAAGTGTCTTCACACTCTGTCTTCACCCTCACTTTCCAACCTAGCCTTCCTTCTTGTAGGCCTTCTATGCTAGTTGGGCTGGTCTATTTTAGTCCCCCTCCTCACCTTCGAATATCTCATCACCTTTCTCTCTAACCAAATTTTCTTCCCACTTCTACCTGCCCACAACAATTTCTCCATTAAGTCTCCCTCAAGGTTGGTAGCAGGCTGCAACATTCTGACCCAAATTTGTCTTCTCCATTCCTCTGCCTGGTCAGGCTATCTTTGCACACACCTGCCCCCTGAGGTGCTCCTCTGACTCTACTTGCTAGATCCTGGAAGAATGTGCTGCTTTTTGCTCTGATTGCTTTTCTCTTCAGAATCAGACTATTACACTTTCAATTTGCCTAGATCTGTAAATTTACTAGAATAAAGCCTTTCATTGCATTCTATTATAAATTTTAAGCCAACTTCTATTGATCTCACTTTCTTATACCTACTGATTTACCTGTGTCT
>VBSM01000272.1:7229567-7263794 GCA_008086735.1 Cheirogaleus medius | reverse complement strand
CTTGTCCATATTTGCCAATTTTTCTTTATTTTGTGGGTCTTGAAAATACTCAACTTTTAGTTTTAGTAATAAATTTTACTGTGTTTTGGGTCAGTTTGTTTTTATATTTATTGGTTTCTCTTTTAACCCTTATCAGTACCTTCTACTACCCCTATCCTGCCTTAGCTTGTTTTTTTTTTCTCCTTCCTAATATAAGTATTCTGTACCTAAAAATCACTTCTGAATCGCAGTATGGCCCCATAAAATTCTACGTGCTTGACAGATATATTGTCATTGCCATTCATTCATAATTTATCTGTAATTTTAGTTTTTATTTCCTCTTCAACAAAATGAAGGGTATTATATGGTTTGTATGATTTTTCTCTTTTTGAATTTTGCCACATCTTTCTTTGTGCAAATAACAGATTATTCATTTTTTGAACATTCAATTTATATTGCAAAATAATTTTCTCTATTAAAAGAAATATCTGACTTAGATAATTAAAAACAAGAAAATTACATTGATTAAATATTTCAAAATATTTTATGGACACATTTTTCAGAAGAACACATTTGTCATGTAGCTGATTTTTATTTAGTCTAAAATAGATCTATTTTGGATGTGGATAAATGTGTAATTTTAGCTATTTAAAATATACATTAAATAAAACATTGGGAAAAAAATCTAAGTGACAGTGATCAAACAAATTAGAAATTCCCAATATAGGGCCTATAGATTCCTGTGGTGAATCTACAAATTATTTCACTTTTGTCATTTATCAAATAGTGTATTGACTGCCTGTAATTTTTTTCAACCTTGTACATTTATTTTTCCTGACATTCACTTCTTTTATTAATTTTATTTATTTTTTATTTCAGCATATTATGGGGGTACAAATGTTAAGGTTACGTATATTGCCTTTGCTCCCCCTTCCCCCTCGAGTCAGAGCTTCAAGCATGTCCATCCCCCAGATGGTGCGCATCGCACTCATTATATATGTATATACCCATCTCCTCCTCCCCCCTCCCACCTGCCCGACACCTCTTGTATTGTCCTGGATAGAGCTGGAACCCATTTTACTAAGTGAAGTATCCCAAGAATGGAAAAATAAGCACCACATATAATCACCAGCAAATTGGATCTACAAATTTTGAAAGTTTTTTGTATGGGTATATATATTTTTTATGATTTGTTATTTATGCAAGAGAATATAAGGTTTTAATAAAATTCTCAAATGTCTCTGGAACATCCAAAATGTAAAATTTCAGAGGTATATATTTCACATGTCTCCATTCTAACATATAGGAAAACTATTGCAGCATCTTGATAAGTAATGAAATTTTTGTCTCATTGTTATTCATCATGTAATTCTGGAACCAAAGGGAGAAGAGGTGACTCCAAACCACTATTTTGTCTATTCCTCTACTTCTAAAACAGATAATTCTTAAACTTAACTTAAAGGTGCCATGTTCATTAACTCTTCTAAAACTTTAAACTCCCCAGATTGACCTATAGATTTAATGCGATTAAAATCTTATCAAGATTTTTTTACAGATATAAACAAACTGAATCTAAAATTTATGTGGAAAACCAAAGGAACCAAAGTAGCCAAAACAATTTTGAAAAACAAATAGAAAATCGGACAAATCACTGTCCAAGTTTTTAAGGTTTATTGTAAAGCTGCAGTAATCAAAGCAGTGTGGTATTCGGGAAGGAATAGATACATACACCAGTGAAAGAGGATAGGGAGTCTGGAAATAGGCCCAACGAAACACGGCCACTGAATGACAAAGGAACATAGGCAAATCAAGTATTTTCAACAAATGATGTTGAAACAACTGGACATCCCTATGCAATAAAACCTGGACTTAAAACTCACATCTTATATAAAAATTAAAATCAAAATGGATACAGATCTAATTGTAAAATATAAAACCATAAATAATTTTGAAGAAACCATAGGAGAAAATATTCATGAACTGTGGTTAAAGTTTGCTTACCCATGGCACTAAAAGCCAGCTCTGTAAAAGAAAAAAAAATTGATAAATTCAACTTAAAAATTAAAAACATTTTTTAAAAACATTCTTTGTGCCAAAGACACTATCAAGAGACTGAAAAGACAAGGTACAGGCAGGGAGAAGATGTTTGCAAACCACACACATGACAAAAGACTTATATCCAGAATATATAAAGCTCTCTTAAAACTCACTAGCATGAAATCAGCCCAGTTAAAAAATGGGCAAATTATCTGAACAAACTTTTCACCAAAAAGGACATATGGCAGGCTAATAAACCCATGAAAAATGTTCAACATTGTTAGGAAAAATACAAACTAAAACTATGATGAGATACCGCTACACATGTATTATAACAACTTAAAAAAAATTATAAAGCCCATCCCTGACACCACCAGGGACTGGCAAGTATGTAGAACAACTAAAAATCTTACACATTGCTGATTAGAATGCCAAATGGTGCAGCCACTCTGGCAAATAGTTTCACAGTGTTTTATAATGTTAAACTCATATGATCCAGCAGTTCCACTCCTAGACATTTATCCTAGAGCAATGGAAACTTATGCTCACATAAAAACTTGTGTGCAAATGTTTATAGCAACTGCATTCATAATTGCCGAAGCTGGAAACATTTTTTCAATGGGTGAATAAATAAACAAACCACACTATATGACAATCTCAAAAAGACAAAACTGTAGTGACAAAAAGCAAATCAGTGGTTGCCAGGGATAGGAGAGAGTGTGATTACAAGGGCCACTCCCTTGTGGTAGCACAAGGGAGTTTGAGAGTGCTGGGATATTCTGTGTCCTGATGGTGGTAGTAATTATACAAGTTTAAGCATGTGGCAAAATTCATACTGCTGTACACAAAACAGTCATTTTTACTCTATATTTATAAAATAAAGTTAAAAGTACATTTAATAGGAAGGATTTTGCACATAATTTCTGCTCTTTTGGATAGTGTATCTTTAATTCACATAACACAGGCTTGATACATATTTTAATAAAAATCAACATAGTATCAATTCTACTCTTGGAAAACTTGGAAATTATCATTCAGTATAGTAATTATTTATTTATTTTTCATCTACATAAAATTTATTATAATTTTTATTTATTTATCTTTTTATTTCAAAGTATTATGGGGTATAAATAGCTTTTGTATTTTGCTTACATGAATTGCTTTTACAATGCTTGAATCATGGTTATAGGAGTACCCATCAGATATTGTGCATTGTACTCGTTAGGTAGGTTTTCACCCATCCTCTCCTCTGCCCTCCACCCAGGTTGATTTCTGTTGAGTTTCACTTCCCTCTATGCACATGTGTGCTCATTGGTTCATTACAATTTAGTGGTGAGTACATGTGGTGTTTGTTTTTCCATTCTTTAGATACTTCACTTAGGATAATGGTTCCACACAAATGCTGTTCTATGCAAATTACTGCAAAAGGCATTAATTCATCATTTTTATGGCTGAGTAGTACTCCATAATATACATATATCACATTTTGTTAGTCCACTCATGAATTGATGGGTTTAGGTTGATTCCACATCTTCGTGGTTGTGAATTGTGCTGCAATAAACATTTGTGTGCTGATGTCTTTTTGAAAAAATATCTTCTTTTCTTTTGAGTAATTACCCAGAAGTGAGATTGCTGGATTATATGGTAGGTTGACATTTAGTTCTTTGAGGAATCTCCATAATGTTTTCTATAGAGATTGTACTAATTTGCAGTCCTACCAACACTGTATAAGCATTCCTTTCTCTCTATGTCCACACCAGCATCCATTGCTTTTGGACTTTTTAATAAAAGCCCTTCTGACTACAGTAAAGTGATATCTCATTGTGGTTTTAATTTGCATTTCCCTGATGATTAGTGATGTTGAGCATTTAAAAAATATATTTATTGGCTATTTGTCTATCTTCTTTGGAAAAGCTTCTGCTCATGTCTTTTGCCCACTTTTTAATGGGGTTGTTTGATTTTTTCTTGCTGATTTGTATGAGTTCCTTGTAGATTCTAGTTTTTAGTCCTTTATCAGGTGTATAGCTTTCAAATATTTTCTCCCATTCTGTAGATTCTCCATTTGTTCTGTTAATTATTTCTTTGGCTGTGCAGAAGATTTTTAACCAAGTCCCATTTATTTTTTGTTGTTTTTATTGCTGTGATTGCCTTTGGGGTCTTCTTCATAAATTTTTCTCTTAGGCTGATATCTAGAAGAGTTTTTCTCAGATTTTCTTCTAGAATTCTTATGACTTCATGCCTTGCATTTAAGTCATTCATCCATCTTGAATTAATTTTAGTAAGTGGTGACTGAAGCATAGCAATATTTTTTCTAGATATGTAAAATACAATGTTGATATTTTGATGGGAATTCCATTGAATCTGTAAATAACTTTGGGTAGTATGGACATTTTAACAATGTTGATTCTACTGATCCATGAGAATATGTTTTTCCACTTGTTTGTATCATATGTGATTTCTTTCCTCAGTGTTTTGTAGTTTTCTTTGTAGAGGTCTTTCACCTCCTTCATTAAGTATATTCCTAGGTATTTTATTTTCTTTGTAGCTATAGTGAATGGCATTGATTCTTTGGTTTGACTCTCAGCTTGACTAGTATTGGTATATAGGAATGCTACTGATTTGTGTACAATGATTTTGTAACCTGAGACTTTGCTGAATTTATTTATCAATTCCAGGAGTCTCTTGGTAGAATCTTTGGGGTCTTCTAGGTATAAGATCATATCATCTGCCAAAAGTGATAGGTTGACCTCCTCTTTCCCTATTCAGATACACTTAATTTCTTTCTCTTGCCTGATTGCTGCAGCAGGACTTCCAGCACTACATTGAATAGAAGTAGTGACAGTGAGCATCCTTGTCTTGTTCCAATTCTTGGTAGGAAAGCTTTCAACTTTTCCCCATTCAGTATAATGCTGGTTTGGATTTGTCATATATGGCCTTTATAATTTTGAGACATGTTCCTTCTTTGCCTTATTTGTTGAGAGTTTTTATCATGAAAGGGTGCTGAATGTTTTCAAAGGCTTTTTCTGGTCTATTGAGATGATCATATGATCTTTGTTTTTGCTTCTGTTAATGTGGTGAATCACATTTATTGATTTACATATGTAGAACCACCTTTGCATTCCTGGGATGAAGCCCACTTGGTCATGGTTGATTATTTTTCTGATATGCTGTTGAATTTGGTTTGCTAGTATTTTATTGAGGATTTTTGCGTCTATATTCATAAGGGATATTGGTCTGTAGTTTTCTTTTTTTGTTGTTGTTGTGCCCTTTCCTGGCTTTGGTGTCAAGGTTTTACTGGCTTTGTAGAATGTGTTGGGGAGGATTTGTTCTTTCTCTATGCTATGGGACAATTTCTTTAGAATGGGTACCAAGTCTTCTTTTGTAGGTCTGGTAAAATTTGGCTGTGAATCCATCTGTTCCTGGGCTTCCATTTTTGTTGTTGGAAAGTTTATTTATTGCTGCTTCAATCTCACTGGTCATTATTGGTCTGTTCAGGAGTTCTTTTCTACCTGTTTGAGTCTCAGGAGATCGTGTGTTTCCAGGAATTTGTCCGTTTCCTTTACCTTCTTGAGTTAATGTGTGTATTTTCATAGTATTCACAAATGATATTTTGTATAATTTTCTTGTTTTTGATTTTATTTAGTTCTGCTCTGACCTTAATTATATCCTTTCTTCTGCTAGCTTTCTTCTTGCTTTGCTCTTCCTTTTCTAGTTCCTTGAGATGTGTCATTAGATTGTTAATTTGTAATCTTTCTGTCCATTTTTGTGAGCGCTTAAGGCTATGAATTTTCCCCTTAGGACTGTTTTTGCTGTATCTCATAGATTTTTATAGCCTATGTCCTCTTTGTCATTCAGTTCAAAGAATCTTTTAATTTCCATTTTAGTTTCTTCATTGATCCAATAATGATTCAGCAGCAGGTTGTTTAATTTCCATGACTTTCCATGACTTTGTTTGATTCTGTCTGTGGGGTGTTGAAGTCACCAGCAATTACAATGTTGCTGTTTATGTCTCTACTTAGGTCTAGTAGAGTTTTCTTTAGGAAACTGTGTGCTCCTGTGTTAGGTGCATAGATATTTAGGATTATTATGTCCTTTTGTTGAATTGCATCCTTTACCATTATATACTGACCATTTTTGTCTTTCTTTACTATTATTAATTTAAAGTCAATTTTCTCTGAAAATGTCTACACCTGCTTTCTTTTGGTTTCATTTGCATGTAATATTTTTTCTCATCCCTTGACTTTGAGTGTTAAGAATCTTTATGGATTAAATGTGTTTCCTGGAGAGAGAAGTTACTTGGCTCTTTTATTTTATCCATTCAGCCAGCCCACCATGTCTCTTGAGTTGGAGATTTAAACCATTTATGTTGATTGATAGAATTGATATGTGAGATGATGTTCTCTTCATCCTGTTGGTTAGTACCTTGATGCTTTGTTTTACATCCTGTATTATTGCTTTATTTGAGCTCTGAGTTTTGGTATCGGGTGGATGATCATTGTGTTGTTCCATGCATAATGTAATTCTGAGTATTTCCTGCAGGGAAGGACTGATCTTGAAAAATTCCCTCAGTATTTGATTGTCTGGAAAAGTATTTCTCCTTCATTTATGAAACTTTGTTTTTCAGAATACAAAATTCTGGGCTAGCAGTTGTTCTGTTTAAAGCCTGAAGATGGGGCTTTAATCCTTCCAGCTTGTAAGGTCTCAGTTGAGAAGTCTACAGTTAGCCTTATGGGCTTTTTAAAAATTTTTTTTGTAAGTTTCTTGACATTTTTACCTTACCATTCACAGGAGTTCCTCTTTTGTGTTGACTTTGGCCAGTCTGATCACTACATATCTTGTTAATTGTCTCTTTGCAATGAATCTCCCAAGTGTTCACTGAGCTTCTTGTACCTGGATGTCTAAGTCTCTAGCAAGACCACAGAAATTTTCCTCAATTATTTCCTCAAACAGGTTTTCTAACCTTTGTGTTTTTTCTTCACCCTCTGGGATGCCTGTAAATATTATATTTGGGTGTTACATATTACCCCACATTTCTCATAGGGTTTGCTCATTCCTCTTAATTCTGTGTTCATTATTTTTGACTGATTAAATTCAGAAGAGTTGTCTTTAAGTACTGAGATTCTTTCTTATGCCTTGTCTAAATTTTTCTTAAAACTTTCCACTGTGTTTTGTATTTCCGTACATGAATTTTTCATTTCCTGATGTTCTGTCTGTTTTTTTCTTTAATATGTTGATCTCTTTAGTGAATTTTTCATTCATTTCCTGTATTGTTTTTCTGATCTCTTTGAGTTTCCTTATATCCATATTTGGAATTCTTTATCTGTCATTTCAGTATTTTCATTTTGGCTAGTATCCACTGCTAGATGGTGGATGTCCCCTTTTGGCTGAGACCTTTTGTTCTAATTATTCATACTTCCAGAGTTTTTATGCTGATTCTTTCTCATCTAGAGCGGTTGTTGCTTCTAGATTTTTATTTTATTTTTTTAGATGGGGCTTTTCCCCCCCCACTCACTCATATGGGTACATTTGTAGCATATGTTGCTTAAGAACCTTTGGCTTGGTTTGTGGGTGATTTGATGGTGATCTAGGTCTGGATAGATGCCTTCATAATGGATATCCTTTGTTTGATGCTTTTCTCAGTTGCTACTTGTTTGTATGCTGTAGCAGTGGTGAGCTATACATGTGGGCAGATTCCCTTTCTCTTTTTTATGAGCAAGGATGTAAGCCTTTGAAATCCTTTCTCTAATCCCATCCCTGTGGTTTTAGCAGTTTGAATTGTAATGGCACACCCAGTTTAATCACTGAGATAGTAGGTGGTGCTTGTAGTTGAAAAATGAGCTCACCCTATGTGATTGAGTCAGTAAATATTGAAAAGGACTGTGCATTTTCCAGAAGAAATAGGCTGCCATTTTGTTTTTGTTCCTGACTCTAGTCCATCAGGAGGAGCACTCGAATGCTCCAGGTTTTGGGGGGGGAGGCTTGGAATTTCTAGGTATGTCCTTATTCTCTGCTTCAGCAGAGGTAGGTTGGGGAGTGAGTCTGGGAAGGGTTGGGCTGGGTAGGTTTTCCCTCAGGCTTCACAAGAGCTGGTAAGGTAGCTGTTTGGGTATGGCTTGAAGGGCTGATCTCAGTTTCTGGGGATAGCCATCCTTCGGGGTATGAAGTGGCCCCAACCAACCAGAAAGTCTGCTAGTGGAGATGGGGCTGAGATTCACAATCTGACTGTCCAGTTCTCACATCTCCTCTTGGCCTGCATGTCTGTCCCACCAGCATGTTTCTCTGCAAAACGCTGACAGGCAGGGAACTTCAAAATTGGGCACCCAGAGTCCACTGAAAGTCCATAGAGGAAAAGGCATGTGAAGACCACTCTCTCTGGATGCCTCAGCCTGGAGTAACTGCCTGCCGGAGAGAGGGAGCTGCTTGCCTACTTCTCACACAAACTGTTCTCCCATCTGGAATGGGAGGGAAAGCGGTAACCACCAGCAGTCAGCCCCAGAGCCCGAATGAACCATGCCTGGTTGCTATGACAACATGGATGCACTCTAGAATGTACTCTAAACACACAGGGTGGTTTTCTTGTGTGTAGGGGGGAAGTTGAGCTTTCTCCCAGCTCGCTGTGTCTCCCTCCGCAATATTCTACCATCAGATCTGTCCACATGGGCTTCCTCACCACTCAAAACAAACTCACAGATCTCCCCCCATTTTTCCAGCAACCTCTTTGTGCCTGTAGGGGAAGGGGTCTGGCCTGTTTGTCTGACCCACTGATGTGTAACTCTGCAAAATGCCATCAGGCAGGGAGTTCCTGAATTGGACACCCCAGACCCACTGCAGGCCCTCAAAGCAAGAGGCACGTATCTCACTTTCCACAGAAGCCTCAGCCTGTGGCACACCCCAATTGGGGGAGGCAGCCACTCACCTACTTCTCAGCGTAAAGTGTTCTCCCAGCTCGAATGGGTGGAGGAGGGGCCACCACTCAGGGTCAGCCCCAGTGCCTGCATGAACCACATCTGGTTGTTACTGGCACCCGGGGCTGTGCTCTAGGCCCTTCCTCACCAGTAGAACCCACCCTAATTAAGTAGGTAAGTTTTTTGCAGGGGGAGGGGGAGCGGTGAACATTCTTCCAGTGTGCCACATCTTGGAACCCCAGAGTATTCTACTATCAGATCTGTCCCATATCCCAAGCCCTAAACAACTGGCTTGAGTCCGAAGGGCCCGGGGTCCAGCCTGGTTGTCTGTTCTGACCCACTGGTTTGTGACTACATAAAATGCCTTCTGGCAGGGAGAATTGGGCCCCCTGGATCTTCTGCAGGCCCCCAAAGGGAAAGGCATGGGTCCCACTTTCCACTGAAGCCTCTGTCTGTAGCACACTCCCACTGAGGGTGGCGGCCACTCGCCAAATTCTCGGCCCAAACTGCTTTCCCTCTGTAGTGGGTAGGGGATGGGCAGGGACGGATGTGTCTGGATGGAGAAAAGCCGGCTTTCTGACCTCTTGTGACACTCTCCCTCGTGGGGAGCTCTGCATGGAGTGTCCAAAATCTGAGAT
This sequence comes from Cheirogaleus medius, assembly GCA_008086735.1. Lineage (NCBI taxonomy): Eukaryota > Metazoa > Chordata > Mammalia > Primates > Cheirogaleidae > Cheirogaleus > Cheirogaleus medius. Next base: position 7,254,235 of record VBSM01000272.1, on the reverse strand, counting down.
CACACGAGTTCTCCCCACTATACTGGGATCATGGGGGTGGAAAACCTTCCAAGAAACTCAGTAGCCTGCTGGCCACTGAATTCCTGTGGAAGGGTGAGAGTTATCCCCCTTTACCATTTCACCAGCCTCGGAACTTTTCTGGGTTTGATCTTTGCCAATATCTTGTTCCCTTTATCTTCTACCTTCTCTGCTTCACAATTTTCCTCCGTGAGATCCCCAGCAGGCTCTGGCACCTCTAAGATCCACATCCACTCTATGTCTCTTCTTCTCTTTCCTTTGTCAGAATTCCTATCTTCCTGCTGGGACAGTCTGACAAGCAATGTCTCTAGTTGGCCATCTTAAATGAGCTCCTCCCAGTATAGTATTTATTTTTAATTCACCATGAGTAAATGTCACACATGCTTTAGAAATGTGTTAAAAACATAATATTGATAACTATGCAATACAGAGATCCTATGTTCCAGTTGATATTTCCACTTACTAGGTATGCTTTCAACAACTCATTTTGCCTCTTTCCATGTGAGTTTTGCCTTTTAAATGAGGATAAAGTGTATGATCTCTGTTGTCCTTATTAAAAACAGTCACCCAAATTCATTCTATCAACTAAAATCTGATTTCAAAATGGAAATAATGCTTGTTACTTCCTTTCCAATATGAAATCTGTTAATGGTTTTCATATTTAAAAACTTATGTAGACCAGGCACAATGGCTCATACCTGTAATCCTAGCACTCTGGGAGGCCGAGGCGGGAGGATCGCTTGAGCTCAGGAGTTCGAGACCAGTCTGAGCAAGAGTGAGACTCCGTCTCTACTAAAAAAATAAAAAAAATTAGCTGGACAATTAAAAATAGAAAAAATTAGCTGGGCGTGGTGGCAAACGCCTGTAGTCCTAGCTACTCAGGAGTCTGAGGCCGGAGGAACAATTGAGCACAGGAGTTTGAGGTTGCTGTGAGCTAGGCTGACGCCAGGGCACTCTAACCTGGGTGAGAGAACAAGACTCTGTCTCAAAAATAAAATAAAATAAAAATAAAAAATAAATTAAACAAAACAAAACAAAACAAAAAAACTTATGTAGTCTTTGAAGTCTCTGGACACGTATTATTTTTATGAAGACTGAAAAGATAATGTTTCTAGAGTACATATAACATTTCTTATTTTAGCTGCGTTGTCTGGTAACCAGCACAATGTTCCACATACACAGTATTAATGAATTATACTTGTTGATGATGATAGGCAAAGACCTTGGAAAAAAATCAACAACCAAGTATATAGTTATTGTATGCAAGGGGATCTTCAAGAACAAATGTCATTTGTATGGCCAGAAAATTGTTCAGACATTAAAGTGTGCATAGGTATGTACATACATACATACTTAAATGTACATAGTCAAGGCTTCTGCTGTCAAACTCAGCACGATCCCTACCCTATTATTTTAAGCCAGGTGCAAAGTCAATCATTTATGATTCCTGCCTGGCTTCTGTAGACATTTGAGTTTACAAACCCTAAGAAGTTACACCACATTGCAGACATATTCTGTGGGTTCTTAGGAAAATGAGAAAGTTTGCCAATTCCTAAATTGAGCAAGTTTTAAATTGTAATCATGGCACTTTTGGATGATAGAATAAGCTATTTTTCTTCTACTGACAATTTTATTTCCTGCTGCATCTCAATTAGATGTTTCCTAAAAAGACAAGTATTTTGAAACCTATTGTTTACTGTAAACATTTTAGAGAATATTGTTTGTTATAAAACAATACATCCTTAAAATATACTGAGTATACATGTTATTCTATTTTCCTAGAAACTAGTTATCTTTTTAATCTAATGGAGTTTGGAATTATATAACAGACCACACTTCCCTTTCAGTTAGACTGGCAGAGGCTTTGAGAAAAATTTGTGGCCCACCTATTGTAGATAGCTTCCATATTATTTATTTTTGGTTTAGTCACATTTCAAATTCTTGGTCTTGTCTTTATCTTTTTCTTTCTAACTTTTATCTCTCTAATTGCTGCATTTTATACATATCTGTCTTATTTTTGTGAATTTATGTAATGATACCATATTTGTAAAAATAAATATGTTTCTAAAAGGCTGGAAGAACAATTGCCAAATGCCAAGAGTAATTGACTTTGTGCATTTCAGTAGATAGAAATATGGGTGATTTATACTTCCATCTTTTGAATTCATTTTATATTTTTGGATTCTTATAGGTAGGAAAAGTAGAACCCATACTAAATTTTTGGACTGAGGACAAGAACAGATAAATAATTACATTTATCTGCGTTTTTTCCAGCTCCTATGTATTCATATTAAATGTGCCTGGGTTATGTAGGATTACTTAACAGATCTGTTTTTTTTTTTTTTTACTTTTCATGCTAAAATTTAGGAGATGAATATTGTGAGATGTGGGCTGACTACTGTGACTGTACTTCCCTCCCCATCTATGATTCTCGATTGGCAAGAAGATTGGTCAGCTATCATCAATCATTCCGTTCTACTCACTTTTCTGAGAATCAGAACAATATCAAGACTCATTCCCAGACCCTTTGTTGGTCCTGCCCAAGTGAAATTTCATAATAGGGAAAAAAGTCTCTATTTATCACTATGATCCACTCCCAGTTTCTTATCAAAACTGCCCTTTCCTTTAGTCGTTTGCCACTAAACTCAAGTTTATGTTGCTGGCTGCCAAATTTCCACCTCCCAAATTACCTGTTTCTCTTTTCTGCACCTGTCTTTGCCCAAAATAGGACTCTCAACTTATCTGATTTTAACTCTTTAATTTGAAAACAGACTTTTTTTCTTTATTGACTTAAAAATATTATTCAATAATTATTGTAGGGACAATTGGTTTGCTGGGGGAAATAAATGAGATTCTTCCCTATACCATATAAAAAATAAATTCCAAATAGATTCTGTGTAAAAAATGAAAACATTTTGAGAGGAAGAACATATAGTTGATCAGTTGATCTCTAGTTGAGGATCAGGTTCTAAGCATAAAATAATAGATGAAACTATCAAGGAAAAAATAATAATTTTGACAACATGGAAATTGGAGTCAGCCATATATTAAAACGAAAAAAAAGCCCCAAATATATAAATCCACTGTGGATTGGACTTTGAGAGTAGATGCCAATGGTGAGGACTGTGAGAAAATGTTAAAACGTTCAGTTCCTGGCTGCAAACATTTTGGCAAGGACTGTGTTATTTTGAGTCCCTTCAATAGGCAAACCAAATTATTGGTGAGCCACTTAAAGGATGAACTGCTTGCCTTTTTTGTTCTATAAGGCTTTCTTGTAGTCATACATTTTAATTAGGTGTCAGAAATATCTATACAGTTTCTTTTGAAGTTATTTTCCCCCTCAGTTGTCTTCATAATAAAACTGGTAGTAGTGTATTTTTCTTTAGACAGTTCTATGTTATGAAGCAAAGTGATAACATAGACAAAGAGGGATTTTATTATAATTAATAATTATAGATTCCATTGGTATATAATAGAGAATTAATTTTTGTACCTTTCTTTTCTTAATTGTCATCCTGTTTAAAGTTTGCAGCATGTTTGTGAAAGCAATATCATTTCCATTTTAGATAGAAAAACTCAGGCTCAAAGAACTTTCATGACTTGCTCATAATAAAAAAAATTCTGAAAATGGAAGCCAAACACAGAAACTCTGGTTCTAAATCCTGTCCCTGCTCCTAAATATAAGATGGTATTGATGGGAAGTGGTCAATAACATTTTGCTGTTTGTGTTTTTCATCTTTGGGCCACGGCATCTCCCCTATATCTATTGTTCTCTACTAACCCACTGAAGTTTTTTCAATGTTAACATGTTGCTCTTTGTATTAATAGACCTATTAGTTTTGAAAGAACATATTTCCTTGTATTTCCACAACGGCAACATGCATTACTAAATAATTGTGAATAACAGCAAATCTTTATATGACATTTGCCATGTACTTATTAATCCTTACTACCCTCTGAGGAAGGACTATATTATTCCTATCTTATAGATAAGAGAATTGAGGCACAGAGAACTTACCCATGACTGTACAGAGCCATTATTTTATAACTGTACAGATCTTCAACTCAGTTCCCTTTATGTGAGGTAAAATGGCTAAGATTTAAAAACTAAAGGCAATAGTTTCACCATGTCTCTGTTACTCTGATGGTGTGCTAAATGTCAGTTTATATCCAGGGGACTATAGCTGCCAGCAGTATCTCCAAAGCCTCTTATTTTAATCAAGAAAATATTTTCAAAATTGTCCCACAGTTTATATATATACAGTGAGAAACTCTTTGCACTTTGGGAATGTGGGATGAAACAAAACTAGGTGCTGCTGCTTTTATTTGAGTCAAGAAAAATAGTGTTGCAAATTCCTGTCTCAGATTGTCAAGTGACAGTTTTTCTACCCAAACTTCCATCTCTTTTATTCTTTATAAAAATGTGTGCATATAATAATGTTAGCCATGAAGTATATTTCTGGTTCCATTTACATCATTGAACTTAGATTATTTAGAGACACATTTTAGATGGCCGTGAGAAAGCTAATGCTTTTTGTCTGCCAGTGATATGGAATAATTAATCGGAACCATCACTAGAGGAGGACCCATCGCATTTTGTGTCGGTTTGTAAACCAGGCCTGGGTGAGAGGCCTCTCAGCAGGGCTAGTTACGTTACCTGTAATTTTTCACGTGCGTATAGTTCATCACTAGTGACATTCCAGCTTTCAGATCAGTCATCTCTTAGGACTTAAAATTGATATATCAGTCTCAGCATAAAATGCTATCATTCCCGTAGACCAACTGTTTACCGGAGTATAACTCCTCCTGTGTCTCATTTCATCACACTGTTCCACACAGTGATGTTTCAATGTGAAATGAAGTTTTTTCATGCTGTGCTTCTGAGTAGAAAAAAGACAGAAGTACATGTATGATAAATGGTGAAGATTCCACAATAACCCTTGCAAAACAATACAATGTGGAAGCATTATACTTGCTTTAATAATTTAATACATAAATGTGGCTTTTAAACTTTTATAACAAATACTATTTATGTGATAGTGAGGAGAAGATCAATTATATTTGCTGTGAATCACTTTATCTTCCAGCTTATTTAGAAATTAGCAAAATACCACTGCTGTCGAATTGTCATGGTAAAATATCTATGGAGAATACACTATTAGTAAAAAATAAAATTACCATCATGTTTTCCAATTATACATATATTTACAGTTTTATAAGAGAGGGAATTTATTTAAAATTTTATCAAATTCAGTTCTCTTCCTCTACGTGGAGCTCAGGACCAAATTCTGGCTTTCAATAGCAATAAAAGAATTGAAGAAAAACATCTTTTTTTAATTTCCTTATTGTTGTCTGAAAGACACTGTAGTGTTTGCATTCTTTCGTTGGCCATAGAGTGCATTTTCTTTGTGACTCTGAGTGTGGTCTGGCTGTGACATCAGCATCCCACTGATTACTTGGGTTGATTCAACTGATTTGGCTGACTGGGTTTGGGTCTATATACTTCCTTCACAACCCTAAAAGCTGTGCATTGTCGGAGGATGATGACATCCCTGGGGAGACCAAAACCACTTAATTTTTGTCAAAAAGGAAATGATATTTTCCTTTTAGCATGTCCTGATTAGACCTGTGACTAAAGGTCTAATGGATGGCTTTAAAATGAAAGGCAAAATTGTTTAACCGAAAGTGGGTTCAAATTATATTTTCAATTGCAAATACTCAGTGTTTTCTCTGAGAAAACATTTTAGCTTGCACTTTTAATTCTTGTTTCTCTGTTTTCAAAAATCTTTAATATATACTTTTTAGGTTACTGTGGTGGAAACTATAATATGGTGTAAAATAATATTCAAGCACTAAGCTTCAGCTAATAGATGTGCAATCAATTGTTGAATGAACAATGAATGAATAATTTCAAAGAAATGCTGAAAAAATAGAAAAATATTTTTACAGGTACATTTTTATGAAAATAATTTAACAGGCACTTATTTCTATCCTTTGGAAGAAGTATGAAAGTTAGCAATAATTAATTGGTTTGTTTATGTTTCTCCAGTGTATATGTGTGTGCATGTGTGCATAAGAAAATAAATAGTTCCAGAATTATTTATAGAACTGACCTTTATATCTTGGGCACTAAAATTATATTGAATCCAGTTCTCTTAGAAAATGAGATATTCTGATAATATTTAAAAAATTATGGTACACTGAATAGGAGCTGTCCACCAGGATACTAGAGGTCTGTAGGGCTTATATTTAATATATTTTGTGTTAGTTTAAGAATCTATAGCCCAAATAAAGCAAAATTGACATTGTGAAGGTTTTCAGCTCAATTTTTAAGATAAAGCTATTCAAATCTAAGGTTAGTTTGGAAAAAAAGTACTCTTAATAATAAAATATATATGTCAATAATTATATCTATCACCTGGCTCACATCCATGATTTTAGAAAAATTTCAACAGCAACTGTACTTTTAAAACTCAATTCAAAATAATCTTTCTTTTTAAGTTAAACAAATAGAATTTTTTAAAGAGCAGTTTTAGGTTCACAGTAAAATTGAATGGAAAGTGTGGAGAGTTCTCATATACCCCCTGCCCCACACTCTCACACTCTCTTCCACTATCAACATCCCACACCAGAGTGGTACATTTGTTATAATCAATGAATCTAGCAGCTGTATTTTTATTTTGAAATGGATAAATGGGTTTATTATTCAATTACCATTGTGAAAAGCTATTGAACCATCAGAGAGAGTTTCAAAATAATCCAGGGAAATATAAACAATTTATTAATTTGTCAAGTCCAGCTAAGATCACTAAAGTGCTTATTTCCAGACATTCAAACTATTTATTGATTGCTTGTATAGATAAATATGTGATTTGTAATGTGAGGGGGCAAAATAAGTAAAGCTCAGATCTTGTCTGCAAGTCACATAAAGAGGAATACAGGAGATATATACATGCGTGGTTTTGACACTAGGTAGAATGTTCAGTATTATAAGAGAGGCACAGTTAAAATACTCTGGGAAGTGGTATTGGAAGAAGGTAAAAATATTTCAGTCAAAGTTTCAGAGAAGAAGAAGCATTTGAGTTAGGCCTTGAAATATAGATTGGGGTGTGGATAGGGTTGTCAGATAAAATATAGGACACCCAGTTAAGTTTGCATTTCAGATAAACAATGGATAATTTTATAGCATAAGTATGTCCCATGAAATATTTGTGATATACTTATATTAAAATATCCATTGTTTATCTGAAATGCAAATTTAACTGGGAATGCTGTATTATTATATTTGCTAAAGATGACAATTTTAGGCATGACGTACATTCTGCTCAAAGAAAACGACGTACAAAGGTAGAAGGCACAAAGGGTACATATGTACATCTCAGAGTACATAGGAAAGGGATTCATGTTTGGTAGATTATGTTGAATGTAGGGAATGTTTTGGATTGGATGAAATGAGGTGTGTTAATAATTGTAGTGGCGTAATAAGGCATAAACTGAAACTGCCCTGGGAAACCAAAAGTGGGGCCACAGTGTAGGAGTACCAAAAGGGAAGAGATATTTGGATTCTAGTTAGGATAACTAGCGAGATGCTGCTATGCAACAGCTGTCTGTGACAACAAGAGAATATAATGATTTGTGGAATATCACAGTGATCTAATATTTGAGCCTTTTGTGCAAATGACTGTGGCTTTAGAACATGTTTTTGTGATTGTGAAAACCCAGAACATGTGCTAGGAAAACTTCTTAAGCATATCTCAGAATGTTGGTGAGTGATAACTGTATTATTACTAAGATTAGGGACTTCATTACTGAGACTATGGAGGCACAGATCCAGCCCATTTGTAACAGAATATAGCAGAGGTCACAGGAGGATTTCATCATATGCATGTTTATTAAAATTGATTGGGACGTGAATGAACAGTAATCTTTTTCTTTTAAATTTAATTTAATTTTATTATGTTTTTATTGAACTCAAAATTTCATATATTTAAGGGATACAGTTTGATGTTTACATACATATATGCACTGTATAAAATTCAAATGAATAGTAATTTTTATTGCATCTAGGAAAACTGAGTTGGAGATGGAATATAGTAAGGCCCTTGCCCTATATGGAAACAGAGATATTTAAAGTAAAGTTTCCTCTATGATGTAAACTGATGACATATTAACATTTGAATGAATATATATTAAGATATTGAGATATTATATTATTATATTTGAGTCAGCAGTTAAAAGGCTTAGTATACTACTTTTATTATAAAAAGTTTCAAACATACACAAAAGTAGACAAAATAGTGCAACGAACTGCCATATACCCATGATCCAGTTTAGCAACAATCAAGATTTGCCACATTTGAATTATCTAGTTTCTCATTCCTTTTTGTTCTTCTGTTGAAATATTTAGAAGCAAATCATGTTATTGACACATTAAAATCAGATAATTGGATATACAACAACAAATTAACAGGGGTTTAGAAATGGAACTTTAAGATGTAAATGATCACTTGGATTTTGTTTGCATAGATATAGTCTGAGACTGAAAAATGTATATGTATATGTTGAAATAATCATACATTACCTGAATTAAATCCATAATCTTCATTAAGAATGCTGAATTTGGCCAGGCATGGTGGCTCATGCCTATAATTCTAGCACTCTGGGAGGCTAGGCAGGAGGATCGCTTGAGCTCAGGAGCTCGAGACCAACCTGAGCAAGAGTGAGACCCCATCTCTACTAAAAATAGAAAAATTAGCTTAGCAGGGTGGATGATAGAGCATGACTCCGTCTCAAAAATAATAATAAAAAAAAGGAATGCTGAATTACAAGTCTTTTGTATTTGGATTCTATTTCATTTTACCCTTAAAAGCTTGCCTTTTATTAGATATGCATGTATAAAAACCTTTAAAAACTTTAGACAGGTCTATTTTTACCCCATTTTAGAGGATAAAAAATTATAGTGATTTTCCTATGCTTATAAAATAATACAATATTTTAGTCTGAAACAGAAAAATGGCTTTGATTCTACTAATTTATCACTTGCCCTCATAAAATGGTCTTAGTTTATCAGGGATATTTATCCAGATCACCAAATAATGGTTAAATTCTGTGTTTTATTCAGAAGCAGAAATAAACTTTAGCAAACTATATTTTATGGGTTAGAAAAATACAGATGAAAGAGAGGAAGTACATATAAATATAGGTGTTACTGTTAGAACCATGAAAAATGGGTCTATTCATATTTCCTCAGGCCATCCCAGTCTGGTTCAACAAATGGGGTCACTTTTACAAACATCACCCATAACTTGAAGGCTCTTGTGTCTACCTATTAATGTAAGATCCTATCTCTTTGCAAAGTCTGTCCTAGTCATTTCTGAAGGTCTCAATGGCATGAAAGCGATTGCTCATGATCAAATCTGATGTACTATAAAAGGGCATTTGCCTGGCATCCGTGTTATTTCTGTTGGTCCTCCTCTGGTGTTATTGTTATGGCAAGGCCACCTGTCCATAATGGGTGCTGTGACCATTTCTACCAGAAACTTTCATCTGCCATGGATTTCTGTTGCTTTTGCTAGATGACTCAAAGCCTGCCACTCTTGCCATGGACCACTGCAGCTGCTGTAGCCTCCTGCCCAGCCCAATCTCCAACTGTTTTTTTTTAATTTTAAAATTTTTATATTTATTCATTTTTATTGTATATAAGGTATGCAACATGAGGTTTTGATATGCATATACACAGTGAAATGATTAGTTCAGTCAAATAAATTGACATATTCATCACCTCACTTAGTTATTTTTATTTTTTTCTGGAAAGAACACCTAAAATATACTCTCAGCAAATTTTCAGTATATAACACAATATTATTAACTATAGTTCTTATGCTGTACATTAGATCTCTAGACTTATTCATTGTACATAATTACAAATTTATATCCTTTGACCCATATCTCTCCACTTCCTACCCTTCCCTGCACCTGGTAACCATGGTTTTATTCTCTGTTTCTATGTATTTGACTTTTCAGATTCCGCATATAAATGAGATCATGCAATATTTTTCTTTCTATGTCTAGCTCATTTCACTTTGTATAATGTCTTTTAGGTTCATCCATGTTGTCACAAATGCCAGTATCTCCTTTTTTAAGGCTGAATAATATTCATATATATATATACCATAATATCTTTTTCCAGTTATCCACCAATAGATACTTAGGTTGTTTCCATGTCTTGGCTATTGTGAATAATGCTGCAATGAACATGGGAGTGCTGATTTCATTTGGGTATATACTCAGCAGATGGATTGCTTGATTGTATTATAGAGTACTTCTATTTTAAATTTTTTTGAGGAACCTCCATAATGTTTTCCATAATGGCTGTACTGCTCGATTTCTAATTGACACTTTTGATGTAAGTCTGAAACTAGAATATACCTACTCAGCCCTTATCTTAGCTGATCAACATTTAAAATAAAGTTTGCTTTTCACCCTAATTACAAATTTTGTATCTCATACAAAATGTAGATGACATTGAAAGAACTGAAGTCAAAAAATAAAATGTCCCAAATTCACATGACAATTATTAGCATTTTGGTGGCTGTTCTTCATAAGGATTCTCTCTTCTTTAACAAAAGTTGTGTATATATTTTAGCACACATTTTACACTAATCATATATTCTACACTTTCCTCTCTGTTCATAAATTTTCTTGTACAACCATTTTTTAAAGAGCTGGAATAGTATTTTATTATATGGATGTAAAATTATTTCCTTGATTCCTTCTATTAAAAGGGATTTCTTCTTTAATTTTCTGTTATTATAAATGCCAAACTTCCAATGAACATTTCTGTATATATGTCTTTGCCCAAAGTTCTGATTTTTCTTTAAGTATGCATTTTCAGAAGAGTTGCCAAATTGAAAAATATGAAAATGAACATTTTTAAATACTTATTGTCAAATTGCTCATCAGAAAAGTTGTGGCAATTTTCACATAAAGTGGTTTATAAGGGTAAGATTTCTTATTTGCTAATATGATAGTCAAAAAGGTTGTCTCATATTCAGTTTATATATGTTTTCAAGTAATGAATAGCATTAAACATTTATTAATATTTCCAGACATTTGGCTACTTTTATGAATAATTATGCCCTTTATTTACTTTTCTATTTAAAGATTATCTTATTGGTTAAAAAGTTTGTAAGAGCACCTCATGTAGTAAGGATACTTTTACTTCATCATCTATATTTCAAATAGATTTCCACATTAATTTGAGATAGTTTACAATGAAGAAGTTTCAAAAGTTTATACAGTCAAATTGATCATTCTGCTTTCTCATTCTTTGGTGTCCTTCTCCACTCTCATGGTTATCTACATATTCATCTGCTCATCTATTTTCATGTTTTACATTAAATATTTTGTTCATCAAAAATATTTCAGTTGAATGGCATAATCTAATAATTCTCTAGGGCTGCACTCTGGCAGAGGGCTAATAGAACAGTGCTATATGCACTCCATTGTTCTACAGAACTAGGTCTTACAATTCCCACTTATAGGCCTCCTTATCCTTTGGATCCAGGCAAAAGTGGGTCCACTTAATTTAGCTATGCTATTTTAGCATCACTTCCTCACTCCAAATCCAATCTTGTTTTTGGGCCCAGGTTGCCCTTAGAATGTCCCCCAATCCCTGCCCCATAGGATGTCCTTTCTTAGATTTCAAAGTGAATCCTAGCACGTCTCTTCCATGAACATCTCTTAAGGCCGCTGGGCACATCTAGACATGTCTGAGTCCCAGCTTGGGACCCACATAGCAATTTGATCAGGTAAAGGTTAATAATAAAGATTATTTGTGAGTAACAGGGTGTTGTTATAAGAGGGATTGACTACTAAGGATAAAGAAAACTCTAAAGCATAGAGGAAGAGCCGATACAGGGGACAGCCACTGCCTCACTGGAGGGAGTGTGGCTGTGGCCCCACTGGATAGGGAAGAAATTCACTGTGATGCATCAGGCCAAGGATGGAAGTCTGAAACTACCTGTTGTGGTGCCAAGGAAATTCAGCAGGAATCTGCCAGTGGCGGGTATTGCTGAAGTTGCTGGGAGCTGCTTGTGGGGATGTCACTGAAATTGGTTGGGGATAAGATCTTCTGGGAGTTCCTCACCAAGTGAAGAGAATAAAAACAAAAGAAAATAAAAAAACGGAACCAAGAACAGAAGCCCCTTCTTACTGCAGCAACCAACCGCCTGTGCCCTCTGTTGTCAAAGGTTAATATGTTAGCTAGCAAAGGAGAAATATTTACAAGATCCAGCTTCAGTATTACAAGAGGGGCAATGAAGGGTGGGAGCTGAGAGGCAATAAATTGATAACTGGCACAAATAGGAAATAAATGTAATGTAAGAGATAAATGATTAAGCTAATAAATTCATCTGATCGTTTCCTGTGGGAACTAAACATAAGCAGTGATTGGACAAATTTGACCATGACCTTTATAACACATATTTGGAAGAATCAGTGAATTATCTTTGGCAATTTCTTGAAATATTGCTTTTTAACATAATTATCATTGAGTAGTGAATTGGACTGTGATTTTTATCCTATAAATTGCTGTACTGTCAATGCTGATAAAATTTTACTTTCACCTAGCAGAAAAGGTTATTTTTCTTAAAGAATTGATTTAAAAAATTATTTGTGAAGCACAAATATAGATTTGTTACATGGATATGTTGCACAGTGGTGATGTCTGGGCTTTTTATGTAACCCTCACCTGGTTTGTGAACATAGTACCCATTCAATAACTTCTCATTCTACATCTCTTTCCAACTCCTTCCAACTTCCTGCCCTTCTGAGCTTCCGATGTCTATTATTCCACTCTCTGTGTCTATGTGTACTCATTATTTGGACATAAATTATAAATATAATATAAATTATAACATGCAGTGTTTGACTTTTTGTTTCTGAGTTATTTCACTAAAGATAATAGACTCCATGTTGCTACATATAACATGATTTTATTCATTTTTTATGGCTGAGTAGTATTCCACGGTGTATATAAACCACATTTTTTTAATTCAACCATCAATTGAAGAATGCTTAAGTTGGTTCCACATATTTGCTGTTGTGAATAGCACTGTGATAAACATATAAGTACAGGTGTCTTTTTGACATAATGATTTCTTTTCCTTTGGGTAGATACCCAGCAGTAGAATTACTGAATTGAATGGTAGATCTGTTTTCAGTTCTTTGAGGAAACGTTATATTGTTATTTATTCCCCATGTGATTGTCCAGTGTTATATTTTTTTGCTAGCAAAGTAAACAAATTTTTTCATATTAAAAATAATATTGTTCCAATCTTGAGAGAAACTTAGGCATATCTGGAGTACACTTGGAGATGAAAAGAACATATGAAAATTTAGAGTATTATTAATGTTAGGGCAGTAAGACTGCACTGGGATACACTTTTAGTATACTAGAGAGTCAATAAATTGTACCTAAGTAGCAATGCAATGTTAACATTCTGCCCTTATCTCTTGAGCTAGAACTAGAAAAAATATATAGAATTTTCTATATGTGGATGATTTGTATCTTGTAAGTAATAGAATTAATGTTATACAATTCAGAATCACTTAAATTGTGTAGCTCTTTTCTTGCGAGGAAGTGAATTAGTGATCAATTGTAAATGTGTTCTGGAGGGAAAGATAGGACAATAGAGAAGAAAGATTGGAGAGCAAGCAGTCTTATTTTGTGTAAATAGGAACCTGATTGAGAAAAATGATGTCCTAGAAAGTTTATCATAGAAGAAGACTTCAAAGAAAATGCCAAATAACACCAAATAACAAATAACAAATCAGTGCTATAACATCCAATTCAGTTCATCCTATATTGCCCTAAGATAGTCATACAATTAGGCCTGTATCTTCAAAAGTTAGTGATGTTTATAAAATGACTACAGATTTATAGTCTATGTAACACAAGGAATGATTAAAGAGGGTACAACTAGAGTTTAGGCGATTGGTTACAATTTGAAGTATGTGATGGAGAAAACAAATGAAAATATCTTTATTTAAGAAATAAATAGGAAATTTAGTGATAATAAAACTAAATTGCAACTATTATTGTGAGTTCATGGCCTTCAAAATAAATATATTTGTTCAGTTCTGTCCCCAAAGTAATCATCTACCCTATCTCTAGAAATTGTTTGAAATCAAAGTTAATTTCACCTAGAACCCAGATTTTGATTTCTAACGCTATTCTCCATTCAGAGTAACCAGGATTTTTTTTTTTAACAAGGGCTTTTTGAGAAAAAGTTTAAAACTGAATTTTTGCTAATTTCTAAACCTATCAATTAAGTAACTTTATTACTAACAAAGTGGTTCTGAGTCAATACCAAAGGTTGCATCATTTCAGGCAAAGGCATCAGGTTATTAAAAATCTGAAAATTCTGTGAAAGAAAACTGGAAACAAACTATTGGCTCAGCAAAGGAACCTGAACTTGGAAAAAGATAGATCTGGCGTGGGGAATATTGGTATAGGATTGAATTATCTTGAAAGTCTCATTCCATCTCCATGTCCCAACCAAGAATCACTTAGTCCATAATCAAAAATCTGTAAACCAGATAGGATGTAATAGTATCTTTTTCCTCTTGGGTGTCTTTTGATTATTGAGAGGTCTAAAGATAAGTAGAAAAGTGCAAAAATTTAATTTAGATACACAGTGCCAATATTTTGTGGTAGGTTAAATGTAAGTGTACAAATAAATTTGGGGATGCTTGTGATAATTTGTCTATTTTTTTCTATTTTGAAATAGCCTTTAAAAGAAGTTTATATGTTGAATTATTGATGTGAGCTATATAATTTAGTGCCAATTATTAGCTTTTATAGGTAGAATTTATATATGTAGAAAATTTATGTGAATTAATTTATAATTGTATTCTTTTTCTTGCACAAAATCCTTTGGACATTAAATATAATATAAAATCATATCTGAAATCGATGGCATGAAAAGCTGTTTAATTAGGTGTTAGTGACAACACAATATTTGACCAAGTGGTGGTTAGTCTCTTTGACTGGGTTGAGTGACAGCTGGCTATAGAGTCATGCTTTCTCTACTGTAGATATTGGATTTTGTTTGCCGCCTAGGGATATTTTTTATTTCCCCCATAAATAAAGAATCACAGGGACTGAATTTTATTTTTTATTTGAAGATATAGTTTCATATAAGAGTCAGTTCAGATATTAAGCTTTTATTGTACAGTTTTCAATAAGAAAATCCTGTTCTACATGGATGAATGTTAAGAGTGAAAGAGAAGATTAAGCTTTAATACTTGTGAGATATTGGTTTTGACTAAGGAAAATATTATGGATTAATATTTCTACATTTTAAACAGTGTTTTGAACATAAGTTTAAAACTAAATTTTATTTCCTTAAACAGATAACTTATCTTTTGAATTTAAGTATTAAAAACCCACTGGTTATATGGACTTTAGAACAAGTTCCATCAAATATTTATTATAAAGTATTAAAAAATTACTAATTATGTGGACTTTAGAAAAAATTCCTTTAAAATATTTATTATATAACTATGAAGTATAAGAAATAAGGCACATTGAAAGAAACAATATATTAAAAATATGGTTCCTCATCTTCAAGGGATATAACATTAACAATGAACAATTATAAACACAAAAATGTATGAGAAGTTTAAATGAGGGAGTGATGACGGCTACCTGGGCTTTTAGGAGGAGGTGAAATTAAACTGTTATTCAGGGATGCATAAAGTTCAATTAGCAAAGATGTGGGTAGAGAAAGATAATTCCAGGTGGTAAATGTCATGGGTGTGTCCACCGGAAGTACAGAAATAGTAGTAAAGCTTTTATCCCCTTCAGGGAGTATTGCGTAACATGATTAAAAGAAAGGTTGGAATATGGTCAAGAATGGAAGGCCGAGACATAAATACATTAGTATAAATCTTCAATATGAAAACAGACTCAGTAGGAAATATACACATATTGAATGCCTATTTTGTGAAGGCATTGTTCTCAGTGCTGAGGAAAGCAAAGAAATACAAGATGTGGTTTAAAAATAACTACTTTTCATAAAATGGGCAAGTGTCTATCCTTGCTTCATGAAATCCTGCTCCCCTTTCAAGGTCCAGCTCAAATGCTATCTCCTCCATTAGCTACCCTGGTCAGCAGTAATGTGCTTACAAGTATTTCTCTTTGTACCACTATTTGTGTACATGCCTTAAATTCTTTCCTAGACTGTGAGTTCTTAAAGTACAAAGATATTATCTTTGCTGAGGCATTTTCTGATGGTTCAAAAAATAAATCCTAGCAGACCCAATTTAATGAATGTAGCTGAGATGGCCAGAATAGTAGTTAATGTATTTAAGATTACATGTGGCATTTTCTGCTCTGGCATTTCAGATGCTGCTTTTAGTTTTCCAGTCTGTGAACATTCTTTTTTTTTTTTTTTTTTTTTTTTTTTTGGTACTTGAGTCAGGTAGCTTGCGTCTTAGGACAGATAAACTACTAAAAATGACTCAAGGATGTTGCTCTTTTACCATCCTTGTACTTGTAGTCACTTAAATTTGGACAGTATTTATAAAAGTAAGTAGAAAATAATTTTGTAAAGATTTCTACCAACTTAGGGGCATAAGAACAGCAACTCACTTAGACTTTCGTTCACTTTTGATTGATCTCTCCTATGAGATTTGACTAGTCTTATTAATCCCAACTCCAAAGCTATTTCTTAACCATGTTTAGAATTATAGATTTTATTTTCTCTCTATTATAGAACACTATATTGCTTACTGTACTGGGATAAAACAAATTTTCTCATAAATGCTTTCCAATCCCTGATACTATTCTACTAAGCACAAGTTTCAGTTGCTTACAACATTCTCTATTTAGAAGTGAAAGATTAGCCAATTTGGTTATTTCTTGCTGTGTACCTGAATCACATGTAAGAAGCAAAGATCTGTTAAGCTATAAAACTAGTAAACAACATCTATCAGTCCTGGAGCCAGTTGCTGACCTATTGCAAGAGCAACCATATTGGGGAAAGTAATGCTGAGATGATTGATCAGTATTCTTAATGATATTTTTGTTGATTTCCTGCTGATTTTCCTATTGCTCTTTGAGCTTTTTCCCTCTTTACTTATTACTCTATTCAGTCTGGTAAAAATTTGCAGAAAAAGTATCCAAGTGATGGGCTCACAGCAGGTGCTGGATCAAACAGACCTTGTTCTTTGGCCCTTGGGAAGTCTGCATGGATCAGAGGAATCCAGGGGCTGCCCTTCAGATGACCTGTAGTAAAACTGCAGAGGACATGCCCAGTTTCTTTCCATGGATAAACAAAGTGTAGATGAGATATTTGTGTTAGTTTGGATAGAGGAATTTATTTTATATACATACTACCTGTCTGTAGAGTTGATTGAAAATGGCATGGAGTAAATCTCATCTAATAGATACTTATAGAAGAATATTATTTAAATATATAACCATGTAAAGGTCAATGTTTTACCTTTTGATCTTAGTGGGGATATACTGGTTTCAACTGAATATAGGATAAAAATATCACAAGAAATGAGAGAGCTGTATAGTGAAAAATGTACATTCCCAATAACATGCAGTTTGAGAATGTCACTGTGAACTTAAAAAACCAATGTATTAAATTTAGATTTGGTGCATAGATTTTAGAAATGTCAACTTGTAAGTAAGGTGCTTGATTGAGAATATACGTTATATACCTTGCCTGTTTATGTATTGCCAATTGTTTTTTTCATTTAATCTTTATTAAGAGTACAATTTGGCAAACATTTGTTGAACATGTATTTGTAAATGATATTGTTTTAGAAACTGGAAATACAAAGATGAATTTGTATAGCCACTGTCTTCACAGAGTATAATATTCAGTAAATTACGAAAGGTTGATAAAAGTGGGAGAAAAAAATGGACTAAAATGTTTTCAACTGAAAAGATTAAAGCCAGAACAATTTTGCTGTTTGGGCAAGTTCATATCCTATTTGTTCATCATCAAAGTAAGAAAAAAGTATTTGATATTTTTCTAGTCTGATCAGTAGGTATAGTTTTTCATATGGCTTGTATAGGCAGAGTATAAGAGAGCTCATTTTTATATCACTGTTTTGATTTTTTAAAAGAAAAAAATGTTAATGTTATTTTATTTAATAGCATAACCTAGAAACATGTGGATCAATACTTAGGCTAATGTAGTGAGTTGTCTCTGGTAACATAATGATATAATTCTCAAAACTATGGAAATATTTTATTAGGTTTATTTTCTTCACATTATAATGGAGCACATGATACTCTTATAGGTATCACTTCATTCTTATGATTACAGAATTCAGCTCAATGAAGACTGTATTTATTAAATCTCCAAATAAATATCCAGCTCTACTTTACCCAGAAAAGATCATGTAATAATTCTCCTATTCCTGATGTAAAAAAAAAGCCTTCATTAATATTTAAGCTTTTTTTTCCTAAATAGTTTTAGATACTGCTCATAATTCTTATGGTATGTTAGGAAATTATTGATGATATATTTATTAAGCATCACACAGGATTTATGTTTATAAACTAACAAGATAAAATATTAATAGTTTTCACATTTGAGACATATAGCCTATTGTGACATAGGGGACAATTAAGATTAAAACCAGGTATGGAGCGAAGATTGAGACCTTGTAGGCAGCACATGCAATTTGCCTGTAATTTCATGTGTATGTAATACTTAGAAATACTTGCATATTGATGCATGCCTTCTCACTGAAGTCATGGCGAAGTGTGGATCATCATACAAGCACATCATTGGGTTTTCTGTTTGTAAGTTCAGTGCTGAGGGGGAAGATCACACATGAATTTTGAAGCGACTTGTGCTTACATGGGATTAAAATAATTTAGAATATGTTTTTCAAGGTGTTCATTTTTTCAGGTCAGTCATTCTTATAGTGATATCACCATATCTTTAGTCTCAACACTAGATATGTTTTTTTACCATCCTCCATAATTTTCAGTTCTGCTTTCCTATCATGATAATTTAGATATTTAACTCAAATTTTTATAGGAATATAGAATTTCAAGTTTTTCTTTAAATTAAAATATTATGTAAATTTGGAGCTTATTTTTTTTAAAGAACTTTGGTTAATAGAAACATTAAAATTACAACAAAACATTTTGAAAAATTTCATAAAAAAGAAAGGCATACTGAATTTCATTGCATTTATTAAAAAACCAATAAGCATTCCTACTGGTACAAGAAAAGAGGCCCTGATAGTATGAGCTACATGTTAGTATGGGATAGTGGAAACAGTCATGTCTGAGACATTTGTGCTAGCAAAGAACATATCAATATGGAGGTTGAGGTAGTAGAAAATGGAAAAAGAATTCATGTATATTTTTATCATGTAGCTTTTATAGTGAAACTTAGCTAATTCAGCCTAACTTGGATGAAAACAGCCAGAATTATATAATCTTTTACAATTCATGTTTTTATCATGTAGCTTTTATAGTGAAACTTAGCTAATTCAGCCTAACTTGGATGAAAACAGCCAGAATTATATAATCTTTTACAATTCATGTCATTCCAAAATTTTATCACTCTTATTATCTTAAAGAGGCATAATAGGAGTCCTTAGAAGACATGTATATAAGAATGGCTAAGAATTATTTGTAACTAGTAATTTGATTACAAATAGATACGTGTGTGATATTGAAGCAGGGTATTAAACAAATATATTCAAATTGTTTAAAATTTTCTCCTATAATTTTAGTTGTACCATTAATTTGCTAAGAAAACCTTCGCCTCAAAGGTAATACAAAGGTCAACACAAGACCAGTTTCAGCGGAAATCACCATAAAATTAGAAACACCACCACTCAATTTAGTGAGGGCTTCATGCCTAATAGTTAAGATTTCAGAACCCTTGAAATAAAGTAACTAATTTTTGCTATAAAGATCTACTTAGGTTTCTTTTTTTTTTTTTTATTTTCCCCTTAGGAGTAATTTCCCCCATTGTTTATAGGCCATGCTATCACTCCAACTGATGTGCACTAGGCTGAGCAAGACTATCCTATCTTTAAGGACATTGACTGTCTGGCTCATATCTTCCCAGTTGGATGGCAGGGAGGTGGGAGTATCTGCATGCTTAAAAGCTCTTTCAGAATCTGCAGGAGTAGATAAAAACCATATGTGAGTAAAGACATATTCACCTGACCTTAGGGCGATGGGGTGAAGAATAAAAAATTCAAATTGTATGCATATGTAAAAATTTCTGACTATTCTTTGAAAAAATTAATAAGAAATTTAAAAATAGAAATATTTTATTTCTACTATAGTTGAGAACTGCATATGAGTGAATTTCCCTACTAAGCACATAAGGTACTTTCTCTATTTTTTCCCCCCTGGAGTTACATCAGGTTATTATAAATTAGAAAATTCTTTATAGATTAAAGAGAAAGATTAAAGATATTTAGTGACACTACTAAACAATGAAATTGTTTGTTAGGAAATAAGGAATTTCTGGCAAAATCTATTTTTAGCTCAATTCTCCATATTATGAACCATTAAATAGCAATTTCTGCATTGTTTTCACAGATTCAATGAACTTTCTTTTTTATTTTCTTTTTCTTTCTTTCCTTTTTTTCTGCAGTGCTATCCTTCAGAAATGATCAATGGACGTTCTAGAATGGAGTTTTAAAAAGATAGTTCATGGAAAAGCATTTTTCCCTGTTTATTTTTTATTTTTATTTTTTAGTATTTGACCATTTTTTTTCTTTTTTCTTTCAGCATATTATGGGGGTACAAATGTCAAGGTTACGTATGTTGACCATTTAAAATGGATAAGTGCAAACAGCATACAAGTTAGCATAGATGGTTCTTTTATTACTTATAACTTTAATCCTCAAAGCATAGTCCCAGCTGCAGCACAATATCATCATCATTACCTCAGAATCTGTTAGAAAAGTAAATTCTTGTTTTCTACCCAGGGCCTACTGAATCACAAACTCTGGGGATGTGGCTTAGAAATCTATGAAATACCCTGGTGATGATTCTGATGCATGTTAAATTGTGAGAATCATTCCTCTACATGATGAGCTTGGGCAATGGAATATCATTTCTCACAGAACTATTAAATAAATGTATCCACTTTGTTAGTACACTATGAGGGATATTTTATTTGGGTGAAGCACTGATTTAGAGAGCACCAGCTTTCCTTTATTTTTCCTGTGTAGCAGAAAATAAATGTGTTAATTTCAAATTGATTTCTAGGCAGTAATTATTATGTGAGATTTACATAAATATATTCTAAATGTTATGCAGATATATAAAATTCTGATTAAAGCATGCATCTTGATATCCATCTATAAACTGATATTTCAAAAGGAAAACCACATAGTTAAATTTTTGACCCATGCACTATCTTCTAGATGTTTTGATGCACCTTTTGAGATGTAGCTCATTTCAAGGTCTATGCAGTAAAATCAAATTGCACATTTACACAGCCAATGGCTAACTGAATTCCCTCAAGAACAGTGTTAGGCTTTTACATTTGAGTATGTTCTGTGTTCTCCTGCTTTTGCAATGAAGTATGAACAATGACACCTTAATAGCAGCAGAACCATACTTTTACCATATGGGTTACACAACTTTGGACTGTGTCCTTTGGCCACATTTAAAAGCCCCAGCTTAAGAAGATGATTAATTAGGTCAACTTGAACTGGCCATAGACCACGTCTTTTATTAAACATTTTCCTTCAGTGTGATTGACACCTTATTCAGGAAACATGCTAGGAAAGAGCCATTTGGTCACAGTGCTTAACTATTAAAACTGCGCATGGAATTCAAGAAATACAGCCAATGTGCCAACCAAAATTTGATATATAAACACAAAGTGAAGGTTGTTAGCTTCATATTCTATAGTCAATGAAAATCTTTGTTTATTACCTCCAAGTGCATTTGATTTCAAACTTCTTTTTCTGAGTTTTATATATTGACTTTCTTCAAAGATGACAAGGGACTATAGAAAGAACACTTAAACAAACTGTATTTGCTGTAATACTCATAACATTTTGGGAGCAGGAAGTCAAAGTCTAAGAAGGGTAAACAAAAAAAGGGAAAGAGGTGGGAGGTGAAGTGGATCAAGATGATTTTGGCTAGCAAGAGACAAATCATTAACACACCCTGTTCTGAGTCTTGTGCAGTGGAAAACTACTTACTTTATAGTTGGGGAATGAGGGGAAGTAGCATGGATTGATTATGTTGATGGACACCTGGTCATTCTGAAAGCAACAGCCAGTGATCAGTTACTTGGTTATTAAATAAAATTTAATTTTTTGAAGAGTAAATCCAACCTAGTCATTTAGAAAAGGCTTTATATAATGATCGTTTTGTTTAAAACACAAAAATTAATAGTAAGTTTGAAACGATTTTGCTGGCAAGAAAAGCCACTGATGTTTTCACCTTGAGAAGGTAAGATGTAATTCTCGTTTCATGACATCTAGTCTTTCCCACTCTGCCCCACCCTCCATTTGTAGGGGAGTCTTTTGGTCACTTGGAGGGAGCAATCAGTCAAGCTCATGTGATCTACTCTCCTGTGAAAGTTATAGTTAAAAGCAGGACTGGCACTGAACGTGGCAAGATAGGTACATTTTGGGCAAAGTTATTAGTTAAAAGTTGTTTTCACTTGAACTGGTTTCATTTGGAGAAGCATTTTTTAGGTAAAGGCCCTTTAATATCTGGAAGATAAGGTCTCTCTGTGTATGGAACAATCAACCAAGAACTGTTATGTTCATAACATTGCTTGAGCCAGACAGCACACTCTTCCCTGTTATATTTTGATCAGCCTATGGTCAGCAGGGAAGATTGGTGACTTCACCAACAGCACTGTGTTGATGGAGTTCACTGAGAAGTGAATTAGTTGCTATAGATTACCTTTATTATGGAAAATTTACTGGGTTTGATCTCATCTGAAATTAACATCCTTCTAGGCATAAACTGATCCCCAGAAAGGGTGAATTCATTATTTACAACAAAGTGACAATTTGAAGTTTACCATTTCTGTTTATAGGATATCTATAGCTTATTCACCTGAAATAGGAGACATGTTTATTCATAGTGATGTATTACTTGCATCCAAAGATTAATTAAGTTAAACAGAGGCCAATTTGAACTAGCTTGAAGAAAATGAAAACATTTTTATAATGTTAGCTGGGAGGCTTCACAGAACCCAAGTATGGGAATAAAAGTGTACTTCATAAAGGATTTGGAACCCCCCCAAATCTTTTTCTCTCAAATCTCTGGCTTCTTTTTTGCACATTTATTTTACTTTTAATTTTTGGGAAACCAACATGCTGTGCTTCTTAGTTCATATAATTGAATATTGTTTTCTCTTAGATTATATATTTACATATTGTAAATCTAGACCCTAATTTAAAGTCTCTTAGTTCCAATTACACATTCTCAGGAGATAAGAGTCTAATAGGTCCAAGTTAGATTAAGTGTTTATCTCTTGCCTGTTTGATCCCATCCAGGGAAGCAACTATGACTACACAAAGATTTGGTAGGAGGCACATTTAAGAGCAGAGCCTCTTGGCAGGCTCTCAAGAGAAATCCATTACAAGGGATAGAATCAAATAGCAATTGGGAACTGGCAAAACAAAAACAACAAGGAATGAAACAGTACAAACCCCTCCCCTAATAAAATTCTGCTATATTATAATCATTATGAAATGAAAAAATGATAGGTATGTTTTTTTCATTGATTATAATGTACAAGATAATAAAGATGACTGGTAATTTAAATATGAATACTTTTTCATTTAGTTATAGTAACTGAGCTGTTATTAGTATCATATTGCAAATTGCTAGAATTAATTGTATATAAGAATGTCACATATAATGATAAATTAATTTAAAAATGGAATCCAGATTCAGCCAAAATATGCATAATTTCTCTACAGGTCAAAATTATTGTGACATTGTTACTAATTCAGAGTTTGTTTACATGATTACATGTGTAAAATGCTTCAGTTATTAGATAAACAAATTCAGCAAAGTCTCAGGTTACAAATTCAATATACACAAATCAGTAGCATTCTTATACGCCAACCACAGTCAAACTAAGAACCGAATCAAAGACTCAATACCTTTCACAATAGCAACAAAGAAAACAAAATACCTAGGAATATATTTAATTAAGGAGGTGAAAGACTTCTACAGGGAGAACTATGAAACGCTGAGGAAGGAAATAGCAGAGGACGTAAACAGGTGGAACCATGCTCATGGGTAGGCAGAATCAACATTGTTAAAATGTTTATACTACCCAAAGAGATCTACACATTCAATACAACCCCCATTAAAATACCAACATCATTTTTCACAGATATAGAAAAAATAATTCTATGTTTCATATGTAAGCAGAGAAGACCCCATATAGATAAAGCAATCTGAAGCTAAAAGAACAAATTGGGAGGCATCCATTTACCAGACTTCGAGCTATACAACAAGAATATGGTAACCAAAACAGCACGGTATTGGCACAAGAACTCAGTCATAGACCAATGGAACAGAACTGAGTATCCAGATATAAAACCATCCTCATATAGCCATGTAATCTTTAACAAAGTAGACAAAAACAAATACT
>VBSM01000272.1:7197920-7217690 GCA_008086735.1 Cheirogaleus medius | reverse complement strand
CCATCTCATAAAATAAACATGCAGTGAAAGGGTAACACACACATTAGCTGCAAACTGAGTCTGTAGCCAATACAGTATGATGAGAAGGAATACTCAGTATGGCGTGATGTGCGATTGAAGCCATTAGCCATATGGTGCAGTGTGAAGAGGGCCTCTGTGACTGAATAACAGTTGTATCTTATATGGTTTATTAAATAATTATGCAATGGCAAGCAACACTTTTATAATTATTGGCTGTTTTAAAATGTTTGTGTTAATCTAGCTGCATTTACCAGGTTGAAAGATGCCTGTTCTATTAGGTCTCCATGCTTCATATCTGCTTTGTGTATAGAATGGGTGATTGGCTGCCATATTGAAGATTTAGAGCACATTTCTTGTATCATACTGTGTATCATCAAGGTATGCCACAGGGCGTTTAGAAATATAGGGTCACATTCTTTTTAGAGTTGCTTTCCCACCTGCCACCTGTCAGTGTACACACTGTATGCAGATAGAATGTTCTACTTTTATGTAATTTCAGCAGAATGAGACAGGGAAGTATTAAGATATCTAAATGAAAAGCAAAAAATTCAATAAAATATCCAGAAATTTTGTTACATTATGCTATATGGACTCCTAGTTGGATACTTTTTAAAAAAAATTTCAGATATTGCCCTGACACATTTCTATTTATAGTGTTTTTTTCCTCTAAGATAATTTTTATTTCATTCATTTACCTATACCCTATATGGCTTTGCCAGGTGTCTTATACTTTATTAACCAGTCAGGCTACTCTGGCCTACACCACATAGTTACTTAGATATAGTATGCTGGTTCTGCAATGTGGGATTATCAGAGGGCAGGTGGCAATATCGTGGCTAATGCAGAGAAATGGCTGTGATTGTGATACGCCTGCCATGGAACTGCAGGGCAGCTGCATCTGCCACTGAAGGATATGTTGTGGCTCAGTGAAGTATGCTGGAACAACAGCTTACTTGTGGGTGAATAACCTTTTGGCTAATGGAGTTATGGTATCTTTACAAAATGGATTCTATGTTTTCATACACAATTATTTTGAAGACATCTTAGATAGAATTTTTAAAACTTAATTTAGAGTTTGTAAATGATAGTTGGATAAAACCACTGACTAGGGAAGCTAATCCAGATATAATATTGACATTGCAAATAATAGCCATGGGTATCATTGCAAATTTATGCCAACATTTCTCTGCCTCCATCCTTAAAGACTGAAATAGCATTATTATATTCTGACTATCCGTTTTATGGAAGACTGATTTTATCATTATTTTTTGATATGTAATCATTTAAATATGCTCCCTTATGCTAAGTCCTTTTTGATTGTATTCAAAGAGAAAAAATAAAAAAGAAATAAAGAATAGTCATTAGGGCTGTTTGTTAGTATTCTGTCTCCTGTGAGACACATAGTAGGATTGCATTTCCTCACACCCTAGATGTTTATTATAGCTGTGAGACTGTTTTATCTGATGAAAGTTGGGGCAGAAGTCTTCAATAACCAACATACAGTTCACCAGCATGTCTTCCTTTCTGGCACAGCGACCAGGGATACTTCAGCTGGAAAGGTTCACTCAGCCCTGGGTGAGATGACAAGGAGCAGAGCCTCTGGAGAGCATTGTAGCACTAAAATGACAAGGATGTACAGCACAAGGGAGAAATAAATCCACATTGTTTTAAGCCACTGAGATTCTCCAGGTTGTTCTTGTTTGCTACTGACTAATAGAATATAATATCTGTGATTTCACAGATATTTGTATGAGGAAAAGGTTAACTATAAAAACAATATTTAAGTCATTTTAAATAAATAATACCAGGCAAATGAGAGTATTCAGAATCTCTTTCCCTGTTTGTGAGGCAGGTGTTCTGTGATGGTTACCAGTAACCTCCTCAGCTCACTAGGGACCTTGGTGTGGTCGAGACAGTTATAATTCTCTCTTCTTTCATTACTGGTTGGTTCACCTAAGTGATTAATATAAATATTATCATTTTCATGTGATGGAATGAAGTTTGGGAAGCACCGGTATATGTGATATGTGGTATGGCAAAAATCATGCAGATGGCATGTGTGAAGAGCAAAAGTTTTGAAAATATCAATGAAACAACTTTTTAGGAGAAAGTAAAATACTATTTAGGACTTGTTATTTATAAATTGATCAAATTTAGCAAATAATTACTAGTTTCTTCTTTACTTTGCTTGAGTACACATTTGCTAATTCATCTATTCATCCAGGCAGCCAGTAATCAAATGTTTTTGAGTGTCTACTGTATGTTATAGGAATTGTGCAAAATGGTGAGGATAAAAAAGATGAACCAAAGTCCTAGACTAAAAAGTATTGAAAAAGGATTTGAATCTAGTGGTGTAGAGAGAGAATGTGTGCACATGTATAAAGGCTGTATTTGTTTATAGCCTTGTCAAAGGTTTCCCGCCAAGGTGGTTTGTCCTTTTCTTACCATCAGGCTATAGGCATGATGTTGGGCTTCAATCCATTGTTAGGATTGCCTGAGTTTGAGATCACATTCAGATCCCCTCCCAAAGAGTAAATTTTCTCCCCAGTGGGTATATATGTATGCATATCAACACATATAAAACATATGGGAGGAAAAAATACTGTTCTGATGCAGTGTTTTTTTCTTTTATGGAATGGAGTTGGGTTGAAAGAAGGAGAGTGAAATTTGAGTTGGTATTAAAAGGGATTTTAGCTTTGTTGAAATATTTTGTTTTTCAGGAATAATTTCTTCAGATATTAATTATGTACTTAAAGTTCATTTAAAAAGAAGGTCACAGTCATTTTTATGGGCAACTTTATTTAGATGTCAGGCTTGATGCTACACTTTTTTAAACAGTCATTTTGCCTCAGAGGACCCTTGATTCTAGGCCTGCTTAGTAACACCTTTCTGCCTTGTACTGTCACTAAATAACTTGCTCCTTTATTTTTTTATTTGTCAAATAAGAGCAGGGGTTACACTAGGTTGGGTACAAGGTTTTTGTGGTTCTATATATGTTTTGATTTCTTTAGCTTGTGGGGTTGCTAATAGGAAAATCTGATTCTCATCTTGTTTTAGGGGTAGGTATATGTGAAAACTGAAATTCTGTGAGTTAAGTCCACTATCGCATAGCTAGGGACAAAATCACAAGTAGAACTATGTCTTTTGGTTTCCTCTTTCAGAGGTTTCTTATGTAATGCCTTGGGCAATCTCTCATCTGTTGACCAAAATACCCTGAAGCTACTTGGGTCTATTTCTCAGTGTATGATATATTGTTTCAAGTGATCTGAATTTACTGACATATGGAATGAGATATGGCACTAAATGTTTGTATTCATTATCAGATTATATACAATGCTTGATTCCATAATTTTTTCTCAGTCTGGTATTTCCATTTTGTGTACATGTATGTGTACAATGAATGACATAAAAATACTAACAGGTGTCTGTGACTTCCTCTTTCTCACTCTAAAGAAAAGAAACATCTTAAAACAACATGGGAATATAGGTAACAATGTATTTCTTACTGTGGTCAATACACAGTAAAGGAAGGGAAAAGAGAAAATAGAACTAGGGGGTATATATGAGAAATTCCTGGGGTAATAAATAAAGATTGTATACATGGCATCTCTATTCTTTCACTTCCTAAGAGTATTCTGAAAATTAATGCCCAAGAATATTTGGTGTGGCACATAAGGAAAGCGTCTTTATTGCACAAATATATGCTTAAGTAATATTAAATATAGAAATAAGAAAACTTTGAAGAAAGAGGCAGAAGTTCATGACAAGTTATATAAAGCTTCTAATGATGGCAAACATTTGCATTCTAAGCCTTTCTCCCCCATTATAAACAACCTGATTTTCATTGTTGGAAGCAGCTGGCAGAGACTGCTGAACCAGTTATTTTATTTTATCAGACATTGCTAGCAGAGATATCACTTTCATTTTTGCCAGCATTTGTAGTGTAAATGAGAAGCAACCTATCGTAAAATAACGCTAAGAAGATCAAAGGAAGCAATACCAACTACCAACCTAAAATCATTCTGGGAAAATGTTTTTTTGATTATGGTTAATAATGTAATCAAGCAAGAAACCTGCCTAGAAGTTGGAGTTACAGCAAAATTACTACTAATATTACAGGATACCTAATCGGAAGTAATATTGCAAGAATGTTAAGGACATATGAAAACAAGTGACTAATAAAATATTTATAGACAGCTATATAGTTTTGAATAGAGTACTATGTATATTTTCTCAGAAAAACAAACCAGGGTTACAATTGAAGATTTATAATTAAGGCAGGAAGAAGGAAGCATAAAAGGAAGAAAACTAAAAGGGTCATTAAAAAAAAATCTTTGATTTCATTCTTTAAAGACCAATTACTTTTCTGTCCCCTGTAAGAAGAAAAAAAAATTCTTCTTAATAGCAAAATCATTCTAAGACTTTTCTGATTCATTTTATATTTAGCAGATTACAGCTTTAGTCATCAGTAGTAAAGAGCCTCACAAACTGACAGACCTGAAATCACATCCTTTGATTGTAATTGACAGAAAAAGCATTTAAGGTAAAGAAAAAAATATTTTATTCATCTTTGATTACACTGTGATGTGATTTGGTGACACAATACAGCTGGGAACTGAGGCAAGAAAGGCAATAATTCCTACTTGAGGGTTTGACATGATGTAGGCGTTTAGTCGTCTTCATACCAACGCCTCCAGCTACAATAGTGTCCTTGATGGCGGCTAGACAAATAGATATACAGAGTGTTAGAATTTAAAAGGCAAACAGCTCTAAAATAACATTTCTTAAGGCAATGTAGTTCAGCATTAAATGCTTGACAACTGCACATTTGACTGGACATCAAATTATATCTATTCAATTTAAACATCTTACTGTACAAAAATATCCTCATTTAAGCAACATTTCCTTAAAATAATGGAAAATAAATGGTTTACATACAATATTTCTTTAAAGAGATACATGCCTTTTTATTTTATTTTTTTAAGATATCAGTTACTGTGAGTGTATACTTCAACCTATCCATAGGGATTGGGGTTTTATTTTTATACTTTATTTGATAGTTCTCTTCATTCCCTACTCTGACTCATTCATTTTCAGGTAGAATATTTCCATTAATGTTTTGGATTTTTACTAATAGAAGTATATGTAGTTATGACTGTAAATAATGTCAGACAGTTGGCAAAGTAATACATAGAGTATCATATTTATTTCCCTGCAAAATATTTATTTCATTAAATAAATTTATATTCTAGGATTTGAATAATGACCTTGAAGTTTGATTCTGTACCTTCAGTGCCTTAATGTAAATAATTTTTCTGTGTTCATTTACAAGTGACTTCCTAATGTCAGATTTTAAAAGACCTGAGACATAAACTAACCAAGAGTGTATATTTTATGAAGAAATGAAAAGATATTATAAAATGTGTAAAATAAATCTATAATATACAGTTAATTTACTAAATTTTCTTTCTAATCAGAGGTTTGAAGAGTTTATATTTATATCTTAGAGCCACATAAGATCTCTAAGACTACTAGGAAAGAAAATATATTGCTTAGCAATATTTTTACTGATTTAAAAAGATACCCTGAATGTCATAAATGTGTGTATGGGTAGCAATAAAGAGAATTAAATGAATATCCACCTGAGAATGACTTATGATGGAGTTACATTTTCCAAACGAAGATTATGAATTGTCAGTGCATGATGATATTTATATATGTAAATCAAGTATTTGAATCTGCAAGTTAATTGTGTCTAGAAATGTCAGACTAATTATCAACTCTCATGTTGCATTTACCTGAATGCCCCCAAAGCTGTTTAATACTAAAAATTTCAATTTACAGAAGGTTGTTTTAGTTATTACAAATGGACTCTATGAATCATACCTTTAAGAGTAATGTAGATATCATCTTCACAAATATGGGTGCAAGCTAGACAGTTGTTTCAACATCCTACAAAAAAACACGTCCAGTATTCTTCCAGTTTAGCTAAGAGTTTTGGATTACCTTGTTGTAAGTTCAAGAGAATATAACTTATCAGAAGAATGATTTAAATTATTATCTGAAAGCACCTATATAAAAATGTTTTGAGATGAGTAATAATTATAGACATTACCATACACACTATTTCCTCCGTGGAGATTGACTTATATTTCATTGTGTGCCAATATTTGTTCTTAATGCCAGATAAATAATTTTGACCCTCTTTTTTTGGGGGGGTTGATTTATTTAGAAATCTTTTTTTATTTGTTTGGATGTAGATATATTTACTATTGGAACCATATGGAACTTTTAAGACATAATTAACCAACTGAAGCTTTTAAGACATCATAGAAATACATGTGATATCAGTTCATGTACAGCATTAGATAGATGGTTTTCATCCTTTTTCATAAATGTAGAACTTAGTCTTTGTATTAACACTCTTTTCCATATATATGTGTATACCTTGTGTGTATTTGTGCTTCTGAACATTTTGAAAGCAAAAAGGAGGAATAGTGGTATACTTGTTGGGACCCCAATATTCCCATTTTAGTTTTGACCAACTTCATTTTTTTATTAAGAATGGAAGAGTTTGCTAAACTATTTGATTTTTTTTTCTTTTTAAAGTCACCTGGATTTTCAGTTTTTTACCCTATATCATTTCACCAAAGTCAATTCAATACAGACCCTTTACAGAGATTTCTGCAAATAGCATTTGAGGACTTTTTATACGAAGCACTTATCCCAAATTTTGACTTCAGTTAATCGTCCACAAAGCAGTTATCTATCATGGAAAAATAATTTTGGGAAAACCAAGGAGGCTTAGATTGCTGAACCATTTTTACTATTTAGAGGTGTCTTTCACAAAATGTTTATCTGCAGTTCCAAAATTCACTCATGTAAAAATAGAGTTTTTATCAAACCATTTTATTCAGTATTGCCATTTATACATAGTCAAAATAGCATAGTCAAATGTAGGAAAATATTAAAACTTTATTGAAATACTTGTATATTTTTCATAATTCCTTAATACATCTTTATTATGGCTAAAACAATGTGAAAATGAAGAAGAGATTCATCTTCTGTCGTATCTGTAATGTCCAGCCATCAAAATTTTATTTAGTATTTAAAGATGCAGAAAATAATCCTAATCTTTTTATAATCTTCATTTTGTTGACTATTCAGAGATGGGTATTTTTTTTTAGTAAGTTTCCTCCAGGCTAGAACTCATACTTTTAAATCAGAATAAAAATTGTTATATATGACAGATCCAATTATTTAAAGATATTAACTCTCATATAGATTAGTTTAGTCTTTTTCAAAAGGTTTTTGTACATTTAGGAATTTAAAAGATATATTGCTTTATAAGTATTGAATACTGAGGTTCAGTATTTGTTATTGAAATTTTATAATTATAAAGCCTTAATAAACTCCTCTTAATTATAAATTGAAAATATTTGATTTTATCATTTGTATTTGTAAACTAGAATGAATTGAATAGAAATATTTATCATAAGATTTTTATTTTAAATAAGTGAATTGGAAGTAGGAGAGAAAATAACTTTAACAGTGATTATTTAAATTGGTGTATTTTCTTTCTTAAGATCATTCCACATAGATACAAATGGCATGATTCCCAGAAATTCCATGCGCTGATCAGTAAAGACATTATCTGCTTCACTAAGTATTTTGTCCTATTTACTTTCATGCAATTACATGTAGACTTTGCCAGAGAATCAATAAAATAATTATTTGAAAAATTAGATTATCATGTTGAGGCTAGACTATCCATATAAGCAAATTGAAATCTTTTATAATAATAATGTTCTCAATGGTTTTCCACCTTAAGCAATGATTTAAAAAATATGCGATATTCCATATATACTAAATGATGTCTGAACTCTCCTTCTGATCAAATTTTAGGAAAAAATAAATTGAAGAATAAAACTATGTTGCACTAATTCAAAAATATGATTTGAAACACTTTGCAACAGGTGTGCTACTGCTTATGATATAAAACAGAGTTTGATATTTGAAAAGTGAAAGAGGATGTGCATAAGAAATAGCCAAATTATTCATCACTCTTGACCTATTAATATGGAGATATGTTTCAGTCCACCTGGAAAATGATGTTGTTATTTTTCTCAGATGTATTCAATTTCATGGTAATATTTTCTTTCTAAAAATATATGATCCTGCACAAGCTAACCAATAAATCCAGTGCTCAGTGCCATTTTGGCACAAAAGGCAAATTGTTACACCTCTGGATCTCTGTATCATCTTATAGTAATCTCATAATGATAAGTAATATTTGAATCTAAAGGAGATAGACTAGTATATGTTTATGCTTTGAAATTATTAAATTTGCTATGCTGGTACTATGTTTTTAGGATACATTAAAAATAAGTTCTTGACAATTAAAAAAAGTGTTATGGCTACAAAAATGAAATCCTTAAAATTAACATTTGAATGATAAGCAATTTTGGGGGTAATTATAGTTCACTCTCTACATTCAATGCATTTTGATATATGGATAATTGCTCCCAGTAATATCCTTTAGTTGAATTTTTGTAATAACAATAACAATTTATTGCAAAATTAATTCCTTGGCACAATTTAACATTTAGTGATGTGAAGTCAAAATGAATTGATTTTACTACAGAACCCTTGTGCTCTGGTTTTCTATGTTCAAATACTAATTGGTTATTATAGGTCACTTTAGAACTTAGTTTAAAAATAAATTAAATTGGTTTCAAGGTACATTTAGTAGAAATAGCTTGATATTTTCAGCTCATGGGGTTTTATTTAAATAAAAAATGGTAAAGTAATGCAATCATCATTGGTTATAAAAGTGATGGATGAATTGAAAACATTTTTGAATCAGGTCAATGGTACTGATGATTAGTACATTGTTAATCAAGTTCCTCAGATTGCTATCAAATGCTTTAGCTCTTTTGCTCAGGCTGGTGAGAGGATCATGAATATTAAAGACATTCAAATGGATGTGCTCTCATGTAATATGGAGTATCACAAATGAAAAGACTAAATGAGGGCAGACTGTGACTCTATGTACTAATATCTGTCTTAAATAAAGAGGAATGCCTAATCAATTTTCTTGCTAACAAACAGCAACCAAATAGAACAACTTCTTCTTGTTCTTCTTCTCCTCCTCCTCCTCCTTTTCTTCCTCTTCTTCCTTTTCTTCCTTCTCTCCTCCTCCTCTTCCTCCTCCTTCTTCTTCTTCCTCATGTATGTCTTAATAACATTGACAAACTAATATACATGGTGCACAAAAATATTTTTTCTTTTAAAAAATATTTTTAAATGTAATATTAATACTTAATAAGGTGTAGTAGCTACAATTTAAAAGATGCCAATTAAAGATTGGGATACAATGCATTTGCACAGTTTATATTGTAATATGTTTTAGAGTCAAAGAATTAAAACTGTGCTGAGAAATGTATTCTTGAAAGACAGATATGATAATACAATGCTTTTTAAAATTTGTGACAATCCCCTTATGCTTTTTAAATCATGCTATAAGAAACATGATATTATGTGTTAGAAATGTGTTAATTGATATTAACTACTACTAAAAGCAAAATTTAGTTTTTTAAAGATAAATGGAAGAAAAAATTATCTATAGATATCTCTAAATATTTAATTTAAGGATTATATTACTCTTAGAATTTAGATTTTTTTCCGTGTGGGTATCTGTTAGCAAGAAATTATAACATATAATGGAAACATTACATATATATGTATACTATAGAAATAAAATAACACATTTATAAATGACTAAATTAATACGCAGGCATACCTCATTTTATTGCACTTTGCAGATACTATGTTTTCTACTACAAGTTGACACAACCTCGCATCAAACTGGCCTATTAGCACCATTTTTTTTAACAGCATATACTTATTCATGTCTCTGCATCACATTTAGGTAATTTTTGAAATATTTCAAACTTTTTCATTATTATGCTGTTATGGTGATCTGTGATGAGTGATCTTTGATGTTGCTGTTGTACAATAATTGTTTTGGGGTTCTATGATCTGTACTCATATGAGATGGTGAACTTAATCCATGAATGCTGCTTGTGTTCTGATAGCCATTTCTCTCTCTCTCTCTCTCTCTCTCTCTCTCTCTCCCCCCCCCTTGGGACTCCCTATTCCCTGACACACAAAAATATTGAAATTCAGCAATTAATAACCATACCAGGGCCTCTAAGTGTTCAAGTGAAAAGAAGAGTCACACATAGAGCAGGGCTGGGCGAGAAAGAAAAATTGAAAAAAAGAAAAGAGTCATACACCTCTCACTGTAAATCAATCAAAAGCTAGAAATGATTAAGCTTAGTGACAAAGATATATCAAAAGCTGAGATTGGCTGAATGGTAGGCCTCTTGCACCACTTAGCCAAGTTTTGAATGCAAAAGAAAAGTTATTTAAGGAAATTGAAAGTGCTACTCCAGTGACCACACAAATGATAAAATAGTGAAAAAGCCTTATTGCTATTGTGGAGAAAGTTTGAGTGGTCTGGATAGAAAATGAAATCAGCCATAACATTCCCTGGGGCCAAAAGCTAATCCAGAGCAAAGCCCTATCTCTCTTCAATTCTATGAAGTTTGAGAGAGGTGAGGAAGCCACAGAAGAAAAGTTTGAAGCTAGTAGAAGTTGGTTCATGAGTTTAAAGAAAGGAGTCATCTCCATAACGTAAAAGTGCAAGAAGAAGCTGCAAGTGTGAATGCAGCATTATCCAGAAGACCTAGCTAAGATCATTTATGAAGATGGCTACATTAAATAGACTTTTCAATATAGATAAAACATTTTTCTATTGGAAGAAGATGCCATCTAGTACTTTTCTATTATAGCTACAAAGAAGTTATCATCTTGTTTCAAAGCTTTAAAGGACAAGCTGATGCTCTTGTTAGGGGCTAATGCAGCTGATGACTTCAAGTTGAAGCCAATGCTCATTTACCATTCTGAATATCCTAGGACTCTTGAGAATTGTGCTACATCCACTCTTTTTATGCTTTATAAACAGAACAACAAAGCCTGGATTGACAGCATATCTGTTTACAGCATGGTTTACTGAATATTTTAAGCCCACTGTTGAGACCTATTGCTCAAAAAAAAATTCCCTTCAAAATATTAATATTACTGCTCATTAAAAATAACCCTGCTTACCCAAGAGCTCTGATGGAGATGTACAGGGTCATTAATGTGTTTTCATGCCTGCTACCACAATATCCATTTTCTAGCCCATGGATCAAAAGGTAATTTTGATCAAGTTTTACTACTTAAGAAATAAATTCCATAAAAGTAGTTATAAATAGTGGTTCCTCTGATGGATCTGGTCAAAGAAAACTGAAAATCTTCTGGAAAGGATTTACCATTCCAGATGTCATTTAGAACATTCTTAATTCATGGGAAGAGATCAAAATATAAATATGAACAGGCATTTGGAAGAAGTTAATTTCAAGTCCATGAATAACTTTGAGGGATTCAAGACTTCAGTGGAGGGAGTACCTGTAGATGTAGTAGAAATATCAAGGGAATTAGAATTAGAAGTGGGAACTGAAGATATGACTGAATTGCTATAACCTCATTACAAAACGTTAATGGATGAAAAGTTGCTTCTTATGGATGTGCAAAGAAAGTGGTTTCTTGAGATGAGATCTACCCCTTGTGAAGATGTGAACATCGTTGAAATGACAACAAAGGCATTTATAATATTATAGAAACTTAGTTGATGAAGTAGTGGCAGGATTTGGGAGGATTTTCAAAGAAGTTCTATTATGTGTAAAATGCTATCAAACAGCATGGCATGCTACGAAGAAATTTTTTGTGAAACGAAGAGTCAATCAGTGCGGCAAAATTGATTGTTGTCTTATTTTAAGAAATTGCCGCAGCCACCCCAACCTTCAGCAATCCCCACTCTGTTCAGTCATCAGCCATCAACATCGAGACAAGACCCTTTACCACCATAAAGACTGCAGCTCACTAAAGGTCAGATGATTGATAACATTTTTTAGCAATAAAGTATTTTTCGTTAAGGTATGTACATTGTTTCTTAAACATAATGCTATTGCACACTTAATAGACTTCAGCATAATATAAACATAACTTTTGTATGCACTGGGGAATCAAAAAATTTGTGTAACTTGCTTTATTGCAATATTTGCCATATTGTGGTGATCTGGAACTGAACCTGCAATATCTTTGAGGTATGCCTGTATAACAAAATTGACTAAAGTAAGGGTATGATATCTTTAGCATTTAAATTAACATAGTTTAGTGCTGTAATTGAATATAGACAAATTTAGGAAGAAGAAATTTCGATTTAATATGGGTTGAGATATTAGGAAAATAGACTCCTAAAGGAAAAACATCATTTGGAGTAAGAGAAGGTTGGCAATGAGAACTTTTCAGAGAGATCCAAGCCTCGTGAAAGTATCTGGTAACCCTGAATAGTTGGGGATGAGTAGACAACATAGGGTACCAGGGATTTGCTGTTGAAAATGGAGGAGATAAAATGGAGAAGTACAGGGTGATTTTTACAAAGCATAGATGAAAAGCCACTGAATATACCAGCTTATGAAGTATGGAGAATATTCATTAAAAGCCCAAACACACTGGGAAAACGATTGAAGTTTCAGAGAATTTATAGCATAATAGAATGGCAGAATTAGTGAACCACAACAGAATTTGGGTAACTACTTTGTTCAGATAAGTCATTTTTTCAGCTAAGAGCAGTAAGACTCTGAAAAATTAAGGATCCTGATCAAGTTATTAATGGTAGGGTTAAGATTAGCATTAAGTTATTCTGATATGCAATCTAATCTAAATTTTCCCTTAATATTTAAACACCATAAATTTAGAACAAAACTAGAAGTTGAAAATGTACAAATAAATATCTACAAACATTCTTTGAGGAAAAGTATTACTCTACATGAGAAAATATAACAGAAAGACTAATTTTATAAGAGTAGCAGTTCTATGATTTAAAAAGATCTCTCTAAGAAATTAATATTTAAGTCAAAACTTTAAGATGAGAGTGGGTGCAGTCACTCATACCTATAATCCTAGCACTTTGGGTGGCTGAGGCAGGAGGATGGCTTGAGCCCAGGAGTTTGAGTTAGGCAGATAAAAAATGAGGAGAAAGTATCAATATTTGGAAAACTCTGGTTTTTAGGGTAAGAAAGGTAGGAAAATAGCTGGAATGTGACCAATAGAGATTTTTTAAAAATGAAGTATACTAACATATGTGTTAATGCTAATAACAAGAACACAGGGCTATAGTAGGGGAAAAGAAGTTGAAAATCTTCAGAGAGGGAGGACTGACAAAAGGAGGATTCAGTAAAAAAAAGTAGGAGAAGGATTTCAAGTTATAAGCACTCTCTCCATTTTAATTAGAAAAGAGAAAAAAGGTGGAAATTAAGCTAAATTTGTATGGTAGAAGGTTGAAAGCTGTCATATCTAATTGTTTTTATTTTTTTTGATGAAAAGCGTTGTAATATTTTCTATTGAATATAAGGGGATAAAGGGAAGTTGGATATTCATAAAAATGAAGAAAGTATAAAATTATACATGTGAAGAGAGGAAAAACAAACTGGTAAGATTACTAAGCAGTGAGTAGTGTTGAACAGAGGGTAGCGGTCATGAATTGATAGTGAACCAACCTGCCCATCTGAGGTTCATAACCTTTTGGAATAAATGGACCTATAGCTAGCTATTCCATAGCAAACCCAAGACTTGAAGAGATTCTTGAAAGCCCAATGTGTAAGGCATGATCCTTTTATGTTTAAGGAGATGTATCTTTTGCTTCTCTTTTACTGTGATTATCTTGAAGCATTCCGATTCTCTAAAACAACACAAGTGAAAGATTCTGCAGGCACCAAGATAAAGTGGAGAATACTCAGTATTTTGGGGCTACTTCTCGTATTGCCTTTTATTGAGCTCTCAGATCCAGTTTGTATTGATTAAAATAGAGTTAATACAGTAACAGTAATCAAAATTTAAGAGCAGATAATGCTGTGACTAATGAATGTAGAATAGAAACTCATAAACATAATCCACAATACCAGTAGTGTAGCTCTTAGGTTATTCTTGCTTTTATTGGTTTATTGGTAGTTCAACTGACATTTGAGAAGGGATAGCAAAAATCCAGAAATTTCAAAATGCCTGAAAATATTTGGAAAGTTAGTATCTTGAAAAATTTCCATAAAATGTTGTTGAAAGTAACTGTGAACTCTTGATTGAAAAGTATACTGCTTCCACAATGTAGCCCAACAATAATTTATTTTGAAAGCTGTAATTCACTTTTGACATTATCATTTGAAACCTTGGATGCTTTCAACTGTAATGATTGGCTCTGAGTTACAATAGATTTTCTGAGAACATTACTTCTTAATAACAGCAGTAAAATGTGTGGAATCACATAGCTTAAATCCAAAGCACCCAATGACATAAATCAAAATAGCAATCTATCATTAAAAACATTGTAATCCTTGGGCTACAAATGAATAAGGGAGGAAAAAGAATTTTAAATAAAATAACTGTGAGATTTCACTGTTTTAAGTAGTCTAAAGCATCATGTGCCTTAGCCAAACACTGTGGAACAAAAAAAGGAAAAGGAAGAGGAAAAGGATAGGGAGATTCAAGTGCTCCGTCTTGAGCCTTTAGATAGCACTTAAAGATTCTAGGCTGTTTTAACTCAGTCTAATGTGTAAGTTTGGAATTTAGTGTGGGGCTTCTTTAGCCTGGGGGTTTACAAAAATAGAAATCTAGAGGATGTTAATGTCACCTGTACCTAACTTGTGATACAGTCCTCAAACAGTATTAAAGATTATATAGGAATAAAGAGATTTATATTTCATTTTTCCTATTCTCAACATGATTATTTCAGCACAGGATTTCTTACTATGAAAAGCCTCCAGGATTTCCTATGTATTATTATAGATGATAGGGAATAGGGACTGAATACTTAATAGGAGATAAAGTTCTCACTTTCTCCACTTTCCCTCTTTTGCTAGTGATAGCTGGTTGAATTTGGAATATGTAGAATTAACATATGTTACTTTGCCAGAAGGACTTCTGTTGAAGAAGTTTTTAGAGCAGTTCTACAGAACAGAAAGCTCATTACTTTTGCCTAATTAAAACAAGGAAGCAAACAGTAGAAATTAAATAGCAGGGTGGTGTCACATGACAATCCCTTATTAGGGACTCCCCCCTACCAGGTTTCTGGACAGTACCTCTCCACTGCTGAGGCCAACTTCTGTGAGTTTCCACTTAGCCAAGCTGCACTCGGCATTGAGTATGTGACTCTAGCTTTACTAGACTGTATATTGAACCATAATCTCACTCAGTTTTTAGAGAAAAAAGAAAAGAGGCAACTGCTTAGGTGACAGAATTGAATATTCCATATGAGGGTTAGGGAAACTGGAACTGTTTATGGGGAAATTTGTGAACTGATAGGAAAATTTGAAATGGATATTACTAATGACATCTTCCCTTTCCCTGAGGACCAGGAAGTTAAGAACTAGTGAGGGAGAGAATGAAATCAATTGGAGTAGTTGTGGGAAGCAGAGAGGAAGAGGAAAGAACATTCAGTAAATAAAATATATTGGGGAGAAATAGAAGAAAAGAAAGAGAGGAAAAGAAAACTGAGGGAATGCAGTGGAGAACACTGAACAATGCTTGGGCTGTCAACCTTTTGTTTCAAACCTCTTGTATACATGAATCTTAATCACAAAATCTACTGCTACCCTAAAGCAAGAAAAAAAGAGTTTATTAAAATTTGATGTTGTATAGCTTAAAAATTGTCCCTTCGGATAAATGCCTAATATGCATAATAAATACTTTAATTTCATTAACCAGGTATATGTGTGTGTGTGTGTGTGTGTGTGTGTGTATGTGTTTTCTCGCTAAAAGCAATGCACAGTTGCATCCTGATATATCTATTTAGCAGATCTACAAAGAAACCCTCAGTTGATTAATGACATTAGTCTTCAATTTGGGAGAAAAATCTGCTTG
The DNA here is from genome assembly GCA_008086735.1 of Cheirogaleus medius. Lineage (NCBI taxonomy): Eukaryota > Metazoa > Chordata > Mammalia > Primates > Cheirogaleidae > Cheirogaleus > Cheirogaleus medius. The sequence goes on along the minus strand of VBSM01000272.1, from coordinate 7,201,649 downwards.
GATAATTTAAAACCTTTCCTAATGAATCTTTGTACATCTTTAATATTGGAAGGTTGCATGGCCTTCATTAAGCAATGTATGTAGACCACAGAGGAGTCAACAGAGGGAGCCCTGCATGAACATTTCATTGCAAGAGATTGAGACCCAAATTTGACTTCAGCACATTATTCTCATTTTTGAATGCTTCCTGCCTATTTGTTTTTCTAGTTTTGACAGTTTAACGATTTAAATAGACTTTATCATGTAAAAGAAATGCCATTTATCATTTAATTTAGAGAATGTCTTCCTTTTCTCTGACTCACATATTCTCTTTATGTGAGGTTTCTTTTATTTGGTGTATCATCTTCAAAATTATTTCATTATAGACATGTCTGCAAAGTATCAGTGAAATATCATACTTGGGGATATTGTGCCATAAATCTTTAAATTATTAAAATAGTAAGGTAAATCTTATAAAGGTCTGTTTTCAAACTGGAGTGTGTACTCTTTTTGCTTTATCACTTGGGGGTAGCCCTGGGTACTGGAAACTGTAGCATAAAAGTGGCATGTTGTCTGGGAGTGTTTATGTTACCCTATAGGAAATAATTTCAAACTAAATAATTATATTACAACAAACTCAGATGTGTTAGGGAATAGAGTATAAAACTAACTTACATTTTTAAACTAATGCATGAGATGTCAAATAAATTTTATAGTTAAGGCAGAGATTGGCTCTTTTGTTTTTAGGGTTCTTGTTCAAAAAAGTAATACAAGCACTGCTACAGTACCTAAGAATTATAATTTATTATATAAGTCACTTCTAGGAAACTAAATTATACTCTGATACTCTGAGAGAGTTGTCCTCATTACAGGGACAAACATTTTCCAATTGAAACAAAATTTGTAGTTGATTACTCAGATAAGTAGGCTTGAAAAACAAAAAAATTTCTTTGCTGATACAATTAATGCAGGCAGGTAATAGATTACTATAGCATAGATATCTTGAACTAAAAGCATTACTCACATTGGTTATTTTCAATTCAACACCCGAGTATTTGTCTTGTCTACTGTTTATCAGCTAACTTAGACAGTACAAGAGGCAGGAAACATGTGGTTAAGTGGCTTTGACATTTTTAATCCTTGGAGTATACACAATTTTCTAGGATCTTTTTATTTCACTATACATAGATACAGTATTAACAACAAAAGTTTTCATTAGATTCATAAAAGAAATGATAATGGTATATAAAACAGATAAATTTAAACTTTGCTAAATTTAAGTCTCCTTCCTCCCTCCATCCTTCCCTTCTTCCTTCTCCCCTTCCTTCCTTCCTTCCTTCCTTCCTTCCTTCCTTCCTTCCTTCCTTCTTTCCTTCCTTCTTTCTTTCTTTCTCTTTTTATAGCCTTGGCTATTATTCTCTAAGGACATTAATATAGAGCAGGGAATAACAACATTTTAAAATATATCAAATGCTTGCAAATATTAAAAAGCAATTTTTCACATAACATTCACCTTTCTAAATTCTTAGGTAAAGATAAAAGTACTTCTTTTGTTATTTAAATATATTTAAAGCAAGTCAATCTCCTGAGAAAATTAATATTAATTTTATTTTTCTAAATATTAGGACTTTCTTAATCCCATCAAAAGGAAATGCATTTTAAACCTTCTTAATTTTAACAGGGTTATTATTTTGCATTGTAAGCAACTCATGTATGTAATCTTCAGCCTGACAGACTGGCACCAATAGAGACTGGTTAAATCAAATATTTCTGTGACCTATAATTTTAAGAGCAGAAGAATTCTAGTTCTGATTTACAAAGCTTTTCTGTATCTTGTCTTCCATGTAATTTTCAAATCACAAAACCAATGTCGGTTTCTGTCAAGTCTTTCTCTTACACAATCTCTCAGAATTAATATGTATCTTCTAAAGTAGAATCTGCTATTAAAGTGCTTTCTTCTTATTCCAAAGCATTATGTGGATTTTTCTGCTCTTAAGCATTGGCATTTAGGGAGATGTTTAGTCACATGACATACCAATCCTTCCATATCTCCTCTTCCTTTCCTCTGAAGCTGAAAAGGAATGTGAAATGATACCCAGCTTACATCTGCTGTCCATGCCTCACCACCTATCAGCTTCCCAGACCACATGCCTTTGTTCCTCCTCCTAATTCACGAGTACTGGAGTTCATAGCATTCTCTCTCACACATTTGTCATTCTATCCCTTTCATATTGATATTTCCATTTTTCCTTCAAACTTCAAAGTCATTCACATATATCTTGGATAATGGTGTTCAGAGTAATGTTAAATAAAACTGAATGAGTTTTTATCCTTGTAAAATATGTTGAAGGCGTTATTTCGCTCAGAGACTAGCTGTTTTCTTGTGTATAAGGTTTCAATTTTGGGACTTTGCTGAAGTAGACAAATACCTAGCTTATTAGAATTTTGCATCATCCTGTGAATTCTTTTCAGTCAGTTAAAAATTTTTACCGGACATCCTGGAAGAACAGTATGATCCAAAAGCCAGATTAGCCATCAGTAGTCAAAAGTGCTATTTTAGGCTCTTGTATCACTCCTTATTCAGTGAAATTCTTGATGCTTGTATTTCCCTTCCTCAAAAGTGGTTTTTCTTCTGTTACTGAAATTGCTATATCAGAAGTTACTGGTGCCCTTTATGTACAAATTGAATGGCTTCTTTCTTGCTTATTAACCTGATGGACATTAACATTTGACATTGTTGCCCATATTGAAACTCTCTCCAACTTTTCTTTTCCTGTTCTCTTCCTTTCTTATTCCTTCTCTATTATCTTTTTGGTTCTCTCCTGTCTTGTAACACTTAGTGTAGGTATCTCTCAAGGAATTTTTTTACCTTTGTTTCTTTTCTCTACATTTTTTCCTTGACTACCTTATTTATTTTCACCACTTCAACCTAAATCTTTAAACAGTGTTTTTCTAAATTGATATCATCAGCCTTGAATAATCTCCTAATTATATTTCTGATGATTTGTGACATATTCTCTAATGATGTTCTAGTGGCATCTTAAATGCAAAATATTTTCAAATACCTCATTCCCCAGTATCTAATTTCTAGAACCCATTCTTATTTCTTATTGCCAGATTATTCCTTGTAATGTAATTAGGTTACTTCCTTTCTTCAAAACTTCCAGTGGTTTTCAGAATGCCTTCTTGCTTTCCTCTGAACATGAGATAGACTTTCCCTTTTTTATATTTTGCCTGATCTAGTTCCCATAACTCTGTGTTTACTCTCTTTGTAGTTGAGTATAAAGAGCTTTCAATTTTTCAAAATGCAGTTATTTATTCTACCCTTTATTTTCTTAATCAAGTGATATCTTTACTAAAATGTGGTTCTTAAAACTCTTATGAAAACTATGAAAACAAAATACATATGGAAACATAGTTTTATAAGCAGATTTCTTTGATATTAAGAAGCATACTTTTATCATAATTTTAATGTCCCTGAAATTGAGAAGCAGTTTATCATAGTTGAAGCTGCCTTGGGTTTGTCAAAATGCAGCATTTATTCTGTATTAAATTGTTAAGGCTTTTGGGAATAGAAAATATTTTAAATTTTTTAACTCCCATATTTCCTTTTCATAAAAATCTATTGAATTATGTATGTATATACCCATCCCCTCCTCCCCCCTCCCATCTGCCTGACGCCTGATAAATGGTATTCCTATATGTCCACTTAAGTGTTAATCAGTTAATACCAATTTGCTGGTGAGTACA
>VBSM01000272.1:7166321-7195345 GCA_008086735.1 Cheirogaleus medius | reverse complement strand
TCTTTTCCCCAGAGTATATTTTTGTCTGCTTTGTTAAAAATAGATTTGTGGTAGCTATACTGTTTTATTTCTGGATTCTCCATTCTGTTTCATTGATCTATATGTCTGCTTATATGCCAGTACATGCTGCTTTGGCTATTGTAGCCTTGTAGTATAATTTTAAGTCAGGTATTGTAATGCCTCCAGATTTGTAATTTTTACTGAGGATTTCTTTGGCTATTCTGACTCTTTTTTTTATTACATATGAAATTCAGGGTAGTTTTTTCTAAGTATATGAAAATGATGTTGATTTCTTGATAGGAATTACACTGAATCTGTAAATCACTTTGGGCAGTATGGACATTTTAGTAATATTAATTCTTCCAATCCATGAGCATGGGATGTTTTACAATTTGTGTCATCAATGATTTCCTTCATCAGTGTTTTGTAGTTCTCCTTATAGAGATCTTTCACCTCCTTGACTAGTATATTTCTAAGTATTTTGTTTTCTTTGGAGCTATTGTAAATGGAATTGAATTCTTGATATGACTCTCAGCTTGACTGTGATTAATGTATAGAAATGCTACTAATTTGTCAACATTAGTTTTGTAAGCTGAAGCCGTACTGAATTATTTTTTCCATTCTAGAAGTCTTGTAGAGGAGTGTTTAGGTTTTTCTAAATATAAAATTGTATCTTTGGCAAACAGGTATAGTTTGACCTCCTCTTTGTCAATTTGGATACACATTCTTTCTTTCTCTTGACTGATTTCCATTGCCAGGACTTCCCATACTATGTGGTGAAGATGGGCATCCTTGTCTTGTTTCAGATCTTAAGGGGAATGCTTGCAACTTTTCCCCATTCAGTATGATGTTGGCTCTGGGTTTGTCACAGATGGCTTTTATCATTTTAAGATAAGTTACTTCTGTACTTAGTTTGTTGAGTTTTTATCATGAAGAGGTACTGGATATCATCAAATGTTTTTCTGCATCTATTGAGATGACAATATGGTTTTTGTATTTAATTCTGTTTATGGGGTGAATCACATTTATTGATTTGCATATGATGAAAGCCACTTGATCATAATGAATTATCTTTTTGATGTGCTGTTGGATTTGGTTTGCTAGTATTTTGTTGAGGACTTTTGTATCTGTGTTCATGAGGGATATTGGTCTGTAGTTTTATTTTTTTATTGTGTCCTTTCCTGGCTTTGGTATCAAGGTGATACTCACTTCATACAATGAATTGATGGGGAGATTCCCTCTTTCTTGATGTTATGGAATAACTTCTGTGGAATGGGTACCAACTCTTCTTTGTTGGTCGAATAAAATTCAGCTGTGAATCTATATGGTCTGGGGTTTTTGTTGTTGTTGTTGGAAGCTTTTTTATTACTGCTTTAATCTCGTTGCTCATTATTTGTCTGTTTAAGGGTTCTGTTTCTTCCTGATTGAGTCTTGGAAGGTTGTGAGTTTCCAGAAATATGTCCATTTACTCTACATTTTCAAGTTTATGCACATAGAGATTTTCATAGTATTCACAGATGATATTTTGTATTTCTGTGGTATCAGTTGTATTATCTCCCTTTTCATTTCTTATTGAGCTTATTTGGGTACTTCCTCAACTATTCCTGGTTAATCTAACCAGAAGTGTGTCAATTTTGTTTATCTTTTCAAAGAATCAGCTTTTTTTTCTTGATATTCTGTATTATTTTCTTTTTTCCAATCTCATTTAGTTTTTCTCTGACCTTAGTTATTTCTTTTCTTCTGTTGACTTTGTGTTTGGTTTGCTCTTCCTTTTTTAGTTCCTTGAGATGTGTCATTACATTGTTAATTTGCAATCTTTCTGTCTTTTTGATGTAGCCATTTAAGACTATGAATTTCTCCCTTAGGCCTGCTTTTGCTGAATCCCATAAATTTTGATAGCTTGTGTCCCCTTTGTCAATCAGTTCAAGGAATCTTTTAATTTCAATCTTAACTACATTATTGATCCAATAATCATTCAGCAGCAGGTTGTTTAATATCCATGACTTTGTGTAGAATTAAATGTTTCTCTTGGGGTTTATTTCTAGTTTTATTCCACTGTGGTCTGAGAAGATACATGATACGATTTCTATCTTTTTAAAAATTTGTTGAGACATGTTTTGTGGCCTAAAATATCAGTCTTGGAGAATGCTCCATGTGCTGATGATAAAAATGTGTATTCAGCAGTTTTGGGGTAAAATACTCTGTAAATGTCTATTAGGCCCATTTTTTCTAGAGTCCCATTTAAGTCTAGTGTTTCTTTCTTAATTTTTTGCTTGGATAATCTGTTTAATTCTGGCAATGGGGTGTTAGAGTCCCCCAAAATTATAATGTTCCTGTTAATCTCTTTGCTTAGATCTGGTAGGGTTTGCTTTATGAATCTGGGTGCTCTTGTATTAGGTGCATAAATATTTAGTATTGTTATGTCTTCCTGTTGAATTGCTCCCTTTACCATTATATAGTGGCCATCTTTGTCTTTCTTTACTAATGGTGATTTAAAGTCAATTTTATCTGATAAGAGAATGGCTACACCTGCTCTTTTTTGGTTTCCATTTGCATGGAATATTTTTTACCATCCCTTCACCTTGAGTCTATATGAGTCCTTGTGGGTTATATGTGTTTCATGGAGATAGGAGATACTTGGCTTCTATTGATTTATCCCTTCAGCCAGGCTACATCTCTTGAATGGGAAATTCAAACAATTTACATTGTTTGATAGAATTGATACATCAAATGCAGTTCTGCTCATCCTTTTGAGTGGTGCATTATTGCTTTGTTTTACTTCTTGTACTATTGTTTAATATGAGCTCTGAGCTTTAGCTTTGGGTGGTTTTACTCTGGTGGGTAACTATTGTGCTGACTCATGTATAATGCCATCCTGAATATGTCTAAATCTCTATCAAACTCAGGGAAGTTTTCCTCAATTATCCCCTCAAATAGGTTTTCCAGCCCTTGTGTATTTTCTTCTTCGCCCTCATAGATGCCTATGATTCTTATATTTGTTCATTTTATATAATCCCATATTTCTTGTAGGTTTTTATTCCCCTTAATTCTCTGTTCTTTAATTTTGACTAACTGTTTTAATTCAAAAGAGTTGTCTTCAAGCTCTGAGACTCTTTCTTCTGCCTGGTCTAGTCTATTTTAAAAATTTTTCACTGTGTTTTGTGTTTCCTTAAATGAATTGTTTTCCCCAGAATTTCTATTTTTTTAATATGTCAATCTCTTTAGTGAAATTTTCATTTATGTCCTGTATTATTTTTTATGGCTTCTTTGATTTAGGTTTCAATTTTCTCATCAATACCCTTGATCTTACTTGTGATTCATATTTTGAATTCTGTATTTGTCATTTCAACAGTTGTTTTTATTTGGTTTCCATTGCTGGAGAGCTACTGTGATCCCTGGGGCTTGTCAAAATAGCCTGTTTTTTCATATTGCTGAAGTTCTTATGCTGGTTCCTTGTAATCTGGAATCTCTTCCCTCCGCACAAAACAGAGAGCTTTGTTGTGCATCTCTTCTTATCTGCTAGAAACTCTGTTGCTCAGTGAAGAGAGGTAGAGGTTCACCGCCCTTTAGCTCATGCTGGTAGGTATCCACTGTGGTGTTGCTGGCAATTTGGGTCAGTTGGAACTCAGGAACCCAGGGAGAGTGTTCAGGTGCTAGTAGTAGTAGTGGACTAGGTTATGTAATCCCCAGTTCCCATGCCCCTGGATGGTGAGCTTGGGTTCTACTCCATAAGAATGATCAGGCAGGAGTGGGGCAGATGCACTGTGAACTTGTAACACTGCTGATTTCCTATGTCTCCCTATTCCCCTATGACTGTCATAATCTAAGCAGGTGATGGGGGATGCTTGTGTGGAGGGGTAGGATGGTCCCAAGGCCACTGCTGACAACTTGGGCAGGGGTGCGGTGAGTCCCTCTCTGCAGGAATGTAGATGGGTGACTTGGTCTCATCTGGGGATTTGCTCCCACCTGGGTCCCTCAGTGGCAAATATGGCAATGGCAGCTGGGCAAGTTTCCTGGGAGATGGCAGCCACAGCCAGTTGTAGTGAGCATATGCTCCTCAAATGTGCTCTGGTTTGCAGTCAGTGGTTGAGCTTGTGGTGATGACAGAAGCAGTGATGTTGGTGGCAGTGGTTTGCCTATGCTACTCACATGGCAACAGCAGGTGCAGGTGGCCATTGGCACTTGCTTTACCGAATCCTCCTATGAGGTAGTGGCTGCAGCAGAAAGCACTTGCTCTCTAAGTGCATGAGAGCACCTGGCATTCCTACTTCCTCCCTGTCCTGGCAGTGGAATGAGGAGGCAGCAACAGTAAAATTGGCCCCAAGGCTGACATGGTGTTCTGGGGCTGGGCTACTAGAATGGTCCCAGTTGCAGTTCCCAGGGTTGGGAAGCCAGTGAGATCCTTCCATGCCTTCTCTCTGAAGCTGAGCCATTGTGCAGTCTCTAGGTATCTCTCTATACCAATCCAGAAGTGTTTAGGGGTGGAGAGGCCCTCCCATAGCTTAGTTTGCAATGTGCACAGAGAAGTGTGGATCCTTGGGGCTCTTTCATTTGCCCCCATCCCCATGTGTGAGTGCATCCCTTGGGTACCTTTTATCTAGCTAAATGGGTTGCCCTACTTCCCTGTCTTTTTGCGTTTGGTGCCTCCCATCACTTATCAGTTGATTCCCAATGCTTTCTCTTAGATGATCCCTTTGAGGTGAATATTTGCCCGCTTTTAAGCCTACCCATGAGTACAGCATGTGCTGCCTGCTTCTAGTATGCCATCTTGGTCCCTCACCCTATCTATCACAATTTTTTTATCCACTCATCCATTGATGTACAGTTAGGTTATTCAATACTTTGCTCTTGTGAATAGTGCTGTGATAAACATATAAGTGCAAATATCTTTTTAATATAATGATTTCTTTGTTTAGATACCCAGTAGTGGGACTGCTGAATCGAATGGTAGTTCTATTACTAGTTCTTTGAGAAATCCCCATACTGTTTTCCATAGAGTTTGTACTAATTTACATTTGCATCAATAGTGAATAAGCATTCCCATTTCTCTGCATCCTCACCAACATGTTTTGTGGGGTTTTTTTACTTTTTAATAATTGCCATTCAGACTGGCATAAGATGATATCTCAAGGTGGTTTTAATTTGCATTTTCCTGATGATTAATGATGATGAGCTTTTTTTTCATATGCCTTTTGGTAATTTGTATGTTTCCTTTTGATAAATGTTGATTTATATCTATTGGTCACTTTTTAATGGGATTTTAAAATTATTATTTAGGTTTCTTGTAAAGGTTTCTTATAAATTTTGGATATCAGGTCACTGTTGGATGCATAGTTTGAAAATATTTTCTCCCATTCTTAAGGTTGTCTTTTCACTCCATTGATTATTTCTTTTGCTATATGGAAGTTTTTAGTTTAATTAAGTCCCATTTGTCAATTTTTTGCTTTTGTTGCTTGTGCTTTTGTGGTCTTAGTCATTATTTTTTTGCCTAGATCAATGTCCAGATTTTCCTTTGTATTTTTATATTTTCAAGTTTTATGTTTAAGTCTTTGATCCTTCTTGAGTTGATTTTTGTGTATAGTTAGAAACTGGTATCTAGTTTCATTTATTAACATAATCCTATTATCCAAACACCATTTATTAAAAAGGGTATCCTTTCCCTAGTGTATGTGTTTGTCAACTTTGTCAAAGATCAGTGGGCTATACACAAGTGGCTTTATTTCTGAGTTATTTATTCTGTTCTATTGATTTATGTGTCTGTTTTTGTATCAGTACCATTATGTTTTCCTTATGATAGCCTTGTAGTATAATCTGAAGTTAGGTAAAGTGATGCATATAGCTTTGTTCTTTTTGCTTAGGATTGCTTTGTCTATTGGTGATCTTTTTGGTACCATATGAATTTTAGGATTGTTTTCCTAATTCTATGAAAAATGACATTAGTATATTTGACAGGGATTGAATTGAATCTTCATATTGCTGTTGGCAATATAGTCAGTTATTGATATAATAGATGTGAGGTCAAAAAAGAAATTAAATGGTGGATTGGGTGATATGCAGAATAATAATTCCTTTTCAACTTAAATTGTTAAATTTCTAGAATGTATTAGATCTTGTGCCCCAGATGATTAAAGAATCACCTTGAAATAGTCTTAAAACAGTATGTACATTGAATTTATATGTTCTGTGTTTATATACATACTCACACACACACACGTATGCACAGACTTTGAGATTTAAAGGAAACCAATAATACTTTAAACTGCATAAATCTTATATGATTATAATTTGTTTAAAACAAGCTTCTGTTATATTTTTAATTTGTCCCCATTGGGTTCTTGGCTAGAACAGCCTGATGGGCTTAAAGTTGCCTGTTTTATCTGTGATGTAAACTCCATATGTATGTGTGCCAAATGTTGCCATAATTATGCTTTTAAAATGAAACACTTTGCTTATGTAGTTCATATCAATAGAAAGCTTGGAATAATTAGACTCCTTATGAAGTCAAGTTCAGAAAACTGATATTTATTTCTTTAAAGGGTCTAGAAGTACAGCATGTCATTTTGTTACAGGTCTTAGTATTTGTTAAATTTGAACAATATATTTGTTTTAAAGAGATATAAAATACTTTAAATAACAAAATATTTCATAAACTATGAATATAATTATATTAACTTAAGAAAGTATCATTTTAAACAGTTGAGTATTTTTTGAACCAGTATTTGTACGTCAGAAAACAATACCTATTGGATACTTCTCTCTAATTTCCACTAGTTAATTTAGAAGCTATTTTTTGTCCTTATTTTAGTCATAGACTCCTCATATGTGATTTAAAAAAACATGTTTAACTCAAGCAAAAGAGGCTCCTTTTATAGTATTCTAAGCCTTCTGCTTTTCAATTGATACAGTGATTTCTTTTTTTCTTAGGTTATATAAAACTATTAAGCCTTTTTGAACATACATATTCTATTTGTAGGCTGATCTTTTAGTTCAGCAAGTAACAAAAAGCACTAATAGCTTCATATAATCCAAAAACCTCCCACATAGGCCATGAATACAACATTCTTATTAAATGAATGGTTAAATGACTAACCAGTCTTATAGCAACATTAAATTTTGTGGTTACTAGTAATACTTTATTTCATAAACAAGCTCTACATTACTTTCAAATAAAAATAAGAATTTTGGACTTCATTTTACCTGTTTCATCATGAGTCATTTTCTTCTAAGACAAACTTTTCTGTTTTTTCTTTTCTAATTTTGTTTAGTATTCTATCACTATACCATAAAATTACTTTTGAATTATACCACAAACTTTTCTTAAAACACTTTTTATTATAAATAAAGCATGGATATAGAAAGTTACACAAATGTATGGATTCCATAAATTATTGTAAAGGAATAAGTAGCAATAAGATTTGTATGTTTTTAACTATTTGTCAAGAAACAGAACTTTGCTACTCACCTCAGAAGTTCCTCAATTATCCACTCCTAAACATAATTTCCTCTCTGAAAACGACCACTGTTTTGACTTTTATAGTCTTCACTTCCTTATAGTTTTATCACTCAAGTGTGTACACTAGACACTATAGTTTAATCTTGACCAATTAAAAAATCATGTCTTTCTATGTCTCTTTTAATCTATAGGTTTCCTGTTCATCTTTTTCTTTTCATGACAATTTATTTGTTGAAGAAACAAGGGGAATGTTGACTGTAATTCAACAAATTCTTATGGTCTCCATATTGCCTGAAACTCAGCAGCTGGATCCAGATGCTTGATCAGATTCAGATTTGATCACTTTGTGATCATCTGGAGGCATGTAATGATGTTTTCCTCTCTTTTTCTGAAGTTATCTGATACTGATGCTCAGTACCTAGTTCCATCAATTCATTGAGAGTTGAAAATGATGGTATCATATTTCTATCATTCCTTTTTCAACTATTAAATGAATAAATTAGATAGTTCCTCTTACCTATTTGGTTACCCAGTAGAACAGTTCATACAGAAAAGGCAGGCTAAATGTTTGGTTTTTGCTTATTAGTTATCAGTTTTCAAGAAAATGGGTTGATTCCCTATTACCCTCATATGATAACTTTTTAGTATTGAAGAGAAAATCACTGTAAACTTATGGATGACAACATTTTAATTTTAATTGAATTATTAATCTTTTTGAAGCTTAAATTACTGTGTCATTGGCTGGGGGGAGCTTCTTCAATTTGACACCTGAGTCCTTTTGAAATGATCCTAATAGTATCTGATTGCTTCCTCTTTGTCCAATATGATGATGTTCCAGGCTCATCTTGTACATTTTCTTCTCCATACCTGGAACCAGCTATTTCTCTAAGAAGCCCTGTTTTTTCTTAGTGAGAAATGGTATCTTGGCTATTCATTGTTTCTAGGTTTCTTCAGCTGAGAGAGCTAGAATATTTCTCTCTCTCTCTCTCTCTCTCTCTCTCTCTGTCTCTCACACACAGTTCTGCATTTAAATTCATATTGGTATTTCCTATTCACGTTGAGTACTATAGGATTCTTTTGCATAACCTCCTTTATATTATTAACATATTTTATTACTTCTATACTGAGAATCCTCTTTCCCATGGACACAAAATATGATAGAATTAGAATAACCCATAATCTCTTTTGCTTTTAGCATATATTATTTTGGGAAGAATGCATAATGATCTTTCTAGGCATGTTACCATGTTCTAGGAAAGAATTGTATTGAATTTGTCCTATATTTCTTTGCCAAATTCCTATAATTTTTATTCTTTCTATTTTGTATTTTAGCTCAAGGCAAATTTTGCCATCCCTCCAGATACCACCTACTTCCTAGTCTCCTCACTTTTCAGTTTCTTTGATGTATTGTCCCCAAGAGATTTTTTTCCAATCTTATGATAAGCATTTTTTAAAAATGTCATCAATTTAGGGTCTGTTTTACTGATAAATATTTGATTGACAACTGCTATATCCTTTTACTGAGTACCAGACAGCTAATTAAATTTATTAGAAGTGAATTCCATCAATGTAATTGCCAGGTGTTAAACAAGTAAAAGAATTAAATCATTGTGAGAATAAAAATAAAATTCTTTGTTATAGCACAAATAGTTGCTTTTATTAAATTTAGGAAAGAAAGATCCTTCTTAGTAGTCAATATATACTATTATAGAATTGTCAATGAGAAAAAACACTACTGGAATACTTTTGTTTTCCTCTGCAATGACAGACTTTCCCAAATATTTGCATTTCTAAATTATTTATTTATTTATTTATTTATTTATTTATTTATTATTTCAGCATATTACAGGGGTAAAAATGTTTAGGTTATACATATTGCCTTTGCCCCACCCTAGTCAGAGCTTCAAGCATGTCCGTTCCCTGGGTGATGCACACTGCACCCATTAGGTGTGAATATACCCATCCCCTCTTCCTCCCTGCCTAACACCTGATGAATGTTACTACTATATGTGCACATAAATGTTGATCAGTTAATAACAATTTGATGGTGAATACATATGGTGCTTGTTTTTCCATTCTTGTGGTACTTCACTCAGTAGAATGGTCTCCAGCTCTATCCAAGATAATACAAGAGGTGCTAGATCACCATTGTTTTTTTCTGTGGCTGAGTAGAACTCCATGATATACATATACTACATTTTATTAATCCACTCATGTACTGATGGGCACTTGAGTTGTTTCCGCATCTTTGCAATTGTGAATTGTGCTGCTATAAACATTCAAGTGCAGATGTCTTTTTTTTAATAGAATGTCTTTTTTCCTTTAGGCAGATGCCCAGTAATGGATTGCTGGATCAAATGATAGTTCTACTTGTAGCTCTTTGAGGGATCTCCATATTACTTTCCACGAAATCAAACATCCCTATCAAAAAGTGGGCAAAGGATGTGAATAGAAACTTTTCAAAAGAAAATATACTAATGGCCAACAAACATATGAAAAAATGCTCAACATCTCTAATCATTAGGGAAATGCAAATAAACACCACAAGGAGATATCTCTTAACTCCAGTGAGAATTGCCTTCATCAGAAAGTCCCAAAACAATAAATGTTGGTGTGGATGTGGAGAGATAGGAACACTCAAAATTCTTTACTGAAATTATTTGGTTGTATATGGATCTATTATTCATAAAATAAATAGAAAACAATAAGGAAAGTAACAGGATCTTTACATTTGTTATTACAATTGTCTGGATGTTTCCTTATTATAAAAATTCTATACAATAGTTGTTATCATGTTCTATAGAAGCAAACTTTTTTTCAAATTTTAAATATAAGTATATATTTCATCATAAAAATATAATAAAGACCACTTTAACTCTGGAATGACTGCTATTATTTAAAAAGTCTGCAATCATTTTTAAATTTCAATCTATTTAAATCTCTGTGTTTTAATTTTAATCTCTGTGTTTTTAGCATACCCATCACCCAAATAGTGCATATTGTACTCAACACTCATCACCTTCCTGCCCTCCCAACTTATTGTCTATTATTCTACTGTGTATGATTGGTTATAGCCATAGCTTAGTTCACATTTACATGGGCTTTTTGTTGTTGTTGAGAGATTTTTTTTTATTATTGATTCATTTTTTCTACTAATTTTTGGTCTGTTCCAGTTTTTCATTTCTTCCTGATTCAACCTTGAGAGGTTGTATGCTTCCAGGAATTTATCCATTTCCTAATGTTTTTCTAATTTGTAGGCATAGAGATGTTCATAATAGTTTCAGGTGATCTTTTGTATTTCTGACATATCTGTTGTACTGTCTCCTTTTTCATTTCTGTGGGAGCTTATTTGAATTTTCTCTCTGCTTTTCTCAGTTATTCTAGCGAGTGGTCTATCAGTTTTATTTATCTTTTCAAAGAACTGTCATTTTTATTGATTTGTTTGTATTTTTTGGTGTCAATTTCATTTAATTCTGCTCTGATCTTTGTTATTTCTTTTCTCCTGCTAGCTTTGGGTTTGGTTTGTTCTTGTTTTTTAGTTGCTTGAGGCAAGACATTATGTTGTTAATTTGTTATCATTCAATCTTTTTGATGTATGTGTTTAATGCTATACATTTTCCTCTTAGCACTGCTTTTGCTGTATCTCAGAGGTTTTGACAAGTTTTGCCAATAATTTCATTCATTTAAAATTTTAAAATTTCTGTATTGATTTTGTCATTCACTCAATATTCTAGAACAAGTTGCTTTATTTCCATGTATTTATATATTCTGGGGAGTTCCTCTTGGAATTGATTTCTAGTTTTATTCCATTGTGGCCCGAGAAGATACTTGATATGATTTCTATTTTTAAAAATGTATTGAGACTTGGTTATGGCCTAACTAACATACGGTCTCTTAGAAAATGTTCTATGCACTGGCAGGAAGAATGTACATTCTGCAGTTTTGGGCAGTATGTTCTTTAAATGTATGTTAGAACCATTTGTTCTAGAGTTCAGTTTAAATCCAGCATTTTCTTATTGATTTTTTTGCCTCAGTGGTCTGTCTAGTGCTTTGAGTGGAGTGTTGATGTCCCCAATATTATTGTATTGTTGTTTATCCTTTTTCTTAGGTCTAGTAGTATTTGTTTACTGTGGATTGTAATATCTTCTTGCTGAATTGATCCCTTTATCATTATATAATGACTTTCTTTGTCTTTTTTTACTGTTGTTGATTTAAAGTCTGTTTTATCTGATATACATATACATATACATATGATATACATATATACATATAGCTACTCCTGCTCACTTTTGGCTTCCATTTGCATGGAATATCTTTTTCTTCCTCTTTACCTTGAGTCTGCAAAACTCTTTATTAGTTAAGCGAGTCTCTTGAAGGCAGCATATGTTTATTTGTTTGCAATCTATTCTGCCAATCTATATGTTTTAAGTGGGACATTTATTCTGTATACTTTTAAAGATAATATTGATATGTGAGATTCTGTACTTGTCATAATGTTAATTGTTATCTAATTGCTTTGAATTCTTAATTATGAAATTGTTTCGTAAGACCTATGAGTTTTATGCTTTCATGTGTTTTTATGATATCTATCTGGATACCTTTTATATCCATGTTTAGAATTTCCTTGAGCATTTATTATAGAGGCAGTCTAGTGGTGATGAGGTCACCTAACATTTGCTTGTCTGGGAAAGACTTTATTTCTGCCTTTTTATGAAGTTTAGTTTAGCAGGATATAAAATTTGTGGCTGAAAGTTCTTGTCTTGCTGCTTTTAACATATTTTCCTTCATGTTGAGTTTAGATAGTCTGATGGTTATATGCCTTTGTGAAGTTCTTCTTGCAATATGTCTCCCTGTTGTTCATTGATCTTCTTGTATCTGGATGTCAAATTCTACTGCAAGACCAGGAAAATTTTCCTCAATTATTCACTCAAGCAATTGTTCCACATTTTTAACTTTTTCTTCTTTTCCCTCAGGAATACGTGTGACTCATATTGGATGCTACATATAATCCCATATTTCTCATAGAACTTGTTCATTTAAAACAAATTTTTTTTCTTTATTTTTGTGTGCCTGGTTTAATTCAGAAGGCCTGTCTTCAAACTCTGAAATTATTTCTTTGGCTTGATCTATTCTATTGATAGAGTTTTCAATTGCATTTTGTAACTTCTTCAGTGAATTTTTCATTTCTAGATATTCTGTTTTATAATATCTATCTCTTTGGTAAATTTTTCATTCAGATCTTGAATTATTTTTCTGGGTTCGTTGTGTTGGTTTTCAACTTTCTCTTGGATATTATAAACTTCCTTACAATCTATATTTTGAATTCTGTATCTATCATTTTAGAATTTTTATTTTGGTTGCAATTTATTGTTAGAGATCGGATGTAATCCTTTGTGCTAATCCTTAACACTCTGTTCTTTCATATGGCCAGAATTCTTACACTGATTCCTTCTTATCTGAAGAAATTTTCACTTTTAATTTTTTAATTTAGTTTTGTTTAGAAGGGACTTTTTTTCTCTCTTAAGGTTGTGACTGTAGCATATGTTGGGTAGGGACCTTTGGCTTTATTTATTAGTGATTTCAGAGGTCCAAGGCTCTGAATGTGTTCTTTGGTTATAGATAGCCTTAGTGTGATGGTTTTTTCAAATGCTAGTTATTTAAATGTTGTAGTAGTGGTGTAATAGCAATGTGGGCAGGTTCCTTGACTCTTGCTGAGAAGGAGAAATAGATGTCTCCAAAAGTTTATCTTGTTTCCTAGCACTTTGCATCTTTATCAGCATCAATTATATTGGGATATTCATTTCACCATCCAGACTAGTAGGTGGCAATTGTGTGTAAGAGTCGGCCAAATGCTGTACAATTGTGTTAGCAAATGTTGTAATGGGCTGTCCAGGTTGACCTCCCAGCCAGTAGATGGCACCTGTAGGAGAGAGCCAGCTGTGGCGGTGTTCGTGAGATTTATGCTTAGCCTTAGTTAATCAGGAGAAGTACTAGGTGTCGGAGGATGATTCTCCCAACTCCCAGGTTCCCCATCCTGTACTCTGCTACCACTGAAGCAGATAGGGAGACAAAGCCTGCATCTAGGCTCCCCAAAGGTAGGTGCAAGCACAACCCCAATAGGGGTTGGGGGAAAGTTCCCAGGCGGCTGGGGTAAGCTTCCAGGCAAGAGTGGAGATACCTCCACCAGCCAAACAAGCTGTAGGAGGAGTTGGAGAGACCTGAATCCACAGCCTGACAGGCAGTATTTCTACTCACTCAGCTCCCACTACTCTGACCAGGTGGATATCTCTCTTTCCTCTGGTGTTTCACTATCTGCTGCAGGCCAAACCAGCTAGGCCAATCCCAAGCAGTCTGCATTTAAGTCCTAATGCCACCCTGGGCCTCAGACCTCCTCACCTGGGACAGAAGCCTAGGCTTGATCCAGGCCATACCCTTCCCAGGCCATCTTTCTCAGACTACTCCCAGGCCCTCCCAGATAAGAAGAGATGGATTGGTCCAAGGCTGCCTGGGGAATACTCAGGCAGGTCAGTGGTAGTCACCCTGTGGGCCTGCCACTGGGAAGGGCATGCCCCTCTCAGTGAGAGCAGTTAGTCAGGCAGCTCTGGGTGAAGCTGGCAGGTGGGGCCATGTGGTTTGAATGCCCTTTGTTCCTGCAATAGTCCACAGCTGCAGCAGTGGAACTTGTCTTTGGGGTATGTGAGAGCACCTGAGTTCCAGTCTCCTTCTCTGGCCCAGAAGCCTACAGAGGCAGAAGTAGCCTTAGGGCAGGGCTCAGCGCCTTGGGGGATGGGCATTGGGGGATGGCTCTGCTCTGCAGCTTCCCAGTGCTCAGAGGCCTGTGGAACTCCATGGGTTGGAGCAGTGCCTCTGTGTGATCTCCAGGTAGCTCCCTATGTCAGTCTGGAGGCCTGTAGGGGTCATGGAGCTCTTCTGTAGCTAGGATTATAAAGTTCCCTGGTGGGACTATGGAGCCCTGGGGGTATCTCCTCCATTCCCTGGGTCTGGGTTCAAGGACCACCCAAGGCTCTCAAAAACCCCAACCAGGCAGCCCCGCTTCCCCTAACTTCTCCCTCGATATGTCCCATCAGCTTTCTGTTATATTCCACTGTTCATTCCCAGACAAGCTATTCAAAGTATGGGTAGCTAACCAATATCTTGGTTTATATCTGAGGAAGAGACATGCACCAGCTCCCTCTAGTCAGCCACATTGCCCCTAGATCTTGAGTATTTTTAATATTGAACTTTCCATTCTGAATTTAAAGTGACATTGTGTCTGAAGCTGTCCGAAAATTACACTTTTTAACATAAATATATCTTGATGTTCTGTTTAAAACCTTGGCTAAGTCTTTAAATGAGGAATATAAAATGAGTTTTAATCCTAAAAATTTAAACATATTTACCATATTAAGTAGTTAATGATTAGAATTATAATACTTGAAATTACTGTTGAAATTTGTTTTAAAAAATAAGAAAATGCCTAAGAAAGTATGTACAAAAATGAATCAAGCAAGGGTCTTTTGAAATCTTTCCTGATCCTGTCCCTTCCAATGATTCATCTGCCATCTTCTGACAATGCACTTTATTATGGTGACTTGGCATTCATTGAGCACCAGCAGGAGAGTGAGCTCTCTGCGGACTGTGGTGCTAAGGATTCCACCAGGACTCAATGACCTGCTCTTTGAAATCTCATTGAAAGTTTTAAGCAATTCCAATATGTTTCTTCTTATTTAAAGGCTTTGTGTAATAAAAAAAAATCATACCATAATATTTATACTGCTATAGTCAGAATAACATTGTGATTTCAATAAAGAAACTCTCTCACAGTATCAAAACATGACACATTATTTGCTTCTTTTTTTTTCTTCCAAGAAGACTCTAGTGGTTTCATTATTATAAAAGGATATTGTGTTAAATGATGAATGAGCGATAAAAGGAAGCTATAAATATCATAATTGATTTAGAATATTTTGGTGATGGAGTTTAGGTGGACAAAATATAATAAAAAAGTTATTGAGAGATATGCTAACAACTGCTTTGTAGTGAGTAGACATTTATCAGACACATAAGAATGTAATGTAAGTGATGATTAGTATGGAAAAACCCAATTCCTTTCATCCTTTTGATTTTTGTGATCAATTATAGTTTTCAAAGTAAAAGGAATGTAGGGGAGAAGTATGAGGATTATAGAGGAGACTTATATTATTAAAAGTAATGTGAGCAATTAGCCCAATCTCTTATTTCTCAGTTGACATAATTGAGGTCCAGAAAAATGAAGTGACTTGCCCAAGTTCATATAGGTAGTTAAAGGCATGATTGGTACTCAGGACATCAGATTTCCCTTTTCAGGGCTATTTTCCAGCTCCATTTGCCTCCTAGAGACATTTTTACAGACTCAAAACCCTGTGTGGATGAGACAGGTTGTTGTCAAATCAATCCAGATGTAAGAAAGTAGAGACTTAATAAATATGAGAGTACTGTCCTCTTTGAAAGCATTACAATTCAAATAAATAAAGCTTTATGACATCCAACTAAAATGTGCCCACAGTATAGTTGGTTGCTTTTTGATACCTTAAAGGCATTTTGTAGCCACTTAGATATAGTCAATATATAAAATGTGTTCATTTAAATGTATTTATAAATAGGAATACAATTTGAAGTAGGAATTAGACATTTTGTGCTGTGAAATAAATTGTAAATAAAAGATTTTATGGAGAATTTTTAATGATTGAGAGTATAGAGAATTCTGAATGATTGAGAGTGTACCTATCATTGTTATCATTTAATTTTTTACAAATTAATAGCCTTGGAGGCATTTTAGGAAGTCTTTAATCCATCCAGTCAATCAGCAGTCTGTAGAGTTGATCACTGCTCTAGGGCTGCATTGTGCCTGGCCAAGCCCTAAAACTTCATGCTTTTTAATGCTGCAGAAAAATGAAGCTTTGACGATTGAGAAAGTGTCTACAGATAGTAAATGATGGCTCTGTATGTGTTTTGCTAGCCATTTTTATAAACTCAATTTTCTATTTAAATACAAATACCCTAAAAGTCCAGAGTACAATAATAAAACCCAACCCTTACTATATTTAATCCTCATGTCAAAACAATAGAATCTGATTAAATGGTTCCACTATGAGTCATACCCTTATTATACTATTTAATCTTATTCCTGTTTTCATAACAACAAAGATATATCTTAAATCTTTTGTAATGGAATTTAAGACAAAAGATCAAATTGAAAAATTTATTTTTTTAACTTTTATATGATTTTTGTCCACATAATAAATGAGGAAGAAAATGAAAACAAAACAAAATAAGTAATGAGATGTGTGTCTAGCATATGTTTTTGCTACCTATTTCATTTATATATGTTGTACTTTGTCAGATACAGTTGTTGGTCAGTCGGAATGGGTCCTTTGGGGTAGATGGCTTGCTAAATGCTTTCCTTCCATCCCAGAGAGTTAAAAATATTTTTCCCATCTGTCTTCATGTACTTTCCAGAGGTCTGTGTTTACAAATAGAGTGTTGAGACTGTTATCCTGTTCGGTATAATTCCAATTCCTTTATGGCCTTATTTATACCCTTCAGCAATACAGACCAGGGCAGAATCATCACTGAAAGGTGGGTTTATGTTCTCATATATATCCCTGGTTTCCCCTGTTTGAAAATTTAAGCAGGAAATTTATAGGAGTTAAGTCAAAGTGCCCTATAGGGAGTCTTAACATTCTTCATAGAGCGATAGAAACATATTGAGACTGTGTTCCTTCTGTTTCAAGGCAATCTTGGGATTTTACTGTTTTGTAAATTAAAGAAAGGGATTGATATCGTAAATTTATCCTGGAATTCAATAAAGTTAAGAGTAATTGCTACAAAAGAACCATCGTATAAGAGAGGATTTTATATTGACCTGAAATATAAGCTGTAAATTTTTTCCCATGAGTTAAAAATACATTGACTAGATTGGTACCAGCTTTATTAACATTTATTTGAGGGGAAAAAATTATGATCCTAATTGGATATGAATCCATTTCCTTTGCACATTTTGAGCATGGCATTTAAGAATGGAGTATACATTTAAAACCCTTTTAAACATCAAGTGATTCAAAGAATGGGAAGATTTAGATTATTTTCATAGGCTTGAGATCCATTCTTTTTTGATTGAGTTTTTGTTGTTATTGCCCCTAGGTAAGAAGGAAGTTGTATAGGAAAACTAGAGAGAGGCTGGCTAGGTGGTGGTAGACTTTGAAGCCACAAAATTGATCCTCCACTTTTCAAAGAGAAATATATCCTTGAATTTTTTTCTTCCATACTTTTTTCCACATGTCCTGAATCAAAATCTGAGATCAGAGTTTATTTCTCTCATTCAATATGCATTTCTCTCTTCTTTCCTAACCCCCAGCAATGCTGTCTTGCTCACTTACTTGCCCACTTGCTTTCCACCTTCATGTCTTTTTTTTCTCTTTTATTTCATTATATTATGGGGGTACAGATATTGTTAGGGTTACATATATTGCCCCTGCCAACCCTCCCCCCCCCCGCGGTGCTAGAGCTTCAAGCATGTCAACCCCCTGTCCACCTTCATTTCTTTGTTTTATTTTTCCACCATGTGCCCCAGTGATTGTTACTGGATAAGGATTAATTTTGAGATTATCAAAATACACCGCTAGTTTTTTGCTTCTGTCTTTTACACACGAACTACCAGCACCTTTATTTCTTTATCAATGACTTGCTTCCATCAAAATGCCTTATATATAAATTATTACTACTATTGTTTTGTAAATTCTCCTTTTTAAACAAAAAATAAATGGTAGCTCTTTCCTTCAAGGTTAATTTTAGGAGCTACATGATTTTGGTCTGCACATTATTCTTTCATGCCCTCTAATGGCAGTCTGAGGAAACTCTTGTTGGAAACAATTTCAAGAAATTAAACTTATAAAAATAAACAAGAGATCACTCAAATATTTTAATATAAATACCTTACACATGCCAGATATTCTTGCTGTGAGAGAAAGACAATAGGTTCATTTACTGAACTTTGGAGAGTAGATCTGTAGTTGGTTTGCCACAGTTTTTAAGGAATTTCTTTATTTGGATGATTATCTTAAAAATTTTATTTCTGGTGGATTTTAGAATTCTTATGTGATTCTCACAGGGAGATAGATATTTTCCAAAGTGTTCATTTGTTTTGGGATTAGAAAATATGTCAGTATGCATATTCATGCATAGATAGGTATACCATCTTTACACATCAGCTTTGGGTTTATTATCAGGTATGAATGGGGATGAGGAATGAGAAGATTCAGACTTGTTTCTTCTGTGGTTTTATGGCATATCTTTCCATGGTATTACAGAATAAATTTGGACTATGCAGCTAAAATACCATTCATTACTGCTCAGTTTCAGCCCTGTATGTTTAAAGAATAGATAGTGAAGGTGGCCTGGGTCTCAAACATCATGGGCCCTCACAGAACACTCACTTTCAAGGTTAAAAGACCTTGAGGAAAAACTTCACCACATCCTAAAAAATGTGCTTATATCAGCTCGTTCCAGCCATGCTTCCTAAGCATGTGGTTTTTTATTGATTTCCCTTTTTGCCGCTCATTTTTTGCGGTTCTCTTCATCTTGTTTTCTTCCCAGCTCAAGACTGTAGCTGTATATCTAGTTGTAGTTGTTCTGCTTCAGTACCACAACAGAATTGAGGTTTTTGTTCTTGATGATAGCAGGAAGCAGAATGGAGGCATCTGTCTATTGATTGGAAGAGAAAATTTCCCCTCTGTATATATTGCTTTATTAGTCTTTGTTGATTGTCCCCCCCTCTCAAATTATACTATTTCTTGAAAACACTGACAGAAATTTTTCTTGCCTATAGTGTTAACCTGGAGTAATACTCATAAGCACTAATATAAATAGATATCATTAGGAATGTAGCAAAAAATATATATTTATAAAAATGTTTATCTCCTTACAAAAATGTAAATGTTCTGTGAATATGATACTACACCAAATATTGGAGTAGTCTCCAGAATTAAGTATAGGATATAAACTAAGCTGAAAACAAAAGAGCTTGTTGAGCTCTTTGTAATTAGCTGCAATGCTAATTACAATGGCTACTGTGTATTGAACACCTAGAATGTACCAGACTTCACAGAGCTCACCTCTAGTCTATATCTCAACTCTGCAAAAAGAAATAACTGGCCTAATTGGACTTTTGAGAACACTGAGGCTCAAGAAGGGGGAGTGACATGTGCTGGGTCATAGTGTTATTAGGAGTTAGAGCTGAGTTGGCTTGACTCTACTGTGACCTTAGTGAGAATGTTGTGGGATAGGCCAGAATAGAGCTGAGTTTGATTCTCCATTTTCTCCCTATTTTGCTTCTTTACTTTTAAATTATCTTTCTCTTCAGCTTTAAATTTATATTTATATTGGAGATAATAGGCAATTGTAGACAGAGAGCTTAATGAATTAGAATTTTGCAGTTAAACCCGGGTTTGAATTTGGACTCTGCCACTCCCTAACTGTGAGATATCTAGTGAATCGAGTAATCTCTTCCTATGTGTAGAAAGACGTAATAGTAGTAACTGTTTCATAGGAGTGTTATGAAGATTAAATAAGATAGACTGTTTAGCTCATGACAAATCCTTTATAAATAAGTGCTATTATTTTTGTTGATATCTTTGAATTCCATTGTTTTGTTTTAAGGATTAATGAATATGCTTTAAAACTAGGGAGTGAAAATGCATATTGCATTAGAATATGATTATCTAGCTATCTCTTTGTAACTGAAGGTATTACTACAAAGCGATGTTTTATCCAATTTCACCATGGAATAAATGAAAGCTCAAAAATATGTTTTCCTCTATGTTAAAAAAACTAAACCTGAAGTTCTTATTTTGATTCATGTTTTTTAGCTAATTACTATTATTTTGAAAAAATAGATTCCAATAAGCTACTGTTTAACTAACTATATATAGTTATTTTATAAATATATAGTTACATATTTAATACAACTAAATCTCTGGGCCTAAAATGAAATTTCTTCATCCACAAATTCTACGATATTATTGTTATTTAAAACATGTGGAGATATCTAAGTGTTTTCTGAAAATAATTTAGGAGAAAAACTCTGAGGAAAATGGAGAGGTGCTAGACACTACATGCTGAGCACTTAAAATGTATTATAAGAATCTCACAACAATCCTATATTGGGTAGGGATGCTTTTTTATCACCCATTTTACAGATTAGAACCTGAGATTTAAGGGTACCTATGTTACTTGCTCAATGTCACACTGCTAGGAAGAGGTACAGCCAGGTGGCCACTTCCAAAGTCAATCCTAAATTTCCTTCATGTGTCCTCCTTATTGCTTCACCAAGCCATTTCCATTTTTAAAAGTAACCACTCACAAAAACTAGCATGAAATAGAGGAAATGCAGAAAACAGCTTCAACCTAGCTCAGTGGAGTAAACAAAAGAAGAACTCTGAAAATGAAACTTTCTAATCTTTTGAACACAGCTAACCTCCCTCCCACACACATGCTTCCTAAAGAATCATTAATTTAAAGAAATGGTCTTATTAAATTAACAATCATTAAGCGACAGAGGATTAACAAAGAACACGGTGAATTATTTTCTCCTTTTGCATTTGTGTGGATCCTGAGGGCACTCAGAATGTACTGCTATTATTTTAAGTAGGCTTGCATATTGCCTATGGTAGGTTACTATAATATCTCCCCCTAATTTGAATAAATTACATTTTTCTTCATTTTATGTCTGAAAGAGGAGCAACGGATAGCTGACTGCCATCCATTCTAAGTATGCAGCTGCCTTATTGATTCCTCCTGGAGGAACTTGCAACTTCAATAGGTGGTATAAGAATAAAAGAATTTAGCTGTTCATATTTCTTGAAGGCAGAGAGGTATATGTCTTCTTTATCCTCCAGCCATGCAAAACCCCAAGCATTTTTCATAATGCATATGGTTTCTCTATTTGAGTCATTCTCTTATCTTCAACTACCTTGTAGCACTTCCCCAATGGGGCTTTAGTTTGCTGCCTCAGCAAGTTAACTGGAAAACTTACAACTTTTATGTTTAATAGTGTGAGGCCACTTGGGTACTTCTTCTAAGTGATAAAAATGATAAAACATGGCATTTTGTCAATTTCTGGTACTATTTAATTTTTTATTAGAACACAAAACAAATCTTAAAAATAAAAAGGCCCTGATCTTAGAATACAAGGTTTTAAGTTTATATTTGAAAGTTAAAAAATGAGTTTACTTACATTTTAATTAGGGTCTAAGAAAAATTATTATTATCATTAGGGACCTTAAGTAAGCATGCATGGGGGGTGGGAAACAATGAATGTGGGGTTAAAAGTGCCAATTTCCAGTCCTCGTTCTTCCATTTGATAGTTTGGGAAAGTAATTTATGCCTCTAAGTCTTAGTTTCTTCACTTATAAAATAGCAATAATAATGCACTTTCTTCTTTCACAGGGTTCTTGTGATGGTCAAATGAAGTATTGTGTAAAATGCACTTTAAATTACAGTTCTATAAAAGTATAAAGTACTGCTATTTTTGACAGTAATATATATATATTTGCTTTTTAAAAATGCCAGTAGCTTTATTATTTCAAGTTAGAGAGATGAGTTAGCAAACATATCATAAACTCTAATTAAATGAGCAGCATGATGCTAAATATCTAGAACAGTTTCCCAGTTTCCATTTTCTGAGTAACAGGGCCATTGGTCCAGTCCTAGGTTAGGCAGAAACATGGCCAGGAACAGCATCATGCATTTACTAAAGTGTGCTGTGCAAATTCTAGTAGTTTTTACGTGTACCATGATGTGAAAAATTTGGGAGGCTCTGTTAGGATGATTAAAAACCAAAAGTAACATAAAATCTCTATTTTTTGAAGGTTATAATCTAGAAAAGCTGCAGGCTGCATATTTCAAATGACTTACAAACTATTACAAAGCACAATATTGAGTTTAAAAAGCTAACGTACTGTTTGGATACCACATTAATGGGAAAAATTCAAATTGGTGGAATAAAAAGAACTTAGAGAATTTACTTTAAGCAGAATATGGGCTTGAGTTAGCTAGAGAAGGACATAGTGGATGCCTAGAATTGACAATAGGTAAGAAAAGGTATAGAAGACAAGAAGGAGATGGTGGTGCTGATTGTATTGTTGCTTTGAATGGGTCAAGTTAGGCTGCCATGAGAGATAAGGCTAAAGAGTTGCTTTGTGATTATTTGAGAGAAAGCTGTGCGTGTTATACTGAAGAGTGTAGATTTATCAGCTGCATTAAGTTTCCTGTTGCTGCTGTAACAAATTACCACACATTTGGTGGCTTAAAACAATTCAAATTTACTATCTTAAAATTCTAGAGTTCTGAAGTCTAAAATGGGTTGACACAGCTGCATTCCTTCTGGAGGCTCTAGGGGAGAATCCGTTTCTTTGTCTTTTAAAGTTTCTAGATTCCACCTGCATTTATTAGTTCCTGGCCTCTCTCTTGCATCGCTTGGATCCATCCTTCTGCCATTACATCTCCTCTCTCTCTCTCTGTTCCAGTTGTCATATTTCCTTCTCTCTGGCTCTGGCCCTCCTGCTTCTATCTTATAAGGACCCTTGTGATTACACTGGAACACTCAGATAAACCAGGAAAATCTACCAATCCTCAAATCCAGAACTTAATCCCACTGAAAAGTCCCTTTTGACATTTTAAATAAGAGCATTTACAGGTTCTAGGGATTAGGATGTAGACCTTTTGGGGGGGTGGGGAAGGATGTCATTCAGCCTTTATCAGTATAATTAATATGTAGTTGTTACAGGTTCTTGAAAGGAAGTTGAGATGGTTTTCTAATGTATGATATTTTATTTCTTTATAGCAATGTGTGCATGTGTGTGTGTGTGTGTAACCATTCATAGTCTTATGCTCAGGCTCAGAAAATGTCTTTAAAAAAAGTATTTTGTATCTGACCAGATATACTGTAAACAATGTGAATACCTTATTTTATCTATTTTAGTCTTTACTGTAACCCTATTGCCTAACAAAATGTCAGGCACATTATATATTTATAGTAATTTAATGAAGTAATCTTAGGCAAGTAATTAACCTGTCTATGGCAAGAAAAAATGGTATCTACTCACTAGCTAGAGTAAGTCCATTTTATCATATGGATGATTTAGCTGAATTATTTTAGGGAATATAAACCTATATAGACAGCAAAGATGGTGCATAGATGATCATGACAGTTGGAACTCATCATCATACCTTCTGTTTTGTGCCTTATTGGTAACACTCAGATTTTATCACTAATTCACTTGAGAGCTTTACCCACCTGAATTGTGGGCTCCTTACATTAGCACTGCTTCCTCTTCTGCTTATTTCTCCTCCTCTTCTTCTTCCCCTTTCTCTCCTACTTCCTCTTTACCGCTCCTCCTATTCTTCCTCCTTCTTATTCCATATCCAGTGCCTAATATAATTGGTCCATAGCAGATTATATAGCTTCCCTATAGATAATCAACAATCAATTATAAAACATAGTGGAGGAAAAAATCCCATGTATATTAGAAAACAGATTTAGATATAAGCCTAACTATGTAAGACACATATCTTAAAAACTTTTCATATGGTATAAAAATATTCCAAAGAAATTAAGATTCTAGTTCTGGCTAAATTAATATACAAATTTAAGGAATCTCCAAGAAAATTTTTAATATTATTATTTTTGTAATTTGATAAAATGATTTAGAAGTCTATCTGAAAGTATATTAATATGAGAAGAACCAATTTTTCTTTTGAAAATTAAGTGGATATTTGAACTATCAGATATTAAAAAGTAGTATAATGAGATTAAAACAGTGTGGTTCTGGTACTGGAGGTGCAGATGGGATAGAATGGAGATTCCTAAAATGGATGTGTGTGTGTTTATATTATAGATATCATTTAAAATTAGTATAAAAAGGCTAGATTATTGAGAAAACAATGTGAAATCATACAAGACAAAAAATTAGGTCCCCATCTCTTACCATAACAAAAAATGTAGCTTATCATATGTTTAGTTCACTCATCTTGGCTTTCTCAGATCATCAAAGAAAATCATAATTGCCAACCAAATTGCCCTCCTTTACACATTTCTCTTTTGGAGAAGTTGCAAGTTTCTTCGTTAAGAAGAAAGTCAATATACATAATAAACTTGAAAGAGAGAGAGAGAGAGAGAGAGAGGAAGAGGAAGGGGAAAGAGAGAGAGAGAGAGAGCCCTTCAACAGGAAAAGAAAGGGGAGGAAGAAGAGGAGAAAGTAGAGGGAGGGGAGTAGAGGAAGAAAGAAAAGCTAGATTTCAACTCTCTGGGCTGTGGAAGAGTGTGTTTTTGAAGGTTTGTGGGGAACATCACTAGGGTAACTGCCAAATTTGAGTTTTATTTATTGGAGAAAAGACCTAAATCCGGGGTATGTCATATGGGGGTAATAATCCATCCAGAGCAACATATTTTAGTGCAGGGGTATAGATACCTTGAGATATGCATCATCTCAGAGTATATGGAAAAGAGAGAAAGAGAAAGCAATGTGTCACCACTCAATAACCCTCTCAGCATATCTACTATCATCCAAATTAACTAGTCTCCTAGCCATCCTTTATATTTGGTGTGTTCCCTTTCACATAGTTCTTGATATTCATTTCAAACACTTTTCATTTGCATGAAAAAATGACAGCATGGAATGACTTGCCCATAAGACCCATATTATTTTGAAGATCACCCTATAAGTAAATTACTTCTTTCAGGTAGAATTATGCACAGATGGAGCAAAATAAGTCCTAAAGGGCTTACAAAACTAGTGAGGTCCCCAGAGCTTGCTGTTCCTTTTCAGACTGTGTAAACATGATACACCAAATGAAACCCAAAGGCCAAAGACTCATCTCAATGGAATCTGTGGTTTTAGACTCATGAAACTTATTTAGATGAAATTTACATTTCCCACAGCTGTGCCTGAAACTTCCCATGGTAAGAATCTTTACATCACTGCAGATAGCTTAGTGAACACATCTGCTTAATTTATAGCTATGGTCAGTTCTGGCAGCAGAGGAAAGAATTAAGATAAACCTATTAGACTACAGTTATGTGATAATAAATCAAAACAACCATTTTAAAGCTGAATTTTAAAACATAGGTGGAATATGAGTAAGTGTGATGATGCTGAGTTTAATGAATATTTAGAAGAAGGAATAACAAGCAAATGCATTCTTTATAAAATGATTCCTTAATTATGGCAACTACTGAAATAATAGCAATCTAATACTATCATGTCTCATATTTGTAGAAAAATTTTCCAAAAGGCTTATCTGTGGAAAAAGGTGATGTGTAAGTAATAGTTAAATATAATTAGAAATAAGTCACTGATTTAAGAAGTGATAGTACTATTTTAAGAGAATAATAGAGATCTGTTTTAATCATTAATACTTAATGTATTTTGATAATTTTGATATGGGTTATTCCAATTGCTGGAGCTAGCAGCTAATTATTAAAAGGAAATTTAAGTCTTCTTAGACATATTTTGATTGCCACATGATGTAACAGAATTGAATCTTTCAATAATTCACCTAACATTCATAAGCCTCAGTTTTTGCTTTTATTGAATAAGAATATTTATTAGATTCTAACATTCTTCTCACCTTTAAACTTGAATAATTTCAGTGGTCTTTGAGGACTTAGAGTACATTGTATAACTTATCATTGCTCTTACCAGCCAAACAAAACAAAGCAAGGCAAGACACAAGTCTAAAAGTTCTATGAGGATATCTATGATGTGTAGTTCATTTAACACATACTTCTGGGATTCTTATTGCCTGGTGTAATTCTAAGACACATCTTTGTTCCCACATTTTAACATTTAGAAATTTCTATTGCATGCGATGGCATGCCATAATTCAATCTCTAACAGCATTTTTTTCTTATAGTAACATAAAATAAAGGTTCAATTTATTCTCTATGGAGGTTTAGGAATGATGAAATTGAGAGTAAATGTCAGGTAGTGTGCTATATACTGAGGATACCTGGCCTCTGCTCTTTAAAGCTTCCATTCTGAACATATACAGCAGGTCCTTGAATAATACCATTTTGTTTAACATTGTTTTGTTATAATGTTGATGAGAAAAAAAAATTGATTCCTGGACGGGGCCACTGTCTGTGTGGAGTTTGCACGTTCTCACAATGTCTGCATGGGTTTTCTCTTGGTACTGCAGTTTCCTTCCACATCCCAATGATGTGCATATTAGGTAAACTAGCGTGTCTAAGTTGTCCCAGTCTGAGTGAGTGTGGGTGTGCCTGTGATCCCTCTCTGCAATGGAATGCTGTGCTATTCAGAATTGGTTCCCACCTGGCCTCCTGAGCTGCTGGGTTAGGCTCTGGATACCTGCGCCCTTGAACTAGAATAATTGGATAAATAATAATCTTACATGTTTTTAATCAATCTTTATTAAATGTATGTATATCTCACACTTGTTTCAATGTTTAATATTAGAATTGTTTTGGTCTTTATTTAGACGTTTGGTGATGTTTTTGTGACCAAAAATATGCCGTAACTTAATTCTTGTTTTTATCAACTAGTCTATGGTAAAACTGGTTTCCTTATTTATCATTTAGCTTAAAGTCACAGTTTTCAAGAACTTATGAATGACATTAAGCGAAGACTTTGCGTAATCACAAGTGTTAAAATTGCAACAGTGTTTTATATGCCGTGAGGTCACATCACCACGTGTCCTCATCAAGCATCAGCCGTTCCACCGTCAGCCCCTCTCCACTTCTACACATCAAGTATTCCTTTCACATCACGAATAAACTCTTTGCTAAACTGTGTATGTTTTAAGAAAATAGAAGGATTTTAATACGTTGTTTCTGGGATAATATTCTATGCTAATGAGGTATTCATATGGCCTGGATGAGTGAAAAATTGTGAATGTTCTTTTTATAGAAATATATTCCAATAATTGAATACCTATTTTCCCACTTCTGCCCCAGATTTAGTATACATTCAATAGACCAACTTACTCTTTATCTGAATTTTATTTTTTTCATAATTTTTGCTATTTATTCTTTCAATTTATAGCTATCATTCTATCTCTATAACATTTTTCTAATTTAAAAAAAATATTAATTTGGCTTCAAGACCTTTCAAAGTGGACTTGTAGTCAGAAATGAGATGTGCTTTATTAGGAGGCTAAAGGTAAAATTATACTTTCTTTAAAATTTTTTTTTAGAAATTACAGCTATTGGATGAGTCATGAGTTCTACGTCGGTTATAGCCAGAGCCCTTCTGCCTGGCATAGTCAATATGACTTGCTTTTGCTATTGTACAAGTTAGAAGAGGCAAAATAGATGGGAATGAAGAAGCAAAAAAGGAGGAAGGAAAGAGTATAAAGGAAGTTTCAGGCAAGCGAAGTAGTAGACAATGAAAGCTTAGTACTTGGAGCGGAGAAGAAAAAGAGGTGGCCCTAATGCTGAGTCCATCAATGTGTGGTCAAAGGCACTAGGCATAGTCACTCATGTACACATCTGGTTTTTGTTCATTTTACAAAAGAAAAATATAACAGAAAATTTTCAAACAGAAAAGTAATTATTTTATTTCATTTTATTTTATTTTTATTTCACCATATTATGGGGGAACAAATGTTTAGATTACATATATTGCCTTTGCCCCACCAAAGTCAGAGTTTCAAATGTTTCCATCCACCAGATGGTGTGCACTGTACCCATTAGGTGTGAATGTGCCCATCCCCTCCTTCCCTTCTCCCACCGCCTGACACCCGATGAATGTTGCTTCCATATGTGCACATAGGTGTTGATCAGTTAATACCAATTTGATGGTGAGCACATGTGATGCTTGTTTTTCCATTCTTGTGATACTTAGTAAAATGGACTCCGCTCTATACAGGATAATACAAGAGGTGCTAGATCACCTTTGTTTTTTGTGGCTGAATAGAACTAGAACTCCATGGTATACATATATCACATTTTATTAATCCACTCATGTATAGATGGGCACTGGGTTGTTTTCACATCTTTCCAATTGTGAATTGTGCTGCTATAAACATTCAAGTGCAGAAGTCTTTATTATAGAATGTCTTTTGTTCTTTGGGTAGATGCCCAGTAATGGGATTGCTGGATCAAATGGTAGTTCTATTTTTAGCTCTTTTAGGTATCTCCATACAATGTTCCATAGAGGTGTTACTAGTATGCAGTCCCACCAGCAGTGTATGAGTGTTCCTCTCTCTCCGCATCCATGCCAACGTTTATTGCTTTGGGACTTTTTGATAAAAACCATTCTCCCTGGAGTTAAGTGATATCTCATTGTGGTTTTGATTTGTAATTCCCTGATGATTAGAGATGTTGAGCAGTTTTTCATATGTTCGTTGGCCATTAGTTTACCTTCTTTGAAAAGTTTCTGTTCATGTCCTTTACCCACTTTTTGATAGGGTTGTTTGATTTTTTTCTTGTTGATTTTCCTGAATTCTATTTAGATTCTAATCATCAGCCCTTTATTGGATGTGTAGCATGCAAATATTTTCTCCCATTCTGTAG